>CM050166.1:243498863-243641234 GCA_027410445.1 Discoglossus pictus | reverse complement strand
TTTTATTCACTTCACACTTCGGTGGGCAATAGATATGAGTGTCACTGGGCATTGGCAAAAGTTGGCAGACTAGATGCAATAGGCCTTATACACACGCCTTTAGGCAGGCTACGATATTCAATCGATTACAGTAAAAAAAGGGTTGTTTTATTTCACTGCAAGCTACTGTGACACCAGATATGAGTGTCACTGCGCACTGGCAAAAGTTGGCAGACTAGATGCAATAGGCCTCACACACACGCCTTTAGGCAGGCTACTGATATTCAATTGATTACAGGAAAAAAAGGGTTGTTTTATTTCACTGCAAGCTACTGTGACACCAGATATTAGGGTCACTGCGCACTGGCAAAAGTTGGCAGACTAGATGCAATAGGCCTCACACACACGCCTTTAGGCAGGCTACTGATATTCAATCGATTACAGTAAAAAAAGGGTTGTTTTATTTCACTGCACACTTTGGTGGCACTAGATATGAGTGTCACTGGGCACTGGCAAAAGTTGGCAGACTAGATGCAATAGGCCTCACACACACGCCTGTAGGCAGTCTACTGATATTCAATCGATTACAGTAAAAAAAAGGGTTGTTTTATTTCATTGCACACTACGGTGGCACTAGATATGAGTGTCACTGGGCACTGGCAAAAGTTGGTAGACTAGATGCAATTGGCCTCACACACACGCCTGTAGGCAGGCTACTGATATTCAATCGATTACAGTAAAAAAAGGGTTGTTTTATTTCACTGCACACTACGGTGGCACTAGATATGAGTGTCACTGGGCACTGGCAAAAGTTGGCAGACTAGATGCAATAGGCCTCATACACACGCTTTTAGGCAGGCTACTGATATTCAATCGATTACAGTAAAAAAAGGGTTGTTTTATTTCACTGCAAGCTACTGTGACGCCAGATATGAGTGTCACTGCGCACTGGCAAAAGTTTGCAGACTTGATGCAGTAGGCCTCACACACACGCCTTTAGGCAGGCTACTGATATTCTATTGATTACAGTAAAAAAGGGTTGTTTTATTTCACTGCACACTACAGTGGCACTAGATATGAGTGTCACTGGGCACTGGCAAAAGTTGGCAGGCTAGATGCAATAGGCCTCACACACACGCCTGTAGGCAGGCTACTGATATTCTATTGATTACAGTAAAAAAAGGGTTGTTTTATTTCACTGCAAGCTACTGTGACACCAGATATGAGTGTCACTGTGCACTGGCAAAAGTTGGCAGGCTAGATGCAATAGGCCTCATACACACGCCTTTAGGCAGGCTACTGATATTCAATCGATTACAGTAAAAAAAGGGGTTGTTTTATTTCACTGCAAGCTACTGTGACACCAGATATGAGTGTCACTGTGCACTGGCAAAAGTTGACAGACTAGATACAATAGGCTTCACACACACGCCTTTAGGCAGGCTACTGATATTCAATAGATTACAGTAAAAAAAAGGGTTGTTTTATTTCACTGCACTCTACGGTGGCACTAGATATGAGTGTCACTGGGCACTGGCAACAGTTGGAAGACTAGATGCAATTGGCCTCACACACACGCCTGTAGGCAGGCTACTGATATTCAATCGATTACAGTAAAAAAAAGGGTTGTTTTATTTCACTGCAAGCTACTGTGACACCAGATATGAATGTCACTGCGCACTGGCAAAAGTTGGCAGACCAGATGCAATAGGCCTCAAACACACGCCTTTAGGCAGGCTACTGATATTCAATCGATTACAGTAAAAAAAGGGTTGTTTTATTTCACTGCAAGCTACTGTGACACCAGATATGAGTGTCACTGAGCACTGGCAAAAGTTAGCAGACTAGATGCAATAGGCCTCACACACACGCCTTTAGGCAGGCTACTGATATTCTATTGATTACAGTAAAAAAAGGGTTGTTTTATTTCACTGCAAGCTACTGTGACACCAGATATGAGTGTCACTGCGCACTGGCAAAAGTTGGCAGGCTAGATGAAATAGGCCTCATACACACGCCTTTAGGCAGGCTACTGATATTCAATCGATTCCAGTAAAAAAAGGGTTGTTTTATTTCACTGCAAGCTACTGTGACACCAGATATGAGTGTCACTGTACACTGGCAAAAGTTGAAAGACTAGATACAATAGGCTTCACACACACGCCTTTAGGCAGCCTACTGATATTCAATAGATTACAGTAAAAAAAAAGGGTTGTTTTATTTCACTGCACTCTACGGTGGCACTAGATATGAGTGTCACTGGGCACTGGCACAAGTTGGAAGACTAGATGCAATAGGCCTCACACACACGCCTGTAGGCAGGCTACTGATATTCAATCGATTACAGTAAAAAAAGGGTTGTTTTATTTCACTGCAAGCTACTGTGACACCAGATATGAATGTCACTGCGCACTGGCAAAAGTTGGCAGACCAGATGCAATAGGCCTCAAACACACGCCTTTAGGCAGGCTACTGATATTCAATCGATTACAGTAAAAAAGGGTTGTTTTATTTCACTGCAAACTACTGTGACACCAGATATGAGTGTCACTGAGCACTGGCAAAAGTTGGCAGACTAGATGTCATAGGCCTCACACACACGCCTGTAGGCAGGCTACTGATATTCTATTGATTACAGTAAAAAAAGGGTTGTTTTATTTCACTGCAAGCTACTGTGACACCAGATATGAGTGTCACTGCGCACTGGCAAAAGTTGGCAGGCTAGATGCAATAGGCCTCATACACACGCCTTTAGGCAGGCTACTGATATTCAATCGATTACAGTAAAAAAACGGTTGTTTTATTTCACTGCAAGCTACTGTGACACCAGATATGAGTGTCACTGTGCACTGGCAAAAGTTGACAGACTAGATACAATAGGCTTCACACACACGCCTTTAGGCAGGCTACTGATATTCAATAGATTACAGTAAAAAAAGGGTTGTTTTATTTCACTGCAAGCTACTGTGACACCAGATATGAATGTCACTGCGCACTGGCAAAAGTTGGCAGACCAGATGCAATAGGCCTCAAACACACGCCTTTAGGCAGGCTACTGAAATTCAATCGATTACAGTAAAAAAAGGGTTGTTTTATTTCACTGCAAGCTACTGTGACACCAGATATGAGTGTCACTGAGCACTGGCAAAAGTTGTCAGACTAGATGCAATAGGCCTCACACACACGCCTTTAGGCAGGCTACTGATATTCAATCGATTACAGTAAAAAAAGGGTTGTTTTATTTCACTGCACACTACGGTGGCACTAGATATGAGTGTCACTGGGCACTGGCAAAAGTTGGCAGGCTAGATGCAATAGGCCTCACACACACGCCTGTAGGCAGGCTACTGATATTCTATTGATTACAGTAAAAAAAGGGTTGTTTTATTTCACTGCAAGCTACTGTGACACCAGATATGAGTGTCACTGCGCACTGGCAAAAGTTGGCAGACTAGATGCAATAGGCCTCATACACACGCCTTTAGGCAGGCTACTGATATTCAATCGATTACAGTAAAAAAAGGGTTGTTTTATTTCACTGCAAGCTACTGTGACACCAGATATGAGTGTCACTGTGCACTGGCAAAAGTTGACAGACTAGATACAATAGGCTTCACACACACGCCTTTAGGCAGGCTACTGATATTCAATAGATTACAGTAAAAAAAAGGGTTGTTTTATTTCACTGCACTCTACGGTGGCACTAGATATGAGTGTCACTGGGCACTGGCAAAAGTTGGAAGACTAGATGCAATAGGCCTCACACACACGCCTGTAGGCAGGCTACTGATATTCAATCGATTACAGTAAAAAAAGTGTTGTTTTATTTCACTGCAAGCTACTGTGACACCAGATATGAATGTCACTGCGCACTGGCAAAAGTTGGCAGACCAGATGCAATAGGCCTCAAACACACGCCTTTAGGCAGGCTACTGATATTCAATCGATTACAGTAAAAAAAGGGTTGTTTTATTTCACTGCAAGCTACTGTGACACCAGATATGAGTGTCACTGAGCACTGGCAAAAGTTGGCAGACTAGATGCAATAGGCCTCACACACACGCCTGTAGGCAGGCTACTGATATTCTATTGATTACAGTAAAAAAAGGGTTGTTTTATTTCACTGCAAGCTACTGTGACACCAGATATGAGTGTCACTGCGCACTGGCAAAAGTTGGCAGGCTAGATGCAATAGGCCTCATACACACGCCTTTAGGCAGGCTACTGATATTCAATCGATTACAGTAAAAAAAGGGTTGTTTTATTTCACTGCAAGCTACTGTGACACCAGATATGAGTGTCACTGTGCACTGGCAAAAGTTGACAGACTAGATACAATAGGCCTCACACACACGCCTTTAGGCAGGCTACTGATATTCAATCGATTACAGTAAAAAAAGGGTTGTTTTATTTCACTGCAAGCTACTGTGACACCAGATATGAATGTCACTGCGCACTGGCAAAAGTTGGCAGACCAGATACAATAGGCCTCAAACACACGCCTTTAGGTAGGCTACTGATATTCAATCGATTACAGTAAAAAATGGGTTGTTTTATTTCACTGCACACTACTGTGGCAATAGATATGAGTGTCACTGGGCACTGGCAAAAGTTGGTAGACTAGATGCAATTGGCCTCACACACACGCCTGTAGGCAGGCTACTGATATTCAATCGATTACAGTAAAAAAGGGGTTGTTTTATTTCACTTCACACTACGGTGGCAATAGATATGAGTGTCACTGGGCATTGGCAAAAGTTGGCAGACTAGATGCAATAGGCCTTATACACACGCCTTTAGGCAGGCTACTGATATTCAATCGATTACAGTAAAAAAAGGGTTGTTTTATTTCACTGCAAGCTACTGTGACACCAGATATGAGTGTCACTGCGCACTGGCAAAAGTTGGCAGACTAGATGCAATAGGCCTCACACACACGCCTTTAGGCAGGCTACTGATATTCAATAGATTACAGTAAAAAAAAGGGTTGTTTTATTTCACTGCACACTACGGTGGCACTAGATATGAGTGTCACTGGGCACTGGCAAAAGTTGGCAGACTAGATGCAATAGGCCTCACACACACGCCTTTAGGCAGGCTACTGATATTCAATAGATTACAGTAAAAAAAGGGTTGTTTTATTTCACTGCACACTATGGTGGCACTAGATATGAGTGTCACTGGGCACTTGCAAAAGTTTGTAGACTAGATGCAATTAGCCTCATACACACGCCTGTAGGCAGGCTACTGATATTCAGTCGATTACAGTAAAAAAAGGGTTGTTTTATTTCACTGCACACTACGGTGGCACTAGATATGAGTGTCACTGGGCACTGGCAAAAGTTGGTAGACTAGATGCAATTGGCCTCACACACACGCCTGTAGGCAGGCTACTGATATTCAGACGATTACAGTAAAAAAAGGGTTTTTTTATTTCACTGCAAGCTACTGTGACACCAGATATTAGTGTCACTACGCACTGGCAAAAGTTGGCAGACTAGATGCAATAGGCCTCACACACACGCCTTTAGGCAGGCTACTGATATTCAATCGATTACAGTAAAAAAAGGGTTGTTTTATTTCACTGCACACTACGGTGGCACTAGATATTAGTGTCACTGGGCACTGGCAAAAGTTGGCAGACTAGATGCAATAGGCCTCACACACACGCCTGTAGGCAGTCTACTGATATTCAATCGATTACATTAAAAAAAGGGTTGTTTTATTTCATTGCACACTATTGTGGCACTAGATATGAGTGTCACTGGGCACTGGCAAAAGTTGGCAGACTAGATGCAATAGGCCTCACACACGCGCCTTTAGGCAGGCTACTGATATTCAATAGATTACAGTAAAAAAAGGGTTGTTTTATTTCACTGCACACTACGGTGGCACTAGATATGAGTGTCACTGCGCACTGGCAAAAGTTGGCAGACTAGATGCAATAGGCCTCACACACACACCTTTAGGCAGGCTACTGATATTCAATCGATTACAGTAAAAAAAGGGTTGTTTTATTTCACTGCAAGCTACTGTGACACCAGATATGAGTGTCACTGCGCACTGGCAAAAGTTGGCAGACTAGATGCAATTGGCCTCACACACACACCTTTAGGCAGGCTACTGATATTCAATCGATTACAGTAAAAAAAGGGTTGTTTTATTTCACTGCACACTACGGTGGAACTAGATATGAGTGTCACTGGGCACTTGCAAAAGTTGGTAGACTAGATGCAATTGGCCTCACACACACGCCTGTAGGCAGGCTACTGATATTCAATCAATTACAGTAAAAAAAGGGTTGTTTTATTTCACTGCAAGCTACTGTGACACCAGATATGAGTGTCACTGCGCACTGGCAAAAGTTGGCAGACTAGATGCAATAAGCCTCACACACACGCCTTTAGTCAGGCTACTGATATTCAATTGATTACAGTAAAAAAAGGGTTGTTTTATTTCACTGCAAGCTACTGTGACACCAGATATTAGTGTCACTGCGCACTGGCAAAAGTTGGCAGACTAGATGCAATAGGCCTCACACACACGCCTTTAGGCAGGCTACTGATATTCAATCGATTACAGTAAAAAAAGGGTTGTTTTTTTTAACTGCAAGCTACTGTGACACCAGATATGAGTCTCACTGGGCACTGGCAAAAGTTGGCAGGCTAGATGCAATAGGCCTCATACACACGCCTTTAGGCAGACTACTGATATTCAATCGATTACAGTAAAAAAAGGGTTGTTTTATTTCACTGCAAGCTACTGTGACACCAGATATGAGTGTCACTGTGCACTGGCAAAAGTTGACAGACTAGATACAATAGGCTTCACACACACGCCTTTAGGCAGGCTACTGATATTCAATCGATTACAGTAAAAAAAGGGTTGTTTTATTTCACTGCAAGCTACTGTGACACCAGATATGAATGTCACTGCGCACTGGCAAAAGTTGGCAGACCAGATACAATAGGCCTCAAACACACGCCTTTAGGTAGGCTACTGATATTCAATCGATTACAGTAAAAAAGGGGTTGTTTTATTTCACTGCACACTACTGTGGCAATAGATATGAGTGTCACTGGGCACTGGCAAAAGTTGGTAGACTAGATGCAATTGGCCTCACACACACGCCTGTAGGCAGGCTACTGATATTCAATCGATTACAGTAAAAAAGGGGTTGTTTTATTTCACTTCACACTACGGTGGCACTAGATATGAGTGTCACTGGGCATTGGCAAAAGTTGGCAGACTAGATGCAATAGGCCTTATACACACGCCTTTAGGCAGGCTACTGATATTCAATCGATTACAGTAAAAAAAGGGTTGTTTTATTTCACTGCAAGCTACTGTGACACCAGATATGAGTGTCACTGCGTACTGGCAAAAGTTGGCAGACTAGATGCAATAGGCCTCACACACACGCCTTTAGGCAGGCTACTGATATTCAATAGATTACAGTAAAAAAAAGGGTTGTTTTATTTCACTGCACACTACGGTGGCACTAGATATGAGTGTCACTGGGCACTGGCAAAAGTTGGCAGACTAGATGCAATAGGCCTCACACACACGCCTTTAGGCAGGCTACTGATATTCAATAGATTACAGTAAAAAAAGGGTTGTTTTATTTCACTGCACACTACGGTGGCACTAGATATGAGTGTCACTGGGCACTTGCAAAAGTTTGTAGACTAGATGCAATTAGCCTCATACACACGCCTGTAGGCAGGCTACTGATATTCAGTCTGATTACAGTAAAAAAAAGGGTTGTTTTATTTCACTGCACACTACGGTGGCACTAGATATGAGTGTCACTGGGCACTGGCAAAAGTTGGTAGACTAGATGCAATTGGCCTCACACACACGCCTGTAGGCAGGCTACTGATATTATGCCGATTACAGTAAAAAAAGGGTTTTTTTATTTCACTGCAAGCTACTGTGACACCAGATATTAGTGTCACTACGCACTGGCAAAAGTTGGCAGACTAGATGCAATAGGCCTCACACACACGCCTTTAGGCAGGCTACTGATATTCAATCGATTACAGTAAAAAAAGGGTTGTTTTATTTCACTGCACACTACGGTGGCACTAGATATTAGTGTCACTGGGCACTGGCAAAAGTTGGCAGACTAGATGCAATAGGCCTCACACACACGCCTGTAGGCAGTCTACTGATATTCAATCGATTACATTAAAAAAAGGGTTGTTTTATTTCATTGCACACTATTGTGGCACTAGATATGAGTGTCACTGGGCACTGGCAAAAGTTGGCAGACTAGATGCAATAGGCCTCACACACACGCCTTTAGGCAGGCTACTGATATTCAATAGATTACAGTAAAAAAAGGGTTGTTTTATTTCACTGCACACTACGGTGGCACTAGATATGAGTGTCACTGCGCACTGGCAAAAGTTGGCAGACTAGATGCAATAGGCCTCACACACACACCTTTAGGCAGGCTACTGATATTCAATCGATTACAGTAAAAAAAGGGTTGTTTTATTTCACTGCAAGCTACTGTGACACCAGATATGAGTGTCACTGCGCACTGGCAAAAGTTGGCAGACCAGATGCAATTGGCCTCACACACACGCCTTTAGGCAGGCTACTGATATTCAATCGATTACAGTAAAAAAAGGGTTGTTTTATTTCACTGCACACTACGGTGGAACTAGATATGAGTGTCACTGGGCACTTGCAAAAGTTGGTAGACTAGATGCAATTGGCCTCACACACACGCCTGTAGGCAGGCTACTGATATTCAATCAATTACAGTAAAAAAAGGGTTGTTTTATTTCACTGCAAGCTACTGTGACACCAGATATGAGTGTCACTGCGCACTGGCAAAAGTTGGCAGACTAGATGCAATAAGCCTCACACACACGCCTTTAGTCAGGCTACTGATATTCAATTGATTACAGTAAAAAAAGGGTTGTTTTATTTCACTGCAAGCTACTGTGACACCAGATATTAGTGTCACTGCGCACTGGCAAAAGTTGGCAGACTAGATGCAATAGGCCTCACACACACGCCTTTAGGCAGGCTACTGATATTCAATCGATTACAGTAAAAAAAGGGTTGTTTTATTTCACTGCACACTACGGTGGCAATAGATATGAGTGTCACTGGGCACTGGCAAAAGTTGGCAGACTAGATGCAAAAGGCCTCACACACACGCCTGTAGGCAGTCTACTGATATTCAATCGATTACAGTAAAAAAAGGGTTGTTTTATTTCATTGCACACTACGGTGGCACTAGATATGAGTGTCACTGGGCACTGGCAAAAGTTGGTAGACTAGATGCAATTGGCCTCACACACACGCCTGTAGGCAGGCTACTGATATTCAATCGATTACAGTAAAAAAAGGGTTGTTTTATTTCACTGCAAGGTACTGTGACACCAGATATGAGTGTCACTGTGCACTGGCAAAAGTTTGCAGACTAGATGCAGTAGGGCTCACACACACGCCTTTAGGCAGGCTACTGATATTCAATCGATTACAGTAAAAAAAGGGTTGTTTTATTTCACTGCACACTACGGTGGCACTAGATATGAGTGTCACTGGGCACTGGCAAAAGTTGGCAGGCTAGATGCAATAGGTCTCACACACACGCCTGTAGGCAGGCTCCTGATATGCTATTGATTACAGTAAAAAAAGGGTTGTTTTATTTCACTGCAAGCTACTGTGACACCAGATATGAGTGTCACTGCACACTGGCAAAAGTTGGCAGGCTAGATGCAATAGGCCTCATACACACGCCTTTAGGCAGGCTACTGATATTTAATCGATTACAGTAAAAAAAGGGTTGTTTTATTTCACTGCAAGCTACTGTGACAATAGATATGAGTGTCACTGTGCACTGGCAAAAGTTGGCAGACTAGATACATTAGGCCTCACACACACGCCTTTAGGCAGGCTACTGATATTCAATAGATTACAGTAAAAAAAAGGGTTGTTTTATTTCACTGCACACTACGGTAGCACTAGATATGAGTGTCACTGGGCACTGGCAAAAGTTGGATGACTAGATGCAATAGGCCTCACACACACGCCTGTAGGCAGGCTACTGATATTCAATAGATTACAGTAAAAAAAAGGGTTGTTTTATTTCACTGCACACTACGGTGGCACTAGATATGAGTGTCACTGGGCACTGGCAAAAGTTAGCAGACTAGATGCAATAGGCCTCACACATGCGCCTGTAGGCAGGCTACAGATATTCAATCGATTACAGTAAAAAAAGGGTTGTTTTATTTCACTGCAAGCTACTGTGACACCAGATATGAGTGTCACTGCGCACTGGCAAAAGTTGGCAGACTAGATGCAATAGGCCTCACACACACGCCTTTAGGCAGGCTACTGATATTCAATCGATTACAGTAAAGAAAAGGTTTGTTTTATTTCACTGCAAGCTACTGTGACACCAGATATGAGTGTCACTGCGCACTGGAAAAAGTTGGCAGACTAGATGCAATAGGCCTCAAACACACGCCTTTAGGCAGGCTACTGATATTCAATCGATTACAGTAAAAAAAGGGTTGTTTTATTTCACTGCACACTACGGTGGCACTAGATATGAGTGTCACTGGGCACTGGCAAAAGTTAGCAGACTAGATGCAATAGACCTCACACACACGCCTGTAGGCAGGCTACTGACATTGAATCGATTACATTAAAAAAAGGGTTGTTTTATTTCACTGGACACTACGGTGGCACTAGATATGAGTGTCACTGGGCACTGGCAAAAGTTAGCAGACTAGATGCAATAGGCCTCACACACACGCCTTTAGGCAGGCTACTGATATTCAATTGATTACAGTAAAAAAAGGGTTGTTTTATTTCACTGCACACTAATGTGGCACTAGATATGAGTGTCACTGGGCACTGGCAAAAGTTGGCAGACTAGATGCAATAGGCCTCACAAACACGCCTTTAGGCAGGCTACTGATATTCAATCGATTACAGTAAAAAAAGGGTTGTTTTATTTCACTGCACGCTACTGTGACACCAGATATGAGTGTCACTGGGCACTGGCAAAAGTTGGCAGACTAGATGCAATAGGCCTCACACACACGCCTGTAGGCAGGCTACTGATATTCAATCGATTACAGTAAAAAAGGGGTTGTTTTATTTCACTGCACACTACGGTGGCAGTAGATATGAGTGTCACTGGGCACTGGCAAAAGAAGGCAGACTAGATGCAATAGGCCTCACACACACGCCTTTAGGCAGGCTACTGATATTCAATTGATTACAGTAAAAAAAGGGTTGTTTTATTTCACTGCAAGCTACTGTGACACCAGATATGAGTGTCACTGTGCACTGGCAAAAGTTAGCAGACTAGATGCAATAGGCCTCACACACACGCCTGTAGGCAGGCTACTGATATTCAATCGATTACAGTAAAAAAAGGGTTGTTTTATTTCATTGCACACTACGGTGGCACTAGATATGAGTGTCACTGGGCACTGGCAAAAGTTGGTAGACTAGATGCAATTGGCCTCACACACACGCCTGTAGGCAGGCTACTGATATTCAATCGATTACAGTAAAAAAAGGGTTGTTTTATTTCACTGCAAGCTACTGTGACACCAGATATGAGTGTCACTGTGCACTGGCAAAAGTTTGCAGACTAGATGCAGTAGGCCTCACACACACGCCTTTAGGCAGGCTACTGATATTCAATCGATTACAGTAAAAAAAGGGTTGTTTTATTTCACTGCACACTACGGTGGCACTAGATATGAGTGTCACTGGGCACTGGCAAAAGTTGGCAGGCTAGATGCAATAGGTCTCACACACACGCCTGTAGGCAGGCTCCTGATATGCTATTGATTACAGTAAAAAAAGGGTTGTTTTATTTCACTGCAAGCTACTGCGACACCAGATATGAGTGTCACTGCACACTGGCAAAAGTTGGCAGGCTAGATGCAATAGGCCTCATACACACGCCTTTAGGCAGGCTACTGATATTCAATCGATTACAGTAAAAAAAGGGTTGTTTTATTTCACTGCAAGCTACTGTGACAATAGATATGAGTGTCACTGTGCACTGGCAAAAGTTGGCAGACTAGATACATTAGGCCTCACACACACGCCTTTAGGCAGGCTACTGATATTCAATAGATTACAGTAAAAAAAAGGGTTGTTTTATTTCACTGCACACTACGGTAGCACTAGATATGAGTGTCACTGGGCACTGGCAAAAGTTGGATGACTAGATGCAATAGGCCTCACACACACGCCTGTAGGCAGGCTACTGATATTCAATAGATTACAGTAAAAAAAAGGGTTGTTTTATTTCACTGCACACTACGGTGGCACTAGATATGAGTGTCACTGGGCACTGGCAAAAGTTGGCAGACTAGATGCAATAGGCCTCACACATGCGCCTGTAGGCAGGCTACAGATATTCAATCGATTACAGTAAAAAAAGGGTTGTTTTATTTCACTGCAAGCTACTGTGACACCAGTTATGAGTGTCACTGCGCACTGGCAAAAGTTGGCAGACTAGATGCAATAGGCCTCACACACACGCCTTTAGGCAGGCTACTGATATTCAATCGATTACAGTAAAGAAAAGGTTTGTTTTATTTCACTGCAAGCTACTGTGACACCAGATATGAGTGTCACTGCGCACTGGAAAAAGTTGGCAGACTAGATGCAATATGCCTCAAACACACGCCTTTAGGCAGGCTACTGATATTCAATCGATTACAGTAAAAAAAAGGGTTGTTTTATTTCACTGCACACTACGGTGGCACTAGATATGAGTGTCACTGGGCACTGGCAAAAGTTAGCAGACTAGATGCAATAGACCTCACACACACGCCTGTAGGCAGGCTACTGACATTGAATCGATTACATTAAAAAAAGGGTTGTTTTATTTCACTGCACACTACGGTGGCACTAGATATGAGTGTCACTGGGCACTGGCAAAAGTTAGCAGACTAGATGCAATAGGCCTCACACACACGCCTTTAGGCAGGCTACTGATATTCAATTGATTACAGTAAAAAAAGGGTTGTTTTATTTCACTGCACACTACTGTGGCACTAGATATGAGTGTCACTGGGCACTGGCAAAAGTTGGCAGACTAGATGCAATAGGCCTCCCACACACGCCTTTAGGCAGGCTACTGATATTCAATCGATTACAGTAAAAAAAGGGTTGTTTTATTTCACTGCACGCTACTGTGACACCAGATATGAGTGTCACTGGGCACTGGCAAAAGTTGGCAGACTAGATGCAATAGGCCTCACACACACGCCTGTAGGCAGGCTACTGATATTCAATCGATTACAGTAAAAAAAGGGGTTGTTTTATTTCACTGCACACTACGGTGGCAGTAGATATGAGTGTCACTGGGCACTGGCAAAAGAAGGCAGACTAGATGCAATAGGCCTCACACACACGCCTTTAGGCAGGCTACTGATATTCAATTGATTACAGTAAAAAAAGGGTTGTTTTATTTCACTGCAAGCTACTGTGACACCAGATATGAGTGTCACTGTGCACTGGCAAAAGTTAGCAGACTAGATGCAATAGGCCTCACACACACGCCTTTAGGCAGGCTACTGATATTAAATTGATTACAGTAAAAAAAGGGTTGTTTTATTTCACTGCACACTACGGTGGCACTAGATATGAGTGTCACTGGGCACTGGCAAAAGTTGGGAGACTAGATGCAATAGGCCTCACACACACGCCTGTAGGCAGGCTACTGATATTCAATCGATTACAGTAAAAAAGGGTTGTTTTATTTCACTGCAAACTACGGTGGCACTAGATATGAGTGTCACTGGGCACTGGCAAAAGTTGGCAGACTAGATGCAATAAGCCTCACACACATGCCTTTAGGCAGGCTACTGGTATTCAATCAATTACAGTAAAAAAAAGGTTGTTTTATTTCACTGCACACTACGATGGCACTAGATATGAGTGTTACTTGGCACTGGCAAAAGTTGGCAGACTAGATGCAATAGGCCTCACACACACGCCTGTAGGCAGGCTACTGATATTCAATTGATTACAGTAAAAAAAGGGTTGTTTTATTTCACTGCACACTACGGTGGCACTAGATATGAGTGTCACTGTGCACTGTCAAAAGTTAGCAGACTAGATGCAATAGGCCTCACACACACCTTTAGGCAGGCTACTGATATTCAATCGATTATAGTAAAAAAAGGGTTGTTTTATTTCACTGCACACTACGGTTGCACTAGATATGAGTGTCACTGGGCACTGGCAAAAGTTAGCAGACTAGATGCAATAGACGTCACACACACGCCTTTAGGCAGGCTACTGATATTCAATCTATTACAGTAAAAAAAGGGTTGTTTTATTTCACTGCACACTACGGTGGCACTAGATATGAGTGTCACTGGGCACTGGCAGAAGTTGGCAGACTAGATGCAATAGGCCTCACACACACGCCTTTAGGCAGGCTACTGATATTCAATTGATTACAGTAAAAAAAGGGTTGTTTTATTTCACTGCACACTAATGTGGCACTAGATATGAGTGTCACTGGGCACTGGCAAAAGTTGGCAGACTAGATGCAATAGGCCTCACACACACGCCTTTAGGCAGGCTACTGATATTCAATCGATTACAGTAAAAAAAGGGTTGTTTTATTTCACTGCACGCTACTGTGACACCAGATATGAGTGTCACTGGGCACTGGCAAAAGTTGGCAGACTAGATGCAATAGGCCTCACACACACGCCTGTAGGCAGGCTACTGATATTCAATCGATTACAGTAAAAAAGGGTTGTTTTATTTCACTGCACACTACGGTGGCAGTAGATATGAGTGTCACTGGGCACTGGCAAAATAAGGCAGACTAGATGCAATAGGCCTCACACACACGCCTTTAGGCAGGCTACTGATATTCAATTGATTACAGTAAAAAAAGGGTTGTTTTATTTCACTGCAAGCTACTGTGACACCAGATATGAGTGTCACTGTGCACTGGCAAAAGTTAGCAGACTAGATGCAATAGGCCTCACACACACGCCTTTAGGCAGGCTACTGATATTAAATTGATTACAGTAAAAAAAGGGTTGTTTTATTTCACTGCACACTACGGTGGCACTAGATATGAGTGTCACTGGGCACTGGCAAAAGTTGGGAGACTAGATGCAATAGGCCTCACACACACGCCTGTAGGCAGGCTACTGATATTCAATCGATTACAGTAAAAAAGGGTTGTTTTATTTCACTGCAAACTACGGTGGCACTAGATATGAGTGTCACTGGGCACTGGCAAAAGTTGGCAGACTAGATGCAATAAGCCTCACACACATGCCTTTAGGCAGGCTACTGGTATTCAATCAATTACAGTAAAAAAAAGGTTGTTTTATTTCACTGCACACTACGATGGCACTAGATATGAGTGTTACTTGGCACTGGCAAAAGTTGGCAGACTAGATGCAATAGGCCTCACACACACGCCTGTAGGCAGGCTACTGATATTCAATTGATTACAGTAAAAAAAGGGTTGTTTTATTTCACTGCACACTACGGTGGCACTAGATATGAGTGTCACTGTGCACTGGCAAAAGTTAGCAGACTAGATGCAATAGGCCTCACACACACGCCTTTAGGCAGGCTACTGATATTCAATCGATTACAGTCAAAAAAGGGTTGTTTTATTTCACTGCACACTATGGTGGCACAAGATATGAGTGTCACTGGGCACTGGCAAAAGTTAGCATTCTAGATGCAATAGGCCTCACACACACGCCTTTAGGCAGGCTACTGATATTCAATCGATTACAGTAAAAAAAGGATTGTTTTATTTCACTGCACACTACGGTGGCACTAGATATGAGTGTCACTGGGCACTGGCAAAAGTTGGCAGACTAGATGCAATAGGCCTCACACACACACTAGCAGGCTGGCATATGCAATTAGATTACACAGAAAAAAAGTAATAAGATAAAATAAAAAGGGCTTTTTGGGTTGCTGTGTTTTTTCAGCAGATATCAAAGGAGTCCTACAGGTGTGTAGTTAAAGCTAAATACACAGCCTGGCTATCTATTTCCTTATTAAATCAGCAGAAAAAAATAATCAAATAAAATAAATGATGTTCTAGCCCTAAAAAGGGCTTTTTGGGTTGCTGTGTTTTTTCAGCAGATATCAAAGGAGTCCTTCAGGTGTGTAGTTAAAGCTAAATACACAGCCTGGCTATCTATTTCCCTATTAAATCAAGAGCAGGTAGAATATATCTCCTCTCTCCACAAATGCAGCTACAGAATGATTCTAAAATGGAGGCTGTCATACAGATGGAAGGCTCTTGAAGGGAGTGTATGCTGCTGATTGGCTGGAATGTGTCTGCTGACTGTGATGTGCAGGGTCAAAGTTTCCTCAATGATAAAGAATAGGGGCGGACCGAAAAGCGCATATGTTCGCCGTTCGTGGTGAACGCGAACATGCGAAAATCGCCGCAAATAGTTCTCCGGTGAACTGTTCGGAACATCACTAGTTATTTTAGAAAATGTAACTATGTTACCATATTCATGGGACACCTTAATTTGGCTTTTGAGGCCGAATAAGGCTCTGGGGAGTCGGTGCAATCCTTTTATTAAGCATACGTTAACTATCTGGACATTTTAATTATCACCCTAACCTAAAATTCATCAAATTGGTGGCAGTCTAGAAATCTACTGAGGTTTGGGGCATGGTTCCAGGGGGGCAGAATTATTCTGTCTGCATTTATGAGAGATAAATATGACCTGCCACTGGCCGAACACTACAATTATTGCATATTTATGCCCTTTATAAGTACCTCAGTACAAACTTTAGATAAACTGGAGACGAACTGGTTCGTAAGGCTTTGTGGGGAGCTTCCACTGTTTAGCAAAATTATAAGTCTTCTTTATGATCCCTTTATTGAGACGCCACTGAGGCAACATCAGAAATACATAAAAGCATGGGAGGAGGATCTGGGACATGCACTAGAACAAGGAACCTGGGAGGAGAGCTGGCAAACTACAACAAGAGGTTATCTTTACTACAGTTTACTTGAAACATCTATAAAAGTTTTGCATTGCACCTATATAACGCCATCCATTATTATTTAAATGGCGGCTCACCCGAAGTGATAAATATTTCAGGGACTTTCATACACACGTGGTGGACGTGTCCTAGACTACAACACCTATGGGACGGGGTCTTTTCCCTGGCCTCCAATATTTTTAAATCTAGAATTGATATGGATATCAAGGTGAGTCTTTTAGTCCTCCCAGTCAAACAGATATCCTCTCACCATAATCTCTCCTTACAATTTATAATGTTGGCCACAAAAAGCTACATTGCTAGGCAGTGGAAGTCAGACATATTAAGTCTGCAGGCAGTTAAAAATAAAATAAATTTTATTCTCATAAATGAAAGATTAACACACCTTTTAGAGGACTAAGTTCCCAAGTTTTTGGATATCTGGTGACCCTGGCTAGCATTGCCGGACAGCATACAGATTGGGTAGGAAGGGGGCAGATAAGGTTATCCACGCAGATGGAGGTTCCCCTGAGGCGGTGGTTGGAGGCGAGCGAATGGAACAAAGAGAGGTTCATCCTGGAGCACCGGTAAAAGAAAAATGTTTAAGTTTAGTTCCCCCCCCACCCCCTCTTTTTCTCCCATTATTCATTAAAGTGTATCAAACATAAATTAAAGTATAATGTATGTTAATTTTGTTGGTTTTAGGTTGAAAAATGTGAAAATGGGCTCAGGACAAAAGTTATTCTGGGCGATAATGGAATTCCCTTTGAAGTAGGATATGCTGCTTATGTTTAGATATGACAAACATACGGTTGCAGTACTTAGATTGTCTATCTACTGTTTTGATGTGATGTATTATACATGTGCATGTTGTCATATAATGTACTTTTGCCCAATAAATGAATTGTTAAAAAAATAAAATAATAATAATTACTGGCATCTTTGCAGTAGAGGAAAAGACACAGAGCAGCTGTGATCCCCCCTCAAACTCCCTGCACGTCCTCACCCCTCATGTCCTTATAGACTGTAAGTTTTGATTTTTGATTCTGTAAGCATTTTTTTTTTCTATAGTGTGTTTTTAGTTGAAAGAAAAGAGCTAATTAAACTTTTTGTTGAAGTTAGTCTTCTAATAAGCCCATATTTCTAAGCTTCAAAAGGTGTGCATATTTTTGTTGCGGAAGCAAATGTCCATGATTATTGTATTTTTTTTTTATGAGTGGCTTGGTTAGTGTAAATTTGTGGTAGGGTTTCCTAAGCTGTTTTATATATTACATCCTTTTATTGTATTGTACCCTGCTGGTAGATTTTTTTTGTTGTGTAAAGATACTGCAATGGCTTAAATTTGAAAATGTTATGTTTTCAGTTTTTTGTGTTTTAAAATTGTATTTTTATTTTTGCAAATGTGCATGTTATCTGTTCTGTGTTTGCAAATTTTTTTTTGTTTGTTCCTGGTTTTCGTAAAATCTTGCTTTTTATTTTTGCTATACTGTAGTTACCCCATAGAGATTAACATGCCATCGGTACAGAGAGCTGACAGTTTTGCAGACACAGAAAATGCAGATTCTAGCTCCCAGCCGTAGGAATTTGTCACAGCGGGCAGCTCAGCGCTGAGATTTTTTATTTTAAAATGTTAGTAAAGCGAAGAATTAAGTGTTATGTCTTTTGTTTATGGAATGTTTTTTTTTAACTTTTAGGTGATTTTTGTACGTGATTGAATGTTTGTGTAGAATAAGTTCCTTAGAATAATTTAGCAAGTGATATGAAGGTTTCAAGCACGTGAAATTGATCAAATGTGAGATCATAAATGATTGTTTTGGAAATTAATAGTAAATAATAATTAATGGAAACAGAAACAAGCACCCCCCCCCCCCCCCATTATTGTTTATTTTTAGTTAATATGTTATTTTTGTGTGTGCTGTGTAACTGGCAGAAAACTGGCATCTGAAGGTTGTATTTTATGTATAAGTTACTTAATTAGGGTGAGGATGGCATTAGGATTTGTTTTATAAAATTTTAATTCTGAGAATATCCGGTTTCTAGAGTTAAAGATTTTAGTGTGTTTTTTTTACTAGTTTTACTAGTGCATCTAAATTTTTGAACACTGAATTGATCTGTAATGCATTATGATGTGATAACGTTATGACAAATAAGATATATAATTCTTATAGACATTGCAATGTAGAATTAATCATTTTAATACCAATCCAATAAAATGATCATGTGTGATAACAGGAAAAAAAGGAAGGTTTGCGTGGTAACCAGCCTTTGTACTCAATGTGAAATATTGGTTATCTAATAATCATAAGGTCAAATTGGTTTATGGTCCCATGTAGAATTATAGAAGGTGTGAAGTACACTACATTTAGAGTAATATTTAGGAGCACAGGTACCTGTTCCAAAGACATAATAATTATTAAGGTTTTAAAATAACAATTAACAAGGTGAAATTATTTAATGGGTTATGTTAAACTTACATTATAGTCAGAAATATTAACTGACTAAGAATATATCTTTTTTCTAAGGTTTTGTTTTTCCTTTTGTGATTTTTTTTTTTACTGGTCTGTTTTTCTGGCCAGGTTATTTTGATTTTTGTAATTGTTATGCTCAGTGAAACTACTCTCATATTGAAATTTCTCTCTGTTGGAATACATGTGGTATGGGCACAATCCTTATATCCTGGTTACTAAACAGGGTGATATTGGAGAGTACCCATATCACTAGAAATCAGTGTATGATATCCTATCTGGTTAAAGAACCTTATCATACCAATTCTGTTTTATTTGTATGTGTTATGTACTATGTTTTGTTTTTTCCATGTTGGATAAATACTGTGTAATTGTGACATATATTCCTCCAGGCCCATCCCCAACTCAGATGATGGCCATGGTGCAAATGGGTAGGGAATTAGGAAAAAAACTCTGCAAGGTATTTCTAGGCCTCTAAGAAGGGAACATGATAAGAGGTGGATTATATTATGAGTTGAGAAAATATTTTAGAGCTTTATTAGAAAATGTATATTGACAGTAATATAATTAGAAATGTATTTTTAAGTATACAACCTGTTCTAGAATAAATCAAGTAATGTTTTACCACTTATAGTGATGTAATTTAGTAGTATTGTAACTGTTCTAATGATAATTTTTGCAGCTTTACCAGGAATATAAACTAATGGTGGTTTATATATTTTACATGTATTGTATATCTTTCTTAGTTTTGCATGATTTACATTTTGATTTAATTGATTTTAGTTTATACCACCCCTTGCTCATTATAGAGTTATGCATATGTTAAATTTAATTTACAGGTAGGGTAAATTTTAGGGTAGGCGTATATGATGAGAGGATGTCCAGTTGAAAGATGTATGGAAGTTTCTTGTATGACAGATCTTAAGCGTTTGGATTTTTTTTTGTCACACTTGCCTACCCCAGAAGAAGATGACAGCAAGTACGTGCCTGTAAAGAAGAAGAAAAGACAAAGAGTGTAAAAAAGAGACAAGCATGCCCTGATATATGATAAGAGAAAGTCTCTACCAAGTACCTATCCTGATGACAACAGATAATAACAGATGAAGAAACAGATACAGAGTTTGCTGACTGAAGACAAAGTCCAGATAGAAATATTGTTTGCACCCAAGAAAAAGGGGAAAAGCCAAACTCTTTTCATTTACATGACAATGTGCTAATACATATATCTGCTGGCAAAGAGAAAAGATATAAAGATCTGTGAGAAAGTCACATGCTCCTTGTTCTGTGCCTGAATTTCTGTACATGATGGTCTATTGGTTTGTCCAGAGGACTTCGCTATCCAGAAGATAGCAATCTGCCTCTTTATTTTTTATTGTATGGACAAAGAGGGGCCTGGCTAAGTGTGATGTGTAAGACTGGGCCTGTATGAAGTTTGTCTGAGCCTATGTGTTCATTATTTTGTCATTTTTACTTTTTCTACTCTTTCCTATACCTGTCTTTCTTTTTACTGTCCTTTGGCTTCTAACTCTTCTGCACCTTTTTCTATCAACTTGCTAGGATCTAGTACGTACTAACATCTGATAAGGGAGAGCAACTAGGGAAAGAAGTTATCTTGCATAAACTCTGGATTATAATTAATATCAGTGCAAACGGTAATGGTTATTGAATTAAATCTATAATCTAAATGGCTGAGTATAAAGGGAAATTGGTTATATGGTCTAGTTATTTATAATTGGTTGGGTGGTGTTTTGTGTGAATTAAGTGAGGCCATTTTGCCTGCATTAACCATTGTTTTCTATTTTACATACCTGGACTTTTATATCTATTGCACAGCAATCTGGACTATATCATGGTAACATTTATCAGCATATGTGGATGTTTTTCTCCACCCCTTGATATAGGGACTTGGTCAAACAGGTGCTCACTTATTTTTATCTGGATTTATTTTTTGGACTTATTGTTTTTTATGGACTTCTTTTTCATCAGGACTTCATTTTTCTTCTTGCTTATGCTTTATAATCATTGATTGTAAAGCTCTAATTCAACAGACTTTTAACATATACTTACTTTTTAATTTGTATTGTTTTTTTTATTTTTGCTATGTATTATTGTGTTTTTCTTTTGCAATGCTCTTGTTGGGAAGGTATTAAGGTAAAAGGTGCAAAGAACTGCATGAGATGTAATATCTGCATGTTGTAGGAATCATGGTTTGAATGTCAGTGCGTTCTTGGGGATTTGTAACAATTTAATAATGATTTGCGATTGTAAAATTTACGGGCTTGACAGATCAAAGGCTTAGCTGGGACGGAAGCCAGATTTTGATGGCCCGAACCTTTTTTTCGCCTGTAATCCGCAGATCGTTTGTGGGTAGCTGAAAGAGGCCAATTTAATAGCCGTTATTCTTGCGGGCTCCTTTTATGGGCTACGATTTCTAAAATTGGAGCAATTTAATGGGGCTCTAAATCTGCAACTTTACAACAATGTCATCATTAGATATAGACTTGTGGTGTTTACAGGTATGGACTGCCTGAGTTTTATCAAGTTTTGTAGTTACAGGCGGTGGTGCTGCCTGGTGGTCATTATCGTGATATTGGTCCATATAATAGTTACATAGTTACATTGTAATTAAGGTTGATAAAATAGTTTAGTCCATCAAGTTCATCCTTTTTAGATATCCTCTGATCTGCAATATGCGGATTAGTAGTTACTTGATCCAGACTAAGGCAAACAGAAAACAAACCCATTGAAACATTGCCAATTTTCTCAAAATGGAAAAAAATAATTTCTGATCCCAGATATTGGCAATAGGAATCCTCCCTGGATCAATACTCCCTTTCTAATTGTCCAGGATAACCCTGAATGCCCTTTTTACTTAAAAATATATCCAACCCTTTTTAAATTTACCTATCAACTCTGCTGTTACCACCTCCTTTGGTATAGAATTCCACAGATTAACCACCCTAACTGTGAAGAACCCTTTTCTTTCTTTAAGGTGAAATCTTTTTTCTTCTAACCTCAAAGGATGCCCTCTTGTCAATTGAAAACCTCTTGGCACAAAAAGTGCACTTGACAAAGCCTTGTATTGACCCTGGATATTGTATATAAGGTAATCATGCCTGCTCTTAGAAACCTTTTTTCTAAAATAAGAAAATAAGTGAGAAATAAGAAACCTTTTTTCTGAAATAAGAAAATAAGTGTAATTTGGTTGATATTTATTCATAACTTAGCCTCCCCATTCCCCTTATTATTATTGTTTATTTGTAATGCGCCAAAATATTCAGTAGCGATACCCTTATTGGTTTTGTTGCCCGTCTCTGTACTTTTTCCAGCTATAAAATGTTCTTTTTATAAAGTGGTGCCCACATTTGTACTCAATATTCTAAATGAGGGCATACCAGGGATTTGTATATTGGCAGCATTATATTTCCTTCACTTGCTTCTATATCGTTCTTAATACATGCTAATATTTTACTGGCCTTTGCAGCTGCTGCTTGACATTGCATATAAATTGCATGGCTATTTTTCCTTCCCAGATGCATAACTTTACATTTATTCGTATTAAATCTCATCTGCTATTTAGTTGCCCATTTCTCTAATGCAAATCCCTTTGGAGGGAAAGTACATCATTATCTGTTTCAATTACCTTGCATAGCTTAGTCTCATCAGCATAAATGGAGACAATACTTTCCAATCCTACTTCTAAGTCCTTAATAAATATGTTAAAAAGGAGAGCCCATCAATCAGTAGATCGTGCCATTTTTCTATGAGTGCTTATTTTGCAATTTATATTTTTCTGTGCCTTCAAACTAAGTTTGACCCACTATGAGATATATCTTTATAATAGGTGCCATGGAGTTCATTGTAGGATCTCCATGGCATATGTCTTATAATATGTCTTATAAGGGTGATAGGGGACTCCAGACGTGGACCCCTTGCTCACTGTGCCTTAGGGAGTTCAGCTGCACCTCACTGACGATGCCCATAAAGGCGAAACGTGTCTGGGTATGCTGGTTCTCCTGTTCAGGGTAGAATTGCCTGGTATTTCTGGGCTGAGTCACTCTTTTGAGTGAGATCAGACTGAAATACTTCAGGATATTTCTCCCTGTAAAGGGCACAAGTAAGCTAAAAGAGGTGCTCTCAGAGTGGATTATCATGTCCATAGAACTAACCTATTAAGGTTGGTTTGTTCTCTGATGAGCACCTCTGACTCAGTTATTTTGTATATGCAAATTACCCTTGGGGTTCAGTCTCCCTAAGGGTGATAGTGGACTCCAGACGTGGACCCCTTGCTCACTGTGCCTTAGGGAGTTCAGCTGCACCTCACTGACGAGGCCCATAAAGGCCGAAACGCGTCTGGGCTTTGCTGTTTCTCCTGTTCAGGGTAGGTACTTCAGGATATTTCTCCGTGTGAAGGGCACAAGTGTGCTAAAAGAGGTGCTCTCAGAGTGGATTATCATGTCCATAAAACTAACCTATTAAGGTTGGTTCGTTCTCTGATGAGCACCTCTCACTTAGTTATTTTGTATATGCAAATTACATTGGGGTTTAGTTTCCCTAAGGGTTATAGGGAACTCCAGACATGGATCCCCTGCTCACTGTGCCTTAGGGAGTTCAGCTGCACCTTACTGACGAGGCCCATAAAGGCCGAAACGCATCTGGGGTTATCTGTTTCTCCGGTTCAGGGTAGAATTGCCTGGTATTTCGGGGCTGGGCCACTGTTTTGAGTGAGACCAGACTGATATACTTCAGGATAATTCTCCCTGTGAAGGGCACAAGTGAGCTAAAAGAGGTGCTCTCAGAGTGGATTATCATGTCCATAGAACAAACCTAATAAGGGGCTAATTATTAGGGGCCACAAAGGTATTTTATAGGGCCTCCATGGCACGAGGTTAAAATATAGGTCCCATGGGGGTCTATACAGACACCCATTTGTTACAGATATTTGTGGGGATCAGGGTAAATGGAGGAGGGAATCCCATTGGAATCTATATTTTAACCCTGTGCTCCCTATCTTAAATGGAAGTTTGAGGAGGGATCAAATGGAATACCTCATTAGCTTGGGGGGAAAAAACTCCCAAAGTTACGAAGGAGCTTTATTTTGTAGCTACATTCTTGGTTAGAATACACTGATGAAGCAGTTCATACAGAAGGAGATCCATTCATATCCTGCACATAGATTCTAAAACATTTACGTTCCAGGGGCCCTATGTAAATAAGGTGCTCTATATTACGGCACTGCAGTAAAAAGTCTGCAGGAGTTTTCTTGACCTAATTTACACGTTGATGTAAATACATCATGTCCCCAAATTGCGTCACTCAGGTGGCATTCGTAAAATATGCTATCTGCTGTAGATTTGAAGGGGCTGTTGTTGCCACGACATCAATGAACACAAGTAACAGCTGTGAAGCAGTCATAGGAACCAATGGGAACCGCAAAAGGGATAATGAACTGCCAGCTACAGCCTTTAAAAGGCTTGTCCAAAGGCTTGCAATTTGACTGTGATGAAACTGAGCAAGTCTTCACGCAGGTCTCAGGAGTTCGGATAGTCTGGGAGCAGTAGAGGCTTATTGGCATTTCTCCTATTGTTTACATTCTATCAAGGTAACTTATATCACACTATATCACATATATAGTTGTCAGTGTGGGTAACATTTGTGATGTTGGTCACCCTTTGGGAGCCCAGTTGCAGCCTGTAGGGACGCAACTGCGGGCCTCGCGATGTAAAGCGAGCCATCGACCACGCAGGACTTAGGGTGCAATGAGCGCCGAAGACACTCATTGCAGGCCTTGCGATGAATGTCGCAGGAGCTCATTGCAAGGCCCGCAAAACTTTGCTGCAACTGCGAACCTTGACAAGCTAGGCAACCAGTTGACGCTTGTGGGTCTAACGACACGTATGACTTGGGATGAAAACCTGTACATGCACTGTGCGGGTCGCAGAAAAAAATATTTTAACGCCCGAACCACGGAACTAGAAATATATAAAAAAATAAAATAAATAGGCCTCAAATTAACTTACACACTCACACACAGCACAGTGGGAGAGCCAGTGAGAGTGTCACAGAGGTTGCAAATTAATTTGATGCATATTTGACATTTGTTCAAGAATGAAAATCTCCTAAGTGAGAAAAAAAAATGGTTGCCGAGAAAAACGCAAAATGAGGAAAACGAGGTCGAAGGACATAATAGTAGCCCGAACGCAGTAACACTTAGCAAAACACAGTAAAGAGGACTATGAAGGAAGTAACACTTAACACAACAATGCGAGCCACGCAACCGATCCTTGCGAAACACGTAATATCTTCTATTTTGTACTGAACAAGCAGGTAACTACATAAATTACAACCTGAAATGGCGGAAAAATGGAAAATAGCGCATGTGCACGTTTGTCCTCGCGCTGACATTCTATAAACACTGAAAAGTTTCCAAAACTTTCGCCTCAGATGATGAGACACATTTTAGTAAGAGATTGTTTACCCTTGATAACTCTGAACAAATGCATCACATATATAGTTGTCAGTTCAAGAACATTGGTCATGTTTGCGGGTTTGTCATGCTATGTGTGCCTGTTTGCGGCCCGCAGTTGAAACATGCGGGACTTAGGCTGCAAGCCTCATGAAGCGAGGGGAGTCATCAACCGTACAGGACAGGCTATGAGGCGACCAGTTTGCGGCCCAAAGGGCTGCAATTGAGAGCCTCACGAATCGAGGCCAGCCGTAGACCCAGCAGGACTTGGGCTGCAATGAGCGCCTTCGGTGCTCATTGCAGCACTTAGCGCGTAGGACTTAGGACCACAGGCACGTATATGGACTGTGGGCCTCGCAAAAATACAACTTTAACGTCCAAATCACTGAACAACAAAAAAAAACAACAAATATGCAGCAAATTAACTTACACACTCACACACAGATGAGAGCCAGGGAGCCTGTGACCTTATTTGAAGAATATTTGCCATTAGTTCACGATCGAAAATCACCTAAGGGAGAAAAAAAAATGGCAGACGAAAATCGCAAAAGGATAAAAAACGAGGCCAATGCTCGCAAAAACAGCCCCAAATCCGTAACACTTAAAGAAAACCAGTAACACTTCCTCCACAACAATAACATTTACACCAGTGCAGTAACACTTTACCAAAATCAGTAACATTTAACCCAAGCAAGTAACACTTATCCCAAGCCAGTAACACTCATGGCCGGGCCCCTAAAACTACACGGGGGAGAAGCTTGTAATTAAGGCGATCATCGAGGGCCCTGTAAAGTACACGGAGGGAGAAGTTCACAATGAGTGCTAAAAGTGTTGAGAGAGGGCACTTAGCCTCGCATTGTTCGGCAAACAGCATTGCTAGCCTTACAAATTTACTGACTGGCAATTTCCCTAGTATATACAGTCAGGTTCATAAATATTGGGACATCGACACAATTCTAATCTTTTTGGCTCTATACACCACCACAATGGATTTGAAATGAAACAAACAACATGTGCTTTAACTGCAGACTAATTTGAGGGTATTTACATCCAAGTCAGGTCAACGGTGTAGGAATTACAACAGTTTGTATATGTGCCTCCCACTTTTTAAAGGACCAAAAGTAATGGGACAGATTAACAGTCATAAATCAAACTTTCACTTTTTAATACTTGGTTTGCAAATCCTGTGCAGTCAATTACAGCCTGAAGTCTGGAACGCATAGACATCACCAGACGCTGGGTTTCATCCCTGGTGATGCTCTGCCAGACCTCTATTGCAACTGTCTTCAGTTCCTGTTTGTTCTTGGGGCATTTTCCCTTCAGTTTTTTCTTCAGCAAGTGAAATGCATGCTCAATCGGATTCAGGTCAGGTGATTGACTTGGCCATTACACAATATTCCACTTATTTCCCTTAAAAAACTCTTTGGTTGCTTTTGCAGTATGCTTCGGGTCATTGTCCATCTGCACTGTGAAGCGCCGTCCAATGAGTTCTGAAGCATTTGGCTGAATATGAGCAGAAAATATTGCCGGAAAAAACTTCAGAATTCATCCTGCTGCTTTTGTCAGCAGTCACATCATCAATAAATACAAAGAGAACCAGTTCCATTGGCAGCCATACATGCCCACGCCATGACACTACCACCACCATGCTTCACTAATGAGGTGGTACGCTTTGGATCATGAGCAGTTCCTTTCCTTCTCCATACTCTTCTATTCCCATCACTCTGGTACAAGTTGATCTTAGTCTCATCTGTCCATAGGATGTTGTTCCAGAACTGTGAAGGCTTTTATAGATGTTGTTTGGCAAACTCTAATCTCGGCCCTCCTGTTTTTGAGGCTCACCAATGATTTACATCTTGTGGTGAACCCTCTGTATTCACTCTGGTGAAGTCTTCTCTTGATTGTTGACTTCGTCACACATACACCTACCTCCTGGAGAGTGTTCTTGATCTGGCCAATTGTTGTGATGGGTGTTTTCTTCACCAGGGAAAGAATTCTTCGGTCATCCATCACAGTTGTTTTCCGTGGTCTTCCGGGCCTTTTGGTGTTGCTGAGCTCACCAGTGCGTTCTTTCTTTTTAAGGATGTTCCAAATAGTTGATTTGGCCACACCTAATGTTTTTGCTGTCTCTCTGATGGGTTTGTTTTGTTTTTTTCAGCCTAATGATGGCTTGCTTCACTGATAGTGACAGCTCTTTGGATCTCCTATTGAGAGTTAACAGCAACAAATGCAAATAGCACACTTGAAATGAACTCTGGACCTTTTATCTGCTCTTTGTAAATGGGATAATGAGGGAATAACACACACCTGGCCATGAAACAGCTGAGCAGCCAATTGTCCCATTACTTTTGGTCCCTTAAAAAGTGGGAGGCACATATACAAACTGTTGTAATTCTTACACTGTTCACCTGATTTGGATGTAAATACCCTCAAATTAAAGCTGAAAGTCGGCAAGTTAAAGCACATCTTGTTCGTTTCATTTCAAATCCATTGTGGTGGTGTATAGAGCCAAAAAGATTAGAATTGTGTCGATGTCCCAATATTCATGGACCTGACTGTATATATATATATATATATATATATATATAGCCAGGTCCCAGCACTCATACACCCCTCCACCCCATACCATCACAGTTGTTACACAACACATTGTACACACATTTTTATTTTATCTCACAGACGTAGAGAAATATATTTATTTTGAGTTATCCTTATATGTGTTTTGTTAGATATTGAGGAGGAGAGAGGAGGAGAGGAGGAGAGGAGGATGGAAGGAGTGTGAGGAGGAGAAATGGAGGGAGAGGGTATACAGTAAAGTGGAGATAGAGGGAGCTCTCAGGAGAGAGGGAGTGAAGGTAGAGGGAGCTCCTAGAAGACAGGACACAGAGGGGGCAGGCCCAGCAGTAGGCAAAAAAGATTTAGGGGTGATGCCTGACCCAAGGTGGGAAATAGTGGTTTGGAAGGACTGGCCTCAGGGACAGGTCCGGGAGGCCAGGAACCCCAGGCACAGTCAAGAGGGCAAGAGGCTGCAACAATGCACAGGGCCCCTAACACTCCAATGACAAGATGATAGTTCTCCTTGAGGAGACACACACTAACTTTCACATCATCAGTTGTGGTAGGGACGTGTGGCCTGGTGATAGGTCCCAGGCATGGAGAAGGGTGGCAGCAAGTGTCAGAGAAAGAGAAACCGGTGGTGGACCCCCAGTCAACACCCAATATAATCAGTGGGAGATGATGCTGAAGGAATGGATCTCGCATTCTTTAGTTATGGGACTCCTAGGCCTGTTGGATTTGCATGATCAAAGCAACCATACAAGGTGAATATCCCATCCAACATTGTACCTTAACACACACACATAGATAACACAGCAATAATTGAAATTGCAACTATAAAAGGGATAGTTATTCATGGGAAATGTATCCACAGTGCAAATATCACTCTCAAACGTGGACAGATCTGCATGTTCTTACAAGATATCCATATGACAATTATAAATGTTAATTAATGCAAAGATTAATTTAGAAATATCAAACCTAACAATAATTTCCGTGTATGGGTATGGCCACTGTAGCATATGCAGATACAGACTTGTGAGGGCTGCACGTGCACTGTAATGTACTAGACTATCAGCGACAAACGCTCAGCAGCATGTTAACAACTCTTGCTGAGACATATTCACTGGATGATTATTCTCACACATTGCACAGAAACTTTTTTTGAGTGAGTGTCCTCATGATTTGGAGAAGGAAGACCGCAGCAATG
Source organism: Discoglossus pictus (assembly GCA_027410445.1). Classification (NCBI taxonomy): domain Eukaryota; kingdom Metazoa; phylum Chordata; class Amphibia; order Anura; family Alytidae; genus Discoglossus; species Discoglossus pictus. Next base: position 243,611,554 of record CM050166.1, on the reverse strand, counting down.
TCTGTTTTCTTGCTACGAGCCATAAGCAATCATGCAATATCAAACAATACAATGATTATCACGCTAATACAAAACTTACTAGTGTTTACACTATGTGAATCCTCATTTACACATATAACACATTGGTAATAATACAGGATCAGACAGTGATCATTATCTCACACATCATTATCTAATTTCAATACCCAGGGAGTCAACGTCACACAACCTGCAATGTTCATTCCAGGGGAGGAGGAGGAGAAGCTGGCTGATGTTGGTCCTTATTACACTGCAACCACTGTGGAACCATATCAAGAGGTGGAACAGTAGGATGATTGCGAAACATATCACTGTATGTCTGGCTGTCTCCTGTATCTGGAAGAGTCTCCTCCTGGGCCCTCATCCAGGAGCAGCCGCAGGTCCCTTGTCCCACCTCCTACATCTCTAACAATATCTTCAACAACAACTCCAACAAAATCTCCAATGCCTGTAACACAACATACAACAGGCCCACCACCACTCCCAGCAGTCATCTCACAGGACACTCAGCACCTTCCCACTCTGCCAACAACACCACCACGTCTATGCCCAACACATCTCAGGACATTCATAGTCCCAGAATGGATAGTGTAATTAGCTTAGCCACAAAACAATTAACAATTAATAATAAATAGTGCACATTAAAAAGATCAATAGAGATCTAAAAAGGTTGAACTTGAGGGACTAACTCTTTATTCATCCTCCAATACTATACTATTAATAATTATTTAATCAACAAATTAATTAATAACTAATCCGCATATTGCAGATCAGAGGAGATCATAACAGGTTGAACTTGATGGACTGAAAGTCTTTTTTCAACCTTAATTACTATCAGCCTTATTAAATTGTGATTTGACCAATTGAATAGGGCTCTATATAAGCAGAAAGCATATTTTTTTACAGAAGTTTTTAGTTACTGAAGACCTTGCTTTTGGATAGAAGTTCACTAACTAAAAATGTCTGTAAAAAAAACATATGCTCTGTGCTTATATAGAGCCTTTTACAATTGGCCGAATCGCAATTTAATAAGGGTGTTAGTAACTATGTAACTATGTAATTAAACAACTGTGACAAAACATATCGATACCCCACTGCAATTCATCCTATCCAATATGGCAGACCAGCAGACATCCATGTGTGATGAAGGCAAGTCCCTGCGGGCTGAGGTCATCAACACCAACTACATCCTGATGAGTGCAAATAGGGAGAGGAGGAGGCACAATCACCAAATGGAGGAGTTCAAGGAAATGTGGTTTAATGAAATGCAGAACCAGAGTGCTCTGCATAACACAAATATAGACCTAGCGCAGTGCATTCTGTATGCTGATGATGACACAATGTATGTGCTATGCGCATTCATGCTTACCTCTATTTCATGAAGTTAGGACCGATGATATATGACTGTATCTGAATATGCCAGTTGTGGTCCAGTGTCCACATGTGGTTCTAGTAGACGCTATGCATCATTTTAATTTTGTGTTACTTTTTTCTATTTTCCATTAGTCCCATTATCAGAAAAGCCTCTTGTCCTCTTGGGAGTTGATACAAATACACAAGGTATCAATGCACAGTTGTTTGAATATATGACAGGGATATGTGTATATAATAAACCTCTGTTGGTTTATACCGTCAACTGTTTCTGTATTGATGTTTGTAATGATTTGGGACATTAACATATATCACAATATAACAGGGCGTTAGATAAATCCCAACCTTCAGTATACACGTTCTAGGTTTCTTTACGGTGGATGTGTATAATACTTTAATGTAGTTATCATATGCATGTATATAATTATTACATATGTGTTACATCTCAATATGTGTTACACAGCTTATCCCTCCCCTCTCTGTCACACTAATCCCAACTCTCACACACCTCTTCAATCTTTCCCTAAATACTGGCATGTTTCGATCTTCTCTAAAACATGCCATACTTAACCCATTCTTACGAAACTCTCATCTGACACTGATATTGCACCTAACTACCGCCTCTGCTGCCTTTGACACAGTTGACGATCCGCTTCTACTCCATATCCTCTCCTCTCTCCACATTTAAGACACTGCTCTCTCATTATTCTCATCATACCTACAAGATCGAACATTTAGCATCTCCTTCTCTGGCACCTTTTCTTCTCCTCACCCCTGTCTGTTGGAGTACCCCATAACACAGTCATAGCCCCCCTCCTCTTCTCCATCTATACACTTGTTATCCTAATAAACTATTTTGGGTTTTAGTATCATCTCTATGCAGATGACACTCTCAATCTAAATCTCATCACCTGATCTATCCCACTCTCTTCTAAGACATGTTTCCAACTGCCTCTCAAGGTCATCCTCTTGGATGTTTGCACACCATCTCACATTCAACATGTCTAGGACCGTACTCCTAATCTTCCCACCCTCTACTACAAATTCTCATATCTCTCTCACTGTCAACAATGCCATCATCACTTCCACCTCCCAAGCCCGCTACCTTGAGGTTCTACTGGACCCCGCCCTGTCTTTCATTCCTCACATACAGTCACGAACAAATTCTTACCTTCTTCATCTAAAAAACTTTCCAAAATAAGCCACTACCTTACACCAGACACAGCTACGTTTCTAATACACTCTCTCATCAGTTCTCATCTTGACTGCTGCAAATCGCTTATTGCCGGCCTGCCCACCACCCATCTTTTCCCACTTCAATCCATAATGAATGCCTCCGCTAGACTCATCTACCATACACAAAGTTCAGTGTCAGCAGCTCCTCGCTGTTAGTCACTCCACTGGCTTCCCTTAGCCTCAGAATGCAATTTAAAATCATGACACTAACCTCCAAAGCACTCAACAACAGAGCACCCACTTACATGTCTGCTCTCATCTCCAAATATTCCCCCATTTCCCCTCTTCGTTCTTCTAATGAACTTCTATTTTCTACCACTCTTGTCACCTCCTCTCACTCCCACCTTCAGGACTTTTCTCGTGCTGATCCTATTCTCTGGAACTCCTTGCCTCGCTCCACCAGACAATTCTCTTGCCTCAGAACCTCACTAAAAACACATCTGTTTAAAGAAACCTATCATCTTCCATCCTAACATGCACAACACTTCTCTTACCCTCCTGTACCACACAAAAAACCTTTTGTTGTAAATCTGCGAGTTTTCAATCTAGCATGGCGCTTTGGGGAAAGCACTATGGACACTGTATTCTAAACTCAAATACAGGGCCTTTCATTATTTGCAAAGTGTTAATATTGAATTTGTCTTTGCTTGGAAATTAACTTATGTATAGTGCTACGGAATATGTTGGCACGTTACAAATAAACAATAATAATATTACATTATATATTTGGAATCTGCATTTTATTACAAACATTACTCAACTGGGTATTCATGCATATTATTACTGTACTACCTTGTTCATGTTTTGACTCTTAGGTTTCCCCATTAAGGTGTATTGTTAACACATTCCATGGTAAATGTGATGTTGATATTATCATTATATATATATACTAGTGACTTGCCCGTCAAAAAATGACGGCAATTAAATATGTATGTCTTGAATTCTGTTTTGCATGTAATCTGCATAGTTGAGACTTGTAACCTTTCTCTTATCTATAAAGAAGTACAATTATTATATAAAACATGTTTGTTTTTTAACATGCAACTTGTAGGTGACCAACTGTTAAATTATCTTTTTTTAAGAGTAGTAACATTTTAATGTAAGAAAAGGTCAACATTGTATTAATGAGAATTGTAAACATGACATAATGTTTTGTAACATGTAACTTGTAGATTAACAACTGGTAAACTAAACATATATTGAATCCAGAGGAAGGCAAACAGTACCCCCCCCCCCCCCCCCCCCCCCTGAAACTTAGCCAATTGTATCAAAGTGGGAAATAATGTTTTCCTCCTGACCCCATTAACTGGCATTCGGATTACTCCCTGGATTAATATTTTGCATTGAATTATACATTTAAATTGTATAACAAAAGCTACTTCTCCTCTTAACAAGAATGTTCAAATTAAACAATGTTGCACCCTTTTTTTCGAAAAATACTAACATTATAAACAGTAACATAATGAAGTAACATTTAAACTATAATTGTTGTAAACTGCAAGCAAAGTTTTTTGTGGGGCTAATCATTCTAAAAGGTTATTTCCATAAAATTCGAATATGTTATTTTGTCGTTGTTGATTTTTGATGGTTGACATTTCGTTGTTATTGTTTTAATTTGTGAAAATGGCACATAGAGTTTCCTATGTGAAACAGTGGTTCTCTAAAAAGAGAAAGCCAGACATCAAAGTTCGTCCACGGGGTATAACCACTGTGTCTATGGTTTTTGCCATTTTATAGAGTTTCTTATGGAAATAGTGGTGCTCTAAAAAGAGTCTGAGTGACATAAAATGTCATTCTAGAAATTAAACCACTGTTCTCTATATATATTTTGTTTTCTTGTTGTTGTACATTTGTTCTTGAAATGAAGGTATTGTTGGAAAATGGTACATAGAGTTTCCTATGTGAAATAGCGGTCCTCATAAAAGAGTCCCAGAGATATCTAATTTTTTCCTGGAAGTAAAACCACTGTTCTCTATATTTTCTACCATTTTATAGAGTTTCTTATTGAAATAGTGGTCCTCTAAAAAGAGCTTGAGTGACTTAAAAGTACATCCTCTAAATTAAACCACTGTACTCTATTTTTGTTTTGTTTTTTCGTCTAAAATTGTTGTTGAGGTGAATTTTTTTTTTGTTAGTTCTGTGCCATGTCTTGTATTGTTATATTTTGTGGAATTAAATTTATAGTACCTCATAGTAGAAAATGTTTTTGGTAAAAATGCGGCCATCATCTAATAAATCACCTTGACTTTAGTTGTTTTCAATGTAAACTTTAATAGCCTCTGAATTCTTGCATCTTGAGAATGCAACATACAGCTGGCCATGTGCAAATACTGGTTCTTCTAAAAAGATACCCACAAATTTGAAAGTTTGTCCTTGTGATTTATTAATGGTCACGGCAAATGCCATGAGGATGGGAAATTGTCTGCTTTGAAATACAAAAGGGAGGCTACTTTCACTTGGTGCCAAATCTATTCTTGGTATAAAAACACTCTCTCCTTTACGTGTACCAGTTAGAATTTCAGAAATGGTTCTTTAATTCTTGAACAATTATTCTGGTCCTATTACATAGGCCTTTTTTGGGTTCATATTTCGCAGTAACATGACAATTGCACCTTTCTTTACCTGCACAATTTGTGGAGGCATTCCAGAGGGAGTTAATGAGTTAATAAATTCAGTGGAAAAGTTTGTCTGACTTTTTGTCATCACCAAGTACAAAATCAGTACTGTGATAATTTTTTTTGTGGTGCATTTATTTTTTTTATATTTCATTATTGAGGAGTATGTCATCATCTAGTGCATTTTTGATTGCATTAAATGCTTGCAATTGTAATGTATGTAAAGTTGCAAGTCTATCTTCTGTTCTTTATCTTTGAAGCTGAGTGTCATAGTCTTCAAAGTTTATGTCATCTATGAGACCTGTATCTGGCAGATTAAAACTTGCACAACTTAATCCATGAGTTAAAAAGACCTATTGGATTTCAATTAATGCTTTTAATTGTGCAATAGGCTCATTGTATCATTGCAAAAAGTCTTCAGCCATATTTGCTTTAAATTTGTCCCACAAAGCTAATGCATTTGGAGCATTTGAGAAGATACAAATGAATGCAAATTGTTCCCTCATCTGCTGTGGCATTTGACATAGTGCTGCTTCTTCTAGACATCCTTCCCATTCTGTATCATCAGCTAGGAAATTTCTGTGTTTTGCCAGCAAAATGAAATGATTCATAAACTATGTCATTAACAGTTCTTAACTGTTCAAAACTTTGTGCACCAGGAACATTTAGAAGTAGTAATTGTAAGCAGTAACGTTCAACGTCTCTTGGACTTACAGTGTAAATTTTTGGGATTATTTTATCTCCACAACTTTTTCGTTTTCGCCATAATCCATTAACGAAAACATAATGGTATGGAATGTCAATATATAACAATTCCCTTGCCTCTAAGTCAGTACAATTTAATTGAAACCTGAAGCCATGCAGTTAGTGTAGTTTAGCGATGCTCACTTTGTGCCAAAGCATTTGTTTCATTTCCAACATGGAAATACACTAAATGTCTTTGTGGCAAATGTACAGCTAATCGATATACTGCATGTGAGCGATCATGCTTTTCAAATTTTAGAAGACGCCACATTGTTGCTAGTGCACTTACATAGCGAGCATCTACATGAGATGCAAGTTCATCATGTACTAACTCATTTTGTTCGTTATTTTCAGCTCTTTTGACCACTACAGTAGCTGCATCATAGCCTTTGTAAATATATTTGCAGACATATTTAATGGATTTTATAGAAGTGCAAGCTTCCACATTAATGTGCGCATTATACTTCATGAGTAAATGTGGATTGTATGGTACCACATACCTGTTATCTACCTTTTTTCACCTATAATGGCATTTTGCCCTTCTCTTCTTCTATATAATGGATAGCCATCACAATTAGTATAAGTTTTATCTCTATAATCTTTTGAAAATTCTTTAGTACATTTCTTATTTTCCATACATGGTGACTGTGGATTAATATCTCCACACGGTCCATGTATCAGACAATGAGTTACAATCTCACATAGTCTACCATGTATTTCTAGATCTGGTAGTTCAGCAATAATTACTGAATCCCCTTTGTCACCAATATCCAATGTATCTTTCTCTTGAAGGATTATAAGCATATGTGCATGTGGAAGGCCTCTTTTTTAAAATTTGATGGTATAAACATAAGCCAGACATTTGCCAAATAACTGACTTATGGTTATGTCCCATATTAATTAAGTTAATTTGATTTTAAAGACAATTACCACTGAATCTGGTCTATTGGAAGCAGTTTGTCCAATTAGCAGATTGTGTGTAATCTCTGTCCATTGTGGATTGCATGTAAATGTAATAAATAAATCTGGTTTTCCTAATTTAGTTACAATAGCCATGGCATCATTGTATCTTTCTCTCATATTGCGAGGAGATCCCTGGAAAGAAGATGGTAAAATGATGGCTTTGCCAGCTGGCAGCTCTCTGGTTGTAGCAACCTCAGCGACATAATCCATCAATCCACAATACTGTTCTACACGTAGTTTATCTTGTTGATATGTGATGAAGTTTAAATTATTTGCCTCGACTTGCAAATATGAATCAATGATCCATTGTTGTGTCAGTTTTCCGCCACATAAAATGGGATTGAATCCATCTCGAATGGCAATTTGAGCCACTTTAAATTCAAGCATGGAAATATTATTTCTCACACCTGCTTCCCCATGTGGAAAAATATGGGATATGTCATTGGATCCGAATTGGTACTTAAGATACTTATATTAAGGAAAGGTTGCTCCTCATTTCTTCGGATATATGCTAATATCTCTCTGAAATAATGGCTCTCCTTTGTAATTTTGAAAGGCCATTGCAACATCATTTGATCTTGGCAAGTTATAACAGCGTTTATCAGTATGGCGATCTCTTTTAAGCACCATATTGACCTTTGGGATTGGCAATTGATGTATTTCTGCATGAATTGGTTGTTCCTTTTCTACTTCTGCCAATTTTTTATAGGCTTGAGAGTATGGGTTTTGAGCCATAATTTTATCAAGCTCTATAAAAACAATGGGTAAGTATTTCTTTCTTTTCTTGAAGATGCATACGTTGGTCAACAGCTTCCATTGTATCTAGAACATATAGTTGAGCACATTTTCTTTGTTTTCCTTCCTCTGGATGTAAATGAAAAGTACAATGGTAAATTTGTCCTTGTACTTTAAATCAGTAAGGGTCATGTCCTGGCACAGTATTATATTTCTTGTTTAACGTGTAATAGTGTACCTCTTTCCTTGAAATCTGTTGTGGTGATATTGCTGTAGCGATACGGAGAGTCTTCAGGCAGTGTCTGTTGAGACTGAAAGAGATAGATGCAAATGTTGCATTAAGATGTAAGTAATTAATTTTTTCTACTAAGAGCATGTAAAACAGGATATATAGTTTGATTTTGTATGTATTAAGCGAGGTTTAGGTTATGGGGTTAGGCTTAGAGAGTGTTGCATATTTAACAGGATAGATGGTTGCATGTGTTATGTTTTCAGAAAATTTGTTGTAGTATCCTGTTTTGTGTTCAGCACTGTTGGCATTAGAGGTTTAGGTTGTGGGTTTGGGCTTATAGGTTAGGGCACACAAAACACAATTTAATTTTTAATTTTAACAATATTTCTTGTACTATCCTGTTTTGTGTACACCACTGTTGTCATTCTAAGTTTAGGTTATGGGTTAGACTTAGAGGTTGGTGCAGAGAAAACAGGATTTGTTCTTCCATTTTGTATGTGTTTTCAATGTTTGTTGTACTATTCTGTTTTGTGTACACCATTGTTAACCTGAAATGTTTAGGTTCTGGTTTTGGCCTTATAGGTTAGGGCTTATTAAACATAATTTGTAATTGGATTTTGGATCTTGTAATAATATTTTTGGTGCTATCCTGTTTTGTGTACACCACTGTTGTCATTAGAGTTTTAGGTTCTGGGTTTAGGCTTATAGGTTAGGGCACAAAAAAAAAAGGATTTATTGTTCAATTTTGTATGTGTTACCAATATTTGTTGTAGTATCCTGTTTTGTGTACATCACTGTTGTCATTAAAGGTTTAGGTTATGGGTTTAGGCTTATAGGATATGGTACACAAAACAGGATTTATTCTTCAATTGTCTATGTGTTAACAATATTTGATGTACTATCCTGTTTTGTGTACATCACTGTTGTGATTAGAACTTTAGGTTGTGGGTTTAGGCTTATAGGTTAGGGCACACAAAACAGGATTTATTGTTCAATTTTGTATATGTTACCAATAATTGTTGTAGTATCCTGTTTTGTGTACACCACTGTGGTCATTAGAGATTTAGGTTCTGGGTTTAGGCTTATAGGTTAAGGCACATAAAACAGGATTTATTTGTCATTTTTGTATCTGTTACCAACATTTGTTGTACTATCCTATTTTGTGTATGCCACTGTTGTCATTTGAGGTTTAGGTTGTGGGTTTAGGCTTTTTAGGTTATGGAACACAACACAGGATTTATTCTTCAATTGTGTATGTGTTACCAACATTTGTTGTACTATCCTATTTTGTGTATGCCACTGTTGTCATTAGAGGTTTAGGTTGTGGGTTTAGGCTTATAGGTTATGGCACACAAAACAGGATTTATTCTTCAATTGTGTATGTGTTAACAATATTTGTTGTACTATCCTGTTTTGTGCACATCACTGTTGTGATTAGAACTTTAGGTTGTGGGTTTAGGCTTTTAGGTTAGGGCACACAAAACAGGATTTATTGTTCAATTTTGTATGTATTACCAATAATTGGTGTAGTATCCTGTTTTGTGTACACCACTGTGGTCATTAGAGATTTAGGTTCTGGGTTTAGGCTTATAGGTTAAGGCACATAAAACAGGATTTATTTGTCATTTTTGTATGTGTTACCAACATTTGTTGTACTATGCTAGTTTGTGTATGCCACTGTTGTCATTAGAGGTTTCGGTTGTGGGTTTAGGCTTATAGATTATGGCACACAAAACAGGATTTATTCTTCAATTTTGTATGTGTTACCAACATTTGTTGTACTATCCTGTTTTGTGTACACCACTGTTGTCATTAGAGGTTTAGGTTGTGGGTTTAGGCTTATAGGTTAGGGCACATAAAACAGGATTTATTTGTCAATTTTGTCTGTGTTACCAATATTTGTTGTACTGTCCTGTTTTGTGTACGCCACTTTTGGGATTATAGGTTCAGGTTATGGGTTAGGCCTAGAGGTTCGTGCAGAAAAAAACAGGATTCATTCTTGCATTTTACATGTGTTTTCAACATTTGTTGGAGTATCCTCTTTTTTGTGCACCATATTGGCATTAGGGGCTTCTGTGTTTTTTTCGTTTTTCATTTGGACATTGGCGCATTGCAAACAGGATAGTTTACTTTTTTTTTGACTCGTTATACTATACCTTTGTTTAATTCTTAGTTGTGTATAAATAACAGAGGGTTTCCTGCTGCCAATCTTCCTGTGACAGTCTTCAGGCAGTGTCTGTTTAAAAAGAGACAAAGAAATGTGTTTTTTTGTTGTATTTAATTTTTTTTTTTTTTTTGTAAGAGCATATATATTTTTTTTTTGTATATTACCTGTTGTTCTTTCTTTGTCGTGTGTAAAATTCTGCAGATTTGATAGTCCGTGTGAAACCGTGCAGAGCTCGTATTTTTTGGTGTAAGTCCGTAGTTTGTCATTGCATGTTTTTACTTTTTTTTAAGTCCTGAGTGTGTGGGCATTTGTAAGCGGTTGTGAGGTGCCGTAGAGCCTCCGCAAATGCGGCCCCTCGCTTCGCGAAGGTCCACATTTTCTGTCCGAAAGTCGTAGGGGGTCGTAGGGATGAGCGCCTACGGCACTCATCTCCACCAGCGCCTCACAACCTCTTACAAACGACCACACTTGTGAGACTTAAAAAAAAAAAAAAAACACGCAATAACGAACTACGGACTTTTCATCCCTATGACTTTCAGACCGTAAATGCGGACCCTCGCAAAGTGAGGGGACACCTTTGCAGAGGTGGAGGCTCTACGGTGCCTCACAACCGCTTACAAAACACAATGACGAACTACGGACTTACACAAAAAAATACGAGCCGCGGGACTTAGGGAAAAAAAAATTGCGTCCTTACAACAACAACAATACAACCCTAAAAAATATTACGGACTCGCAAAAATACGGACTTAACGGACAAATCGCGCATAGCGCGAAATACTGCAAACACAAAATTGTTTTTAAAACATTACGTACAGCAAGGGAGGACACCCAGGACGTCTGCAAGGCAGGTTACACCTCGATTTCACTAACATTTCTACACTTTCCACACTCGAAAATCCCTGAAGCGACAGAAAAAATGGCCGACAAAAAACCCAAAACGAGGCTAAGGACTTAAAATTACTAAATGTACTCGCAAAATGGAACCGACACTCAAGAACAATTCATGCGTCACGTAACACGCATTATGAGGCAGGTACCACAGTGAAATTCGCCATGCAACACATAACTATTAGCCACAAAATGGCGGATGGAACGCAAATTGATGGCTGGAACGCAAATAGCGCATGCGTATTGCGTTCTAACGGTTTCTACTTCACCTCAAAGTCTATAAATACTGCACACTTTCCAGAAATGTCTACATTTATCCTCAGGTGATGAACAGTGTAACTGGACATTTCACTGGTGGCGTTACTTCAGAAGCTAATTCCCTACCAATTTACAAGTTTACAATCTGCAAATTACAACAAAGAGGTAAGCTATAATACATTTAATTAATTAAGAAATCCACAAACCAAAAAATAAATAAACTTGGTTTTGAAATGTTGCCAACAACAACTGTATTTATGTATACTAACATTTCAAACACACACATATGTCTATGTGCCCTACAATAAGCTCAATTTAAACAACAACAAAAAAGTGATAACATAGATTTTATTCAGATCTATTTAAAAAATAATAATATATTTTACAAAAAAAAGAGACACATATATATTTATCCTGCATTTAAAAATTTCCCTTTTCTTCACATTTCCAACAGACTCTGCATCAACAGCGTCACTGAAGAATTTGCAGCGTGGACTGTAAAATCTCAACAATTTTACACAACACAAAGAAAGAAGAACAGGTAATATACACAAATACATTAGATTTAGAAAAAGACCATGATGTTCTTACAAAAAAAACAAAAAAAATTAAAGAAACAATTTATCTTTCTCTTTTTCAACAGACACTGCCTGTCGCAGGAAGATTGGCAGTAGGGGACCCTCTGTCATTGATACACAACTAATACTTCAACCAAGGTATAGTATAAAAAGTAAAAAACTAAAAAAACACCTATCATGTTTGCTGTGCGCCAATGTCAAAAGGAAAAACAAAACGAAATCATAAGCGCCTACTAACAATGATGGTGCACACAAAACACGATACTTCAACAAATATTGTTGAAACATATAAAGTGTAACAATGAATCCTGTTTTGTCTCCACCACCCTCTAAGCCTAACCCATAAGCTAAATCTATCATCCCAAACGTGTCGTACAGAAAACAGGATAGTATAACAAATATTGGTAACATATAACAAATTTAAGAATAAATCCTGTTTTCGGTGCCCTAACCTATAAGCTTAAACCCACAACCTAAACCTGTAGAGAAAACAGGATACTACAACAAATATTGATAACACATACACAACTTAAGAATAAAGCCTGTTTTCTGTGCCGACCCTATAAGCCTAAACATAATCGTATACAGAAAACAGGATAATACAACAAATATTGTTAATACTTACAAAATTTACTTAAATATTCTGTTTTGTGCGCCATAAGCCTAAACCATAAATTAACAGCCTTATTAAATTGTGATTCAGTAAATTTAAAAGGGCTCTATTTAAGCACACAGCATACTTTATTTTCAGAAGTTTTTAGTTACCGTATATACTCGAATATAAGCCGACCCGAGTATAAGCCGAGGAACCCATTTTACCACAAAATACTGGGTAAAATGAGTGACTCGAGTATAAGCTGAGGGAGGGAAATGTGCTGCCCCCTGTGTCCCTCTTGTGCCCTCTGTGTCCCCCTCTCTCTCCATGTCTCTTCTCCCCTCTCCCTTCCCTGTGTCTCTTCCCCCTCCCTTATCACCCTCCTCAACCTCCCTCCTCATCCTCAACCTCCCTCCTCATCCTCAACCTCCCTCCTCATCCTCAACTCCCTCCTCATCCTCAACCCCCTCCTCAACCTCCCTCCTCAACCCCCCATCCTCAACCCCCCTACTCAACCCCCCCATCCTCATCCTCTCTCCTCAACCCCCCATCCTCAACCCCCCCTCCTCAACCTCAACCCCCCTCCTCAACCTCTCCTCCTCATCCTCAACCTTCCTCATCATCCTCAACCCCCCATCCTCAACCCCTTCCTCAACCTCCCTCCTCAACCCCCCATTCTCAACCCCTCCTCAACCCCCCTCCTCAAGCCCCCCATGCTCATCCTCCCTCCTCAAGCCCCCCATCCTCATCCTCCCTCCTCAACCCACCCATCCTCATCCTCAACCCCCTCCTCAACCTCAACCCTCCTCAACCTCAACCCCAACCCCCCCTCCTCAACCTCCCTCCTCAACCCCCCATCCTCATCCTCTCTCCTCAACCCCCCATCCTCAACCCCTCCTCCTCATCCTCAACCTACCTCCCCATCCTCAACCTCCCTCCTCATCCTCCCTCCTCATCCTCAACCTCCCTCCTCTACCCCCCTCCTCAACCCCCTCCTCAACCTCCCTCCTAAACCCCCCCCATCCTCAACCTCCCTCCTCAACCCCCCATCCTCAACCTCCTCATCCTCAACCTTCCTCCTCAACCCCCCATCCTCAACACCCTCCTCAACCCCCCCATCCTCATCCTCAACCACCCATCCTCAACCTCCCTCCTCAACCTCAACCCCCCTCAACCCCCCTACTCAACCTCAACCCCCCTCAACCCCAACCCATCTCCTCAACCTCAACCCCCATCAACGTCCCCCCTTAATCCCCATCAACCCCAACCTCCCTCCTCAACCCCCCTCCTCAACCTAAACCCCCCTCAACCCCTCCTCCTCCACCTAAACACCTCCCCCCTCTCCCCTCACCTGCTTGTGCTCCGGCCTCCACTCCTTGACCCGGCGCCGGTGCGCATGTGACGTCACATGTGCGCCACGTCATTAGCATATACCGGGTGCCGCCACCCAGTATATGCTAATGACGCGGCGCGCATGTGACATCACATGCGCGCCGGCGCCGGGTCAAGGAGCGGAGGCCGGAGCACAAGCAGGTAAGTGAGGGGGGAGGTATTTAGGGGGGTTTAGGTGGAGGAGGGGGGTTGAGGGGGGTTTAGGTTGAGGAGGGGGGAGGGAAAGAGACACGGGTGGTAGTGAGACACACGGGGGCTAGAGAGACACACGGGGGGGTTAGAGACACACGGGGGGTTAGAGACACACAGGGGGGTAGAGAGACACGGGGGGGTTAGAGAGACACGGGGGTTAGAGAGACACGGGGGGGATAGTGACTCGAGTATAAGCCGAGGGGGCCCATTTTTGCCTTCAAAAAAGGGTTGAAAAACTTGGCTTATACTCGAGTATATACGGTAGTCAAGACCTTGCTTTTGGATAGAAGTTTACTAACTAAAAACTTCTGTAAATAAAATATGCTGTGTGCTTAAATAGAGCCCTTTTAAATTTACTGAATTGCAATTTAATAAGGCTGTAAATCTATAATCTCAAAAGTAGCTTCCAGAAAAAAGAATAGGACAACAAATATTAGTAACACATACAAAATGTAACAATAATTCCTCTTTTCTCTACAATAACCTATAAGCCTAAACCCAGAACTAGAGATGTCGCGAATAGTTCGCCGGCGGACTGTTCCCCGCGAACATAGGATGTTCGCGTTCGCGGAGAACAGCGAACATGTGCGAGATTAGACCCGCTCCCTATACTTTATCATTGAGCAAACTTTGACACTGCATGTCACAGTCAGCAGACACATTCCAGCCAATCAGCAGCATACACTCCCTTCCAGAGCCTTCTAACTCATGGACAGCAGCCATTTTGGAATCATAACTAACTTGCAGTCTTACTGAGAGGAGGGAGAGTGTAGGTGATGCTGATTGAATAGGGAAATCAATAGCTAGGCAAGTTTATTCAGTGTCCAGTGCAGTGCTGAAGGACTCATCAGATCTCTGCTGTAAACACAGCACCCCAAAAAGCCCTTTTTAGGGCTATAACATCATTTTTTTTCTTTGTATTTTTCTGTGTAATCTAACTTCATTTGCCGGTCTCCCTGCTAGCCCCTGCTAGCAAGTGTGTGTGTCAGGCTCACAGCTTATACTGTGTGTGCACAATGCATACAATATAATATTGTTTACTAGTTGTCTACTTTTAAAAAAACAAGACTTTTATTTTGTTAAATCTTAGTTCATTTGCCTGTACGCTAGCCAGTGTGTGTGTCAGGCTTACAAGTACTGTGCCAAGTTCAACCAATCCAATCTATTTGGGGTACCAGCAGTCCACATTTAAAAAAACAATAATTTTATTTTATTAAATCTAAGTTCATTTGCCTGACCGCAAATCTAAGTTAATTTGCCTGACCGCTAGCCAGTGTGTGTGTCAGGCTTACAAGTACTGTGCCAAGTTCAATCAATCCAATCTATTTGTGGTACCAGCAGTCCACATTTAAAAAAACAATAATTTTATTTTCTAAAATCTAAGTGCATTTGACTGCCCGCCAATCAAAGTTAATTTATCCGACCACTAGCCAGTGTGTGTGTCAGGCTTACAAGTACTGTGCCAAGTTCAGCCAATCCAATCTATTTGGAGTACCAACAGTCCACATTTAAAAAAACAATAATTTTATTTTATTAAATCTAAGTTCATTTGCCTGACCGCCAATCTAAGTTCATTTGCCTGACCACCAATCTAAGTTCATTTGCCTGACCGCTATCCAGTGTGTGTGTCAGGCTTACAAGTACTGTGCCAAGTTCAACCAATCCAATCTATTTGGGGTACCAGCAGTCCACATTTAAAAAAACAATAATTTTATTTTATTAAATCTAAGTTCATTTGCCTGACCGCAAATATAAGTTCATTTGCCCGACCGCCAATCTAAGTTCATTTGCCTGACCGCTAGCCAGTGTGTGTGGCAGGCTTACAAGTACTGTGCCAAGTTCAACCAATCCAATCTATTTGGGGTACCAGCAGTCCACATTTAAAAAAACAATAATTTTATTTTCTTAAATCTAAGTTCATTTGCCTGACCGCCAATCTAAGTTCATTTGCCTGACCGCCAATCTAAGTTCATTTGCCTGACCGCTAGCCAGTGTGTGTGTCAGGCTTACAAGTACTGTGCCAAGTTCAACCAATCCAATCTATTTCGGGTACCAGCAGTCCACATTTAAAAAAACAATAATTTTATTTTCTTAAATCTAAGTTCATTTGCCTGACCTCCAATCTAAGTTTATTTGCCTGACCGCCAATCTAAGTTCATTTGCCTGACCGCTAGCCAGTGTGTGTGTCAGGCTTACAAGTACTGTGCCAAGTTCAATCAATCCAATCTATTTGGGGTACCAGCAGTCTACATTTAAAAAAACAATAATTTTAGTTTCTTAAATCTAAGTTCATTTGCCTGACCGCCAATCTAAGTTCATTTGCCTGACCGCTAGCCAGTGTGTGTGTCAGGCTTACAAGTACTGTGCCAAGTTCAACCAATCCAATCTATTTTGGGTACCAGCAGTCTACATTAAAAAAAAATGACAGGCAGAGGCAGGACACCCCGCAGGGGCCGTCGCGGTCGTGGTGCTGTGATTCCCTTTGGCTCTACAATAATGCCCAGTGTTCAGAGGCCAGTTACCCTGAACTTGAAAAGTTCAGAGGACGTAGTTGAATGGCTAACACAGGACACCCAATCTTCTACAGCTTCCAATTGGAACATTGACGCACCATCATCCTCCAGCTTAGCTTCGGGCACCTCTCAAGTTACCACTCGCCCGCCTGCCGCCACCACCAACACTAGTACCACAGCCGATTCAATTGATCAGTCAGAAGAGTTATTTACACATCAGTTTGAAGAAATGAGTGATGCGCAACCATTATTGCCAGAGGATGTAGATAACAGGCAGCATTACACACATGTACGTACGATGTGATGATGATGATGTACCCGCTGCTGCTTCCTTTGTTCAGTTGTCATATACAAGTGAGGCGGGTGATGATGATGACGATGCGTCCGTGGATGTCACGTAGGGGGGCCGCTAGAAGAGAAGAAGAACAGGGGCAAAGTTCAGATGGGGAGACAGAGAGGAGGAGGAGACAAGTTGGAAGCAGAGGGAGGTCATCGCAACGAGCTAGTGGCACAGTCAGACAGCATGCATCAGCACCCGGGGTCAGCCAGACAGCACGCCAATCAACGCATGCTGTTGCCACCACCAGAATGCATTTTTTTTGTGTGTCTGCCTCTGACAACAGCGATGCCATTTGCAACCTGTGCCAAAAGAAACTGAGTCGTGGGAAGTCCAACACCCACCTAGGTACAACTGCTTTGCGAAGGCACATGATGTCACATCACAAACGCCAATGGGATCAACACATGAGTACAAGCAGCACACAAACTCAAAGCCGCCATCCTCCTCCTGGTCCAGCATCTTCATCCACGTCAACCACTGCTGTCCTCCTTGCCACCTCTCAACTATCTGCCACTCCGTCTCTCGCCTCTTGCTGTTCCTGCTCATCTCCCCACAGTAAGGTGTCTGTCAAGGGCATGTTTGAGCGTAAGAAGCCAATGCCACTAAGTCACCCCCTTGCCCGGCGTCTGACAGCTGGCTTGTCTGAACTTTTAGCCCGCCAGCTTTTACCATACAAGCTGGTGGAGTCTGAGGCGTTCAACATTTTTTTTTGCGATTGGGATACCGCAGTGGAAGGTAGCCAGCCGAAATGTCTTTGCCCAAAAGGCAATCCCCAACCTGTACTCGATTGTGCAAAAGGAAGTAATGGCATCTCTGGCACACAGTGTTGGGGCAAGGGTCCATCTGACCACTGATACCTGGTCTGCAAAGCATGGTCAGGGCAGGTATATCACCTACACTGCGCATTGGGTAAACCTGCTGACTCCTGCCAAGCATGGAATGCGTGGTTTTGCAGAGGAGTTGGTGACACCGCCACGACTTGCAGGCAGGCCTGCTGCCACCTCTTCTACTCCTCCTACTCCATCCTCTTCCATAACCTCCTCAGCTGAGTCCTCTTCTGCTGCTGCGTCTTGCTCCACATCAACGGCACCCCCCCAGCTCCCCAGATACTATTCCACATCCCGGATACGGCAGTGTCATGCCGTCTTGGGGTTGACTTGCCTGAAAGCAGAGAGTCACACCGGGCCAGCACTCCTCTCCGCCCTGAACGCACAGGTGGATCAATGGCTGACTCTGCACCAACTGGAGATTGGCAAAGTGGTTTGTGACAACGGAAGAAATTTGTTGGCGGCATTGAATTTGGGCAAGTTGACGCATGTGCTGTGCATGGCACATGTGTGTAATCTGATCGTACAACTCTTTGTCCATAAGTATCCAGGCTTACAGGACATCCTGAAGCAGGCCAGAAAGGTGTGTGGCCATTTCAGGCGTTCCTACACGGCCATGGCGCACTTTTCAGATATCCAGAGGCGAATCAACATGCCAGTGAGGCGCTTGATTTGTGACAGCCCCACACGTTGGAATGCAACACTCCAAATGTTTGACCGCCTGCTCCAACAAGAAAAAGCCATTAACGAGTATTTGTATGACCGGGGTGTTAGGACAACATCTGCGGAGCTGGGGATTTTTTTGCCACGTTACTGGACGCTCATGCACAATACCTGTAGGCTCATGCGTCCTTTTGTCAGTCGCAACAAAGGCACCATCAGTGACATCATACCATTTGTTTTCTTCCTGAAGCGTGCACTGCGAAGAGTGCTGTATCAGGCCGTAGATGAGCGAGACGAGGAAGAGTTGTGGTCACCATCACCACCAGAAAAAGCCTTATCAGCATCGCTTGCTGGACCTGCGGCAACGCTGGAAGAGGATTGTGAGGAAGAGGAGTCAGAGGAGGAATGTGGCTTTGAGGGGGAGGAGGAAGACAAATCACAACAGGCATCCCAGGGTGCTCGTTGTCACCTATCTGGTGGTGTTGTACGTGGCTGGGGGGAAGAACATATCTTCAGTGAGATCACTGAGGACGAGGAACGGGACATGGGTAGTTCGGCATCCAACCTTGTGCAAATGGGGTCTTTCATGCTGTCGTGCCTGTCGCAGGACCCTAGTATAAAAAGGCTGAAGAGGAACGACCTGTACTGGGTGTGCACGCTACTAGACCCCCGGTATAAGCAGAAAGTGCCTGATTTGTTACCAAATTACCGCAAGTCAGAAAGGATGCAGCAGGTCCAAAACAAATGAACAAGTATGCTTTACCCAGCATATAAGGGTGATGCCACAGCACAAGGGCAATATAACAGGGGAACTGGTGAAAGTAATCCTCCTCCAACGACCACGCCGGCAAGGACAGGACGTTTAAAAGATGTGTTGTTAATGGAGGACATGCAGACCTTTTTCAGTCCTACGCATCGCAACAGCCCTTCGGGATCCACCCTCAGAGAACGACTAGACCGACAGGTAGCAGACTACCTCGCCTTAACTGCAGATATCGACACTCTGAGGAGCGATGAACCCCTTGACTACTGGATATGCAGGCTAGACCTGTGGCCTGAGCTATCCCAATTTGCAATTGAACTTCTGGCCTGCCCCGCTTCAAGTGTCCTGTCAGAAAGGACCTTCAGTGCTGCAGGAGGTTTTGTCACCGAGAAGAGAAGTTGCCTAGGGCAAAAAAGTCTAGATTGCCTCACCTTTATAAAGATGAATGAGGGATGGATCCCGAAGGGACTGACACTGGGCGATACATTCGACTGAAAAAGGCCTGATGAGATGAGCTGCCTTCGGCTAAAACTGGTCCACACGCTGCTGTATGTTATCTGTGAATGCCGGATGACTTGCGTGACTTATCCGCCACCAACTAGGGTTCAAGAAGACGCAATGTTTTATGGCACTTTCTGCCTGGGGAAGAAAGGTCAATTTTTCTGGCCGCTGCAACAGCAGCGGCTGCAACAATACCTAATTTTTTAATTTACATTTTTATGTCAGAAGGCGTACAGCATGTAATGAAAAAGAAAGCATATTGAACAGTCTTGCATAACACAACAGTTGTGCAAAAATACATATTTACAATGAAGACATTTTGTTAAAATTAGCTGGCTAGGCCTTCTTATTTTTACTTTTTTGGTTAATAAATTTTCTTTTTTTTTACTGTGATTGCAATTTTTAAGAGAAACCTAAGGCATGGTAACACTCCCATACTCCCACCAGACATGAATAAATATAGCCTCATTACCACTGTTCCTAAAACATGAGCTGCTCCGTTTTGGATCCCATTTATTTAGCTTAAAAGGAGTAATATATGTCCTGTGTAGGACCTTTATTGAAGTCTCAAGCAGACTATAATTTAAAGATCCCCTACTTAAGCCTCGCCAACATTTATCCCATATGCTGTCTGCCAACTCGGTGCCCAAATCCCTCTCCCAGGCTTTAGTATAGTCTGGTTTGTTTGCCCATGAGTTTTCATTAAATAGTTCATACATGAGGCTAATAATACCAGGCTGAAAGGGGGAATCCCTACATTTTTTGAGTAGCCAGGTGTTTCTTTGGGGGGTTCCCTTATCACTTATCGTATCTATAAAATGATGTATCCTGCAAAAATTATAGTGTTCAGTTAGGGGTAAATTGTATCTATCTCTCACCCGCTCAAAGGTCATTATTTTGTCGTCATGCCACCATGGACCAACCCTTAGTAGGTTCTGAGACTTCCACCAACTGAGAGAGCTTTCCGGAAGATGTATCTTAAAGTGGGGATTGGGTATGATAGGGGTAAGATCTGATACCCGAGTGTCCAGTTTTTGTGTCCAGTTCATCTCCGTCCATATTTTTAATGAGTGCATATTCAACGGGTTTTTCAAGTTTCTCAAAAAAGTATACAGGCCTGGAATCCATATTACTGTATCCCATGTATAAGGTGACATGCTTACATTTTCCATAAATACCCAGAGCGGCTGATGTGTGGGAGAATGCGCCAGAGGAATGAAAGCCAGCTGCGCTGCCTTGTAATACAGTTTGAGATTCGGGCATGATAGGCTCCCTTTCCCTTTTGGTCTATACATATTATTTTTTGAGATCCTCTGGGCTTTATGATTCCAAATAAATCTAAAAATGTGTTTTTTCCCCTTTGAATCTTTATGTGTTTTAAGCGATCTCCCGGGAGTTTTAATCTGGCTAACAGGGATTTGTAGTATGTATCTATCAAGTTCATAAATTTGCCTGCAAACCCAAATTTCTGTAATACTGCTTTTAAATAAGGCCATTCCAACGTATCAAAGGCCCTTTCTATATCTAATGCCAAAAGGCATGTGGGTATTTGCTGTAGGGGTGACCATGAGATTAAATTTTGTGTCCGTCTGATATTGTCCCCCGTTTGTCTATGGGGGATAAACCCTGTTTGGTCTTTATGGATTATGGAGGGGAGAAATCACGAAATCCTGTTTGCCATTAATTTGGCCAAAATTTTTATATCCCTGTTTAGGAGTGATATGGGGCAGTAATTTTTAAGTTCTAACGGGTCTCGTCGTTCTTTCGGGAAACATATCATATTTGCATGGTTTAGTTCTTGTGGCATGGGAGAGCCTTCTAAAATTTGATTGAAAAGTGTGGCTAAGTGGGGTAATAACAAGTCTATGAGAGTTTGGTAATAGAGATTTGTAAATCCATCCGGGCCCGGGTAGCTATGTGTATTCCGAATGCTAAAGCCATTAATTGGAATAGCTTGTTCTAGGATTGAGATAAGTTTCTTTATGTGTATCCCCATTAAGCAGGGTTCCATTGAAAGAGAAATATTCTTTTGCAAGGATTGGAGGCCGACCCCCTGAATGGCATGGTTGATTCTGATTGCCTGCGATAGGGGTTCAATGGCAAGAGCAAAGAGCAGTGGGGAGAGTGGGCATCCCTGCATGGTCCCTCTCTGTACTTGGATTTTGGCCTTATGGTCCCCTGGTATATTTAAGGTAGCTACTGGTGAGTCGGAGTACCTTCTGAGAAGGTTGAGAAAGCGTCCCTCAAATCCAAACTTATCTAGCATTTTGTACATATATGGCCATTCCACCATATCAAAGGCCTTCTCTATGTCTAGGGCTAGAGGGCAAACTGGGTTGTTATAGTGTTGAGCCAAGAACTGGGCGTTCAGAACCCTCCTAACAGTATCTCCTGCCTCTCTGAAAGGAATGAACCCCGTTTGGTCCTTGTGTATTTAGTCCAGGAAAAAGTTAGATATTCGTTTGGCCATAATTTTAGCTAGGATCTTGACATCCACATTTATCAGTGGTATGGGGCGATAATTTTTAACCTCTAAAGGGTCCCTACCCTCTTTTGGAAAGACTATGAGGTCGGCCTGATTCAATTAAGGGGGCATAGGTTCTCCATTTAGTATAGCGTTAAACAAAGATGTTAGGTGCGGGGGTAAGCAAGGGCTCAAATTTCTTATAGTACAGATGAGTAAAACCGTCTGGCCCTGGGGACTTGCCAAATTTAAGATCTTGGATTGTAGATTTAACTTCCTCTTGGGATATGTCTAGGTTCAAGCTGTCCAATTGAGGTACAGGTATTTTGTGGACTTCTTGCTGTAGTAGGAAGATCTGCTGCAGCGGGATTGGGATGAATATATGGTCTGATAGAAGTTTTGAAATGTTTCTTGGATAGCATTGGGCTAAAGGAGGTTTGGCCATCAGGTAATCTAAAGACACCGTATATTATGTCCTCTCTTGGGGGGTAAAGACACTAATAATTCCTCCAATAAAATTCTGTTTTTTTATGTGGGCAAGGTCCCTGGTTAGCCCCTTGGGTTATCTGTTAAAAAAAATAGTGCAGAGACTGTGGGGGCTGTTAGCCTCCTTGTCCCCGTGTGGCCGTTTAGAATCCCTGATGCTGCATGTTTCAGCTTTATTAAGGTGTAATTGTACAGCGTTTGACTCAAGTAGCTGCCTGTGCTGGGTCAGTTTGGCTTAATTGCTGGGCCCTTTTCCTGCCAAAATGGCGACCGTCAGTCCATGGGCCTCTATGTCCCCTTCATTACCTTTGTTTCCGCTTGTGTGCTTATTTGGGATGGCCCCCCTTTATATCTCCGGCCCGTGGCCTTCTTAGGTCCCCCCCTCAATCTCTGAGTGTGGGTATGCGGGGCTGGGGCGTTGAATCAGGCCTACCTTCTTCTCTGCTCGCTGCAAGCTCAACAATACCTAATTTTTCAGGCATGTGTACATGCCTAATTTTTCTGGCCTCTGGTGCTGCACTGTGCCTTCAACAACCAAACCCCAAAAAAGGCACATAACAGGGATTAAACTGATAGGAGTAGTACTACTTAACACACCACTCATATCTGGTGTAACAGTAGTGTACATTAAAAAAAAAAAATAATTCTACTGTAATAGATTGCATAGCAGTTAGTTGTCTGCAAGCGTGTGTGTCAGACCTACAGCGTCTACTCTGCCAACTTCTGCAAGTGCACAGTGCCACTCATATCTGTTGTCACAGTAGCTTGGACGCATACTACCAATCTGTCAAAACCGGTAATAATTAAGGAGGTCTAGAGTAGCCTGGTTCCCTTATCCTCTACAGGTTGAGACCTAATGTTTGGGTGACTCCAGACCAACACATGAGTACAAGCAGCACACAAACTCAAAGCCGCCATCCTCCTCCTGGTCCAGCATCATCAGCCACATCAACCACTGCTGTCCTCCTTGCCCCCTCTCAACCATCCGCCACTGCATCTCTCACCTTGAGCAGTTCCTGCTCATCTGCCCATAGTCAGGTGCCTGTAAAGGACATGTTTGAGCGTAAGAAGCTAATGTCACAAAGTGCCCCAAAATTGAAGTGATACGACCAACAAAGCATCTTTTTCCATCTCCTGGTTCTAAAAATCCAGGCCTTATACACGCCCCCTGATAGGTGACGTAACAAGTATTAAACTGATAAGAGTAGTACTTACAAACACGCCACTCCTATCTGGTGGCACCTTTGATTGCATGTGCCGTGTCCCAAAATTGAAGTGATACGACCAACAAAGCATCTTTTTCCATCTCCTGGTTCTAAAAATCCAGGCCTTATACACGCGACCTGATATGTGCTGTAACAAGTATTAAACTGAAAAGAGTAGTACTTACAAACACGCCACTCCTATCTGGTGGCACCTTTGATTGCACGTGCCGTGCCCCAAAATTGAAGTGATACGACCAACAAAGCATCTTTTTATATCTCCTGGTTCTAAAAATCCAGGCCTTATACACGCCCCCTGATAGGTGCTGTAACATGTATTAAACTGATAAGAGTAGTACTTACAAACACGCCACTCCTATCTGGTGGCACCTTTGATTGCACGTGCCGTGCCCCAAAATTGAAGTGATACGACCAACAAAGCATCTTTTTCCATCTCCTGGTTCTAAAAATCCAGGCCTTATACACGCCCCCTGATAGGTGACGTAACAAGTATTAAACTGATAAGAGTAGTACTTACAAACACGCCACTCCTATCTGGTGGCACCTTTGATTGCACTTGCCGTGCCCCAAAATTGAAGTGATATGACCAACAAAGCATCTTTTTCCATCTCCTGGTTCTAAAAATCCAGGCCTTATACACGCCCACTGATAGGTGCTGTAACAGGTATTAAACTGATAAGAGTAGTACTTATAAACACGCCACTGCTATCTGGTGGGATCTTTGATTGCACGTGCCGTGCCCCAAAATTGAAGTGATACGACCAACAAAGCATCTTTTTCCATCTCCCGGTTCTAAAAATCCAGGCCTTATACACGCCCCCTGATAGGTGACGTAACAAGTATTACACTGATAAGAGTAATACTTACAAACACGCCACTCCTATCTGGTGGCACCTTTGATTGCACGTGCTGTGCCCCAAAATTGAAGTGATACGACCAACAAAGCATCTTTTTCCATCTCCTGGTTCTAAAAATCCAGGCCTTATACACGCCCCCTGATAGGTGCTGTAACAAGTATTAAACTGATAAGAGTAGTACTTGCAAACACGCCACTCCTATATGGTGGCACCTTTGATTGCATGTGCCGTGCCCCAAAATTGAAGTGATATGACCAACAAAGCATCTTTTTCCATCTCCCGGTTCTAAAAATCCAGGCCTTATACACTCCCCCTGATATGTGCTGTAACAGGTATTAAACTGATAAGAGTAGTACTACTTAACACACCTTATAATAATGCAGACAGAGGCAACGCAGTGAGAGGAGTCTGAAGAAGAGGAGTCAGAGGAGGAAGGTGGCTTTGAGGAGGTGGAAGAACAAACACAGCAGGCATCCCAGGGGGCTTGTTGTCACCTTTCGGGGACCCTTGGTGGCTGGGTGGAGGAAGAGACCTTTAATGACATCAGTGAGGACAAGGAACAGGACATGGCTAGCTTGGTATCCAACCTTGTGCAGATGGGGAGTTTGCGAGTGTGCAAATGGAGTTTGCGGTTGTTTGCGGTGCGTTAAACGGGGAGTTTGGTCTGTCACTGTGAAGCGGCCTAACCCTTACACTGCCTTATCAATACAACATCATACCTGATGTTTTAAAGCTCGTTATTCCAAACAATTTCGGAATGTTAGGTGATTTATGCCCTTTATGGCTTAAAAACAGACTCTGCATCAACTATGTAATTTTCCGTGGGAGTTTTGCCATGGATCCCCCCTCCGGCATGCCACAGTCCAGGTGTTAGTCCCCTTGAAACAACTTTCCCATCACTATTGTGGCCAGAAAGAGTCCCTGTGGGTTTTAAAATCCGCCTGCCCATTGAAGTCTATGGCGGTTTGCCGGGTTCGCCGGTTCGCGAACATTTGAGGCGGTTCGCGAACCGAAAATTTTATCTTCGCGACATCACTACCCAGAACCTAAATCTCTAATGACAACAGTGCTGCACACAAAACAGGATAGTACAAAAAAAGAAAAATACGCACTTACAAAATAAATTATAATAAGGAACAAAAATAGTAATAGATTATTTTTATTTACAGATTAATATGGCAGATACTGACAAGAAACAGGAAGGGATAAGATGGCAGACTAGAGAACGTCAAAAAACATGAGCAAAGCATCAGACACCGGAGCAGAAGGAAATTCGATGACAAAAAGAACCCAAAAGACTTGCAAGCAAAAGACTATCAGATGACAAACTAAAATGTACCCCTCAGAAGGCAACTAAAAAACAAAAGCATTTAGAACCTGTTTCTGAACAATCAGATAACATTTCTAATGATGATTTACAGAGTCATATTGATATATGTTCTCACAATTGTCCTTTACTTAAATCTTTAGCAGTAGAGGTTCATAGTTGTGGTGAGATGAATATTCTCTGCCAGTTTTGTGGGGCTTATCATTTCAAACAGGAAAGACCCAGAGATGGCGAGTTCGTTAGTTGCTGTCAAAAAGGAAAGGTAAAACTTCCAGAAAGACAACAATTCCCAACATATTTACAAAGCATTATGACTGAGCCTGCTTTCCCCAACTACCAAAATTTGAAAACAAACAAAGGATCCTACAATAGTGCCATATCCTTTGCATCTATGGGTGCAACATTAGCTGCTAATGTGCCAGGATATGGCCGTTACTGCTTTAAAGTAAAAGGACAAATTTACCATCGTACTTCATATTTACATCCAGACCAAGGAGCGCAAAGAAAATTTGCTCAACTATATGTCCTAAATACAATGGAAGCTGTTGAGCAAAGTATGCAGCTTCAAGAAAATAAAAAAATGCTTACCCATTGTTTTTATAGAGCTTGATAAAATTATGGCCAATAACCCCTATACTCAAGCTTATAAAAAATTGGCTAAAGTAGAAAAGGAACAACAAATTCATGCAGAAATACATCAATTGCAAATCCCAAAGGTGAATATGGTCCTTAAAAGAGATCGACATACTGATAAACGCCGTTCTAACTTGCCAACATCAAATGAGGTTGCAATGGTCTTTCAAAATGACGAAAGAGAACCATCAGAGAGACATTAGAATGTATCCCAGAAAAGAGGAGCAACCTTTCATTAATATAAGTATCTTAAGTACAAATTTGGATCCAATGACATATGTAATATTTTTTCCACATGGGGAAGCAGGTTGGCAACCCAAATTAAGCCTTCAAAGTTACCCAAATTCAAAAGTACGGGTGCAAAATAATATTTCAATGCTTTATTTTAAAGTGGCTCAAATTGCCATTCGACATGCATTCAATCACATTTTATGTGGCGAAAAACTGACACAACAATGGATTATTAATTCGTATTTGCAAGTTGAGGCAAATAATTTAAACATCATCAAATATCAACAAGATAAACTAGGTGTAGAACTGTATTGTGGATTGATGGATTATGTAGCTGAGGTTGCTACAACCAGAGAACTGGCAGCTGGCAAAGCCCTCATTTTACCATCTTCTTTCCAGGGATCTCCTCGCAATATGAGAGAAAGATACAATGAGGCCATGGCTATTGTCACAAAATTTGGAAAACCAGATTTATTTATTACATTTACATGTAATCCACAATGGCAAGAGATAGCACACAATTTGCTAATTGGACAAACTGCTTCCAAAATCAAATTAAATGAATTAATACGTGACATAACCATAACTCAGTTATTTGGAAAATGTCTGGATTATGTTTATACCATAGAATTTCAAAAAAGAGGACTTCCATATTCTTATAATCCTTCAAGAAAAAGATAAGTTAGATGCTGGTGGATTCAGTCATTATTTGAACTACCAGATCCAGAAATACATGGTAGACTAAATGAGATTGTAACTCATCGTATGATTCATGGACTGTGTGGAGATATTAATCCACAGTCACCATGTATTGAAAATTAGAAATGTACTAAAGAATTTCCAAAAGATTATAGAGACAAAACTTATGCTAATTGTGATGGCTATCCGTTATATAGAAGATCAGAAGGACAAACTGACATTATTCCGGGCAAAAAGGTAGACAACAGATATGTGGTACCATACAATCCACATTTACTCATGAAGTATAATGCACACATTAATGTTGAAGCCTGCACTTCTATAAAATCCATTAAATATGTCTACAAATATATTTACAAAGGCTATGATGCAGCTACTGTAATGGTCAAAAGTGTTGCAAATAACGAACCCAGTGAGTTAGTACATGATGAACTTGCATTTCATGTAGATGCTCGCTATGTAAGTGCGCCAGAAGCAATGTGGCGTCTTCTAAAATTTGAAATGCACGATCGCTCACATGCAGTTAATCGATTAGCTGTACATTTGCCACAAAGACATTTAGTGTATTTCCATGCTGGAAACAAAATAAATGCTTTGGCACAAAGTGAGCATCGCCAAACTACACTAACTGCATGGTTTCAATTAAATTCTACTGACTTAGAGGCAAGGGAATTGTTATATATTGACATTCCATACCATTATGTTTTCGTTAATGGATTATGGCGAAAACGAAAAAGTTGTGGAGATAAAATAATCCCAAGAATTTACACTGTAAGTCCAAGAGATGTTGTACGTTGAAAACTTATGATTACTACTTCTAAATGTTCCTGGTGCACAAAGCTTTGAACAGTTAAGAACTGTTAATGACATCGTTTATGAATCATTTCATTTAGCTGCGTGACACAGAAACTTCATGGCTGATGATACAGAATGGGAAAGATGTCTAGTAGAAGCAGCACTATGTCAAATGCCACAGCAGATGAGGGAACAATTTGCATTCATTTGTATCTTCTCAAATGCTCCAAATGCATTAGCTTTGTGGGGCAAATTTAAAACAAATATGTCTGAAGACTTTTTGCAACGATACAATGAGCCTATTGCACAATTAAAAGCATTAATTGAAATCCAAGAGGTCTTTTTAACTCATGGATTACATTGTGCAAGTTTTAATCTGCCAGATCCAGGTCTCATAGACAACATAAACTTTGAAGACTATGACACTCAACTACAAAGAGAAAGAACAGAAGAAAGACTTGCAACTTTAAATACATTACAATTGCAAGCATTTAATGCAATCAAAAATGCCCTAGATGATAACATGGTCAAAGAGCATTATTTACATCTAGATGGACCTGGTGGATCCGGATATCTATATAATTTATTGATGAGTTTTGTACGAGCACAAGGTCAAATAGCACTGGCATTTGCAACCACTGGAATTGCCACACTTTTGTTAGAAGGTGGAAGGACTGTGCATGGTGGATTTAAACTGCCAATTCCTATTTTGGAAACATCAGTGTCGGATATGCGAATTACATCATTACAAGCAAAAAATGTTTTAAAAAGTTAATTAATTATAATAGATGAGGCTACAATGATGTCATGCCATGCCCTACAATGTATTGACCGTTTGCATCGTGAAGTCATGGATAATACTTTGCCATTTGGTGGAAAGGTAATGTTGTTAGGTGGCGATTTAGACAAACATTACCTGTCGTTGTACATGGAAATCGAACCGACATTATCGAAACATGTGTAAAGTCAAGTACACTATGGAAACTATTTACCCATCTTCAATTACAACAAAATATGAGATCAGAAGGAGAAAATTATTTCAATGATTGGCTCATTAAAATTGGAGAAGGAAAAACAGAACAAATACAAAATATACCTGATGACACTGTGCACATCCCAGCACATATGATTTGCAAACAGGATCTTATATTGGCTATATTTGAAAGTACAACTAACAACGAGGACTATGCAGAGCTTGCCAACAAAGTAATACTAACATGCAAAAATAAGGATGCATTACTCCTCAATAATGAAATATTTAAAAAAATGAATGCACCACAAAAAAAATTATCACAGTGCTGATTCTGTACTTGGTGATGTCAAACAAACTTTTCAACTGAATTCATAAACTCATTAACTCCTTCTGGAATGCCACCACATATTTTGCAGCTAAAGAAAGGTTCAATTGTCATGTTACTGCAAAATATGAACCCAAAAAAGGCTTATGCAATGGGACTAGATTAATTGTCAGGAATTAAAGGACCATTTCATACATGCTGAACTTCTAACTGGTATCCATAAAGGAGAGAGAGTTTTCATACCAAGAATAGATTTGGCACCAAGTGAAAGTAGCCTTCCCTTTGTACTTCAAAGGAGACAATTTCCCATGATCATGGCATTTGCCATGACCATTATAAATCACAAGGACAAACTTTCAAATCTGTGGGTATCTTTTTAGAAGAACCAGTATTTGCACATGGGCAGCTGTATGTTGCCTTCTCAAGATGCAAGAATGCACAGGCTATTAAAGTCTTCATTGAAAACAATGAAAGTCAAGGTGATTTATTAGATGAGGAATGCATTTTTACCAAGAACATTGTCTACTATGAAGTACTGTAACTTTAATTCCACCAAATACAAGACATGGCACAGAAACATCAACCAAAAAAATATATATAACCTCAATGACAATTTCACGACAAAAAGAAAAAGAAAATATAGAGTACAGTGGTTTCATTTCAAGAATGACATTTTATGTCACTCAGACTCTTTTTAGAGCACCACTATTTCCATAAGAAACTCTATAAAATGGCAAAAACCATAGAGCAGTGGTTACACCCCACGGACGAACTTTAATGTCTGGCGTTGTCTTTTTACAGAACCACTATTTCACATAGGAAACTCTATGTGCCATTTTCAACAATTACACAAAAACAACCAAATGTCAATCATCAAAAATCAACAACTACAAAATAACAGATTACAATTTTATGGAAGTAGCCTTTTTGCATGATTAGCCCCACAAAACACTTTGCTTGCATTTGACAACAATTACAGTTTAAATGTTACTTTATTGTGTTACTGTTTATGTTACAAGTTTTTTTTTTTAAACGTGCAAAGTTTATTAATTGCATATATTTCAAAGTTTATGTTAAGAGGAGGAGGAGCTTTTGTTATACAATGTAAATGTATTATTCAATGCAAAATATGAATCCAGGGAGTAATCCGATCGCCAGTTAATGGGGTCAGGAAGGAATTCATTTTTCCCCCCTTTGATACAATTGGCTAAGTTTCAAGGAGGGTTTTTACTGTTTGCCTTCCTCTGGATTCAATATGTACTTTAACAGTTGTTAATCTACAAGGTGCATGTTACAAAACATCTTAACTTTACAATACTCATTACTACAATGTTGACCTGTTCTTACATTAAAATGTTACTACTCTTAAAAAAAACATAATTTAACAGTTGGTCACCTACAAGTTGCATGTTAAAAAAAATAAACATGTTTTATATAATAATTGTACTTCTTTATAGATAAGAAAAAGGTTACAAGTGTCAACTACGCATATTACCGGCAAAACAGAATTCAAAACATACACATTTAATTGCCATCATTTTGACGGGCAAGTCGCTAGTATACATATATACATGTGATAGAAGCAACCATGCAGATATTAAATGCAATAAGTCATTAGCACAGATATGCACTGTATCATGGTATGGGCATGTGAGGATGATAGTTTAATCACACAGAGGAAGAGAGATATGGAAACACAATGCTAGCAGTAGGGATGACAGGGATATGGATATACATATGTGTGGGCGGGGACAGTGTATCATCAAAAAGGAGGCTACATGATGCACATAATATCTGTACATATCTAGTCACCAACTTGAAGGTGATTATGTGTAGTTGGACGAGGACTGACATTTTTCAATAAATGATAATGACAATTGCTATTAACATGTTTCAATATATACATTCAATAACAACATGCATGAAACCAAAGCACAATCTGAATAATGAAATAGATGTACATATGCAGATTACACTAATATAGGCGTATGTGCAACAACCATGTAACAGGTGCTGAATCAGTGCTCACATTCCTCTATTGATATGCAGGTCCCCTGTATCCCTTGCGGGTCCTCTGTGGCCCCACGGACCATTATTGCCCCTGCCGACCTCCCGTGCATTGCCTGTGGCCCCTGCAGCTGATTATGGACCACTGTGGGCCCCATCAGTCTCCTGTGGCCCCTTACAGACCTCTGCAGCGTCCATCAGCCCCCTGTGTTCCCCCTCAGCCTCCTGTGGCCCCTCTCAGATTTCTGTGTCCTCCCTCAGCTCCATGTGGCTCCCCACTACCCCCTGTGGCCTTTTTGATCTGGTTTTATATGGAGGTGTAATATACAGATGAAGGGGGGCTACTGTTATACTGAAGGACTGCTGTTATACATGGAGTCAGGTATTATAAAGGTGTGCTGGCGTTATACAGAGGGACTCTGTGCCCTCAGGTCTTCTCCAGTGTCACCCCAGGGGACCTGTGCGCAGATATCGGGGCACGCTACTGACGGCATGCTTTTGAGAGTGCGCACATTTGTCAGGCGCACTAAAGTTGTGCTACCTATATATATATGTGTATATATATATATATATATATATATATATATATATATATTTATTTACCGTATTTATCGGCGTATAACAATAACTTTTTTTCCCTGAAAATAGGGGGCAAATGATGTGTGCGTGTTATACACCGATATTCCCTCCCCCTCCTCATCCTCAACCCCCCTCCTCAACCTAAACCCCCCTAAATTCCTCCCCCTCACTTACCTGCTTTTGCTCCGGCCTCCGTTCCGCTCCTTGACGCGGCGCGCATGTGATACCGGTATATGCTAATGACGTGGCGCGCATGTGACGTCACATGCGCGCCGGGTCAAGGAGCGGAGGCCAGAGCAAAAGCAGGTAAGTTAGGGGGAAGGTATTTAGGGGGGTTTACGTTGAGGAGGGGGGTTTAGAATGAGGAGGGGGGTTAGAATGTGGAGGGGGGTTTAGAATGAGAAGGGAGGTTGAGGAGGGGGGTTGAGGTTGAGGAGGGGGGTTGAGGATAGGGCGGTTGAGGTTGAGGAGGGGGTTGAGGATAGGGGGGTTGAGGAAGGAGGATGAGGATGGGCGGTTTGAGGATGGGGGGTTGAGGAGGGGGTTTGAGGAGGGAGGTTGAGGAGGGGGTTGAGGATGGGGGGGTTGAGGAGGGAGGATGAGGAGGGAGGATGAGTAGGGGGTTGAGGATAGGGGGGTTGAGGTTGAGGAGGGGGGTTGAGGAGGGGGTTGAGGATAGGGGGTTGAGGAAGGAGGATGAGGAGGGAGGTTGAGGAGGGGGTTGAGGACGAGGAGGGAGTTTGAGGATGAGGAGGGGGTTGAGGATGAGGAGGGGGGTTGAGGAGGGGGGTTGAGGTTGAGGAGGGGGGTTGAGGAGGGGGTTGAGGATAGGGGGTTGAGGAAGGAGGATGAGGAGGGAGGTTGAGGAGGGGGTTGAGGACGAGGAGGGAGGTTGAGGATGAGGAGGGGGTTGAGGATGAGGAGGGGGGTTGAGGAGGGGGGTTGAGGTTTAGGAGGAGGGTTGAGGAGGGGGTTGAGGATAGGGGGGTTGAGGAAGGAGGATGAGGATGGGGGGTTGAGGAGGGGGTTGAGGATGAGGAGGTAGGTTGAGGTTGAGGATTTTGCTTCAAAGTTCTTTATTTGAAATGTATTTATTTTTTCCCTGAAATTTCCTTCTTAAAATGCGGTGCGTGTTATACGCCTTTTGCATGTTATACGCCGATAAATGCGGTATTTATTTATATATATATACTAGCGAATTGCCCGTCAAAAAATGACGGCAATGAAATTGTAAGTGAGCTAATGCTGTTTGGTGTATACTAATAAAATAACTAATAGATTAATAAAGTAATATACTTTACCTATTTTGAAGCATTGTGTTGAAGAGCTGTCAATGTGTTTTGATGTTGCTGCAGCATTAGTGGTGTGGAGGTGCTGTGTAAGCGTGCTGAATGTGTGCAGTGTAATAGTGTGCGTGCGCGAGAGCAAACGTTAGCGTAGTCGTGTACTTCCGCATTGGCGTAAAATGGCGGGTAACGTGTGGTATGCGTCTGTAGCGGAATATCCGTAGGTGTTTTGTGGTGTTTTGCGTGTTTCTTGGGGTGTTTTGCGTGTTTAGTAGCCTCGTTTTCGTTTTGTTCGGCGGCCCGCAAGCGTGAGCAATGGCTCGAGCGGGCTTGCATGCTCACAACTATATATGTGATACACACACACACACACATTATATACACACACATTATATATATATATATATATATATATATACACACACACATTATATACACATACACACACACACACAATATATACACACACACACAATATATACACACACATTATGTTGTGTGTGTGTGTATATATATATATATATATATATATATATATATAATGTGTGTGTATATATATATGTACACACACATTATATATATACACACACACACACACACACAATAAGATGGAGATGAGGCACATATACAATGACTGACTGTAATGTGCCGTGCAATATACGGTATGTTATACATGCACATATAGGTGTATGCACTGACTGTATATCTGTACACACACACTATATACACACACACACTGTATACACACACTATATACACACACAGTGTATATATATATATATATATATATATATATATATATACACACACACTATACATAAGCTATATATATATATATATATATATTAAAAAAACACAGTATATATATATATATATATATATATATACACACACACATATACTGTGTGTTTTTATATATATATATATATATATATATATACATATATATATATATACATATACTGTGTGTTTATATATATATATATATATATATATATATATATATATATATATACATATATATATATATATACACATATACTGTGTGTTTTTATATATATATATATATATATATATTTACACACATCCACTGTGTGTTTTTTTAATATATATATATATATATATATATACTCTGTGTGTTTTTTATATATATATATATATATATATATATATATACTGTGTGTTATATATATATTAAAAAAACACACAGTATATATATATATATATATATATATATATATATAGAGCTCACTCCTGTGGTCCCAGGCCCTATCATGTGCCCTGTCACCCCACATGAAGCCCTATCAGGCTCTACTCACCTGTCCAGCCCGGGGGGCAGGCCTGTGTGTGCTCGGGGGGAGTCCCGTGTATGTCCGTGGCTCGCTGTGCTCCTGGGGGGTCAGCCCGAGGGTAGGGGGAAGTTATAGTGAGGTGGTGAGCGCCTCCATGCCTGCCTGCGGCCCTCGCTTTGCTGTGCGGGGGGTGAACCCGACCCGGGGACTGGGCGGCCCTGCGCGGGGCATTGTGGGGAGGAGGTGGCTGCTCCATTCCAGCAACTGAGGGCCGCGGCTCGCTGCGCAAGCAGCGGCCCTCGCTTTGCTGTGCGGGGGGTGAACCCGAACCGGGGACTGGGCGGCCCTGCGCGGGGCATTGTGGGGAGGAGGTGGCTGCTCCATTCCAGCAACTGAGGGCCACGGCTCGCTGCGCGAGCAGCGGCCCTCGCTTTGCTGTGCGGGGGGTGAACCCGAACCGGGGACTGGGCGGCCCTGCGCGGGGCATTGTGGGGAGGAGGTGGCTGCTCAATTCCAGCAACTGAGGGCCGCGGCTCGCTGCGCGAGCTGCGGCCCTCGCGAGCGTGAGCAACGGGCCGTACGCTGCGGGCAGGGGCCTCAGTTGCTGGGATGGAGCGCCTTCGGCGCTCCATCCCAGCAACTGAGGCCCGCAGCCCTCGCTACGCGAGGGCCGCGGGCTCGCTACGCAAGCCCGCAAGCGTGAGCAACGGCCCGTACGCTCACAACTATATATGTGATATATATATATATATATATATATATACACATACACACACACAAATACACACACACATATATATTATGTACAGTATATGTAGACTTAGATATATATAGACACAGACCCACATATATATATTTTTTAACTTGTTTTAGAAATTAAAATGTGAACACAAATGTACTATTTATTTACTGTACTAATGTACAGTGGAGGGCTTCTATAGCTCTTTTGCCCACCATTTATTAAATGATTGTTGTGGTGAACTGACTACTCATAAGATCCACAACACAAACTGGGATACCGCTCCACGCTGATTATAGGCAGTAACCTTGAAACGGCTGTACGTGGGATTCCTAGCTTGTGTATAATCTGGCACTAGCTTTGCTCAAAGCTGTTTGATAGAGCAAGCATATGCTTAAAGGAAGCCATAAAAATGTTGGGAACTTCAATTATTTTTACAGATTGGAAATGCAGCTAAGCATGGGAAAGTTTCGATAATGGGAGATTTTAACTACCCTGACATAAACTGGATAAATGAGACTAGCAGTTCAGCTAAGGGGAGCAGGTACTTGAGCACACTCAGGGATTATTATCTGTCCCAGGTTATACAAGAACCTACTATAAATTTAGTCATCACAAATAATATTGATATGGTATCAAATGTTGAAATAGGGCAAAAAAAAGACAAACCAAATTAAACTTCTTTTCTCTAGAAAAAAGGAGTCTAAGAGGGAATATGATTATCTTTATAAATATATCCAGGGTAAATACAAGGCTTTGTCAAGTGAGATTATTGTTCCAAGAGGTTTTGAACTGACAATAGGACATCCCTTGAGATTAGAAATAAAAATATTTCACCTTAAAGAAAGAAAAGGGTTCCTCACAGTAAGGGTGGTTAATCTGTGGAATTCTCTACCAAAGGAGGTGGTGACAGTAGATTCAATAGATAACTTTAAAAAGGGATTGGATATATTTTTAATTTAAATGGGCATTAAGGGTTGTCCTGGATAATTAGAAAGGAAGTATTGATCCAGGGGGAGTCTGATCGCCAGTATGTGGGGTATGAAAGGAATTTTATATATTTTTCCCCTTTTGACACAATTGGCAAATTTTTAATGGTGTTTTTTTCTGTTTGCCTTCCACTGGATAAATTAACGATTAACAATGAATCCAACTATTGCAGATCAGAGGAGATATAAAAAGGTTGAACTTGATGGACTAAAAGTCATTTTCAACCTCAATTACTATTTAACCATGTAACTATGTAAGGATTTGGCCCCATGCTGATGAAAGGCAGTAACCTTGAAACGGCTGTACGCGGGGAGCATTCCTAGCTTGTGTATAATCCGGCCCTAGCTTTGCTCAAAGCTGTTTGACACAAGCGCGCATATGCTTAAGAAAAGACATGTTGGGCCCAAATTTTCTTTTAGCACCTGGGTCCTCCATGCACTAGCTCAGCCACTGCAACACACAATTATATTTTATCATTGATTTTGGTAAAAAAAGATATAAACATGGCATACAAATACATACAAGAATATAATAATAGTTATCTATTACCGTATTTATCGGCGTATAACACGCACTTTTTCTCCCTGAAAATAGGGGGCAAATCATAGGTGCGTGTTATACGCCGATATTCCCTCCCCCCTACTAATCCTCAACCTCCCTCCTCACTCTAAACCCCCTCCGCATTCTAACCCCCCCTCTTCAACCTAAACCCCCCTCCTCCTCAGTTAGGAAAAAGTGTACAAAGTCTGCTATAAAATGTTCATGGCAAAAAGCAGTAAATCAGTTTAGTAGAGCATATCTGTTGAAATTACATAATTTGTAACCTTAAACAAAACCTAGAAAGTTGCAAGGCACTTTTTAGAAAAATGTTGTCATTACAACTATTATATGTGTAATTATAATGCATTACTTAGAGAAACTGTAAGGGTACACATTTCCACTCTCTTACAATGCTTGTAATTTTGAACACAGGTGATAAAGAGCAGCAGGTGGATATCACTGTAATCCCATATAAAAGCAGATTAGTCAGAAACAAAGTGAAATAGCTCAACACACTGTCAAATCTCTAAAGGGTTCAGCGCAACAGGCTATTACTGATCATCATTAAAATGAAAAAAGATGCACACAATGGGACAAGAACATAATGTTTCAGAGAAAACATACCCCCTCATCTGGTTCACTGCTGAGCTTTCAATCCTATCATTGTATGTCTTTTTCACTTTAATGATGATCATTAAAAGAAGGTATATAGTTCTGAGCACATTTCAGTTTTTACAAT
This sequence comes from Discoglossus pictus, assembly GCA_027410445.1. Lineage (NCBI taxonomy): Eukaryota > Metazoa > Chordata > Amphibia > Anura > Alytidae > Discoglossus > Discoglossus pictus. The sequence continues at coordinate 243,573,775 of CM050166.1, read as the reverse complement.
GTGCCTCAAGAGCTTCTTGTTTTTGGCTAAATGTCTTTCTTTGGTGATGATGCTTCAAATATGTGTTGCTCAAAAATGGGAACTTTTCTTTGATAAGTACACTGTTTCTGTTATCTTCCCACCATTTAGCCTAATATTATATTCTTTTATTTTCTTCTAGAAAATGTAATTTTTATTTAACTATTCAACTTGATTCTATGAACTCCTTGTGCACAGAAATGTTTTTGTTGTATGTTACATCAAATGGTATCTGTTTATACTTTGAGGAATGTTTTCCTCAGTAATCCTATTATGATCTGAACGCCATCATGCACAATCACATATTCCCACACACCTCAGCAAACACAACCTTGCAGACCTTTAACACATTCCTGTACACGATAAAGGCACACTATTGAGGTAAATAAGTCATGTCCCTTTAAAATTTGCATGTTTGCCACACAATGCGAAGCTATGGCCCCTCTGAGCACCTTCTGCCCTCATTGCGAGCAGCGTTTTATGTCCTTCGGCCTTGTTTTCGTCTTTTTAAATTTTTTTCGGCCGCCATTTTTTTTCTTGTTCTGCGATTTTCGTTGGTGAAAAAAGTAAAAATATGCCTCAAATTAACTTGCAACCTCACTCACAGGCTCCTTGGCTCACTGCTGTGTGTGAGTGTGCAAGTTAATTTGAGACATATTTGTTTATTTTTGCAGGTCTTTCCAGTTTGCCGATTCGACCTTTAAAGTTATATTTTTGCGAGCCCCGCAGTCTATCTACGTGCTTTGGGTACTAATTAGTATGGGCCGTAATTTTGCATCCATCCGGCGGGTTGTTGGGATGAGTGCCTGCGGCGCTCATCTCCACCAGCGCAATGAGCGCCTTGGGAGCGCATTGCCTAAGCTCCGCCTTTGGTGCTCATTGCCGGTCCGCGAGGGCCGTGGTCGCGGTGCGCAACTGCCCGAGCCAGCAATTTTAACATTGCATTATCAACAACTTTTGCCAACCTTGCAATCATGACAACTATATGTGATTATTTGACAGCTCTTTTAGATGGATTTGCACACATTTCAGATGAATTTAAGATTAAAAGAGTTCTTTAGGTATAATCTCAGAGAAGTGATGAAAAAAAAAATATTGATTGTGTTACCTATAATCCAATTTAAACCAATTTAAAGGACTATACAAAAGAAAACATGTCAAAGCCACAAAGGCAGTGGACTTGCATAGTCCTACAATAGCAAATTAATCAAACCAAGCATTAATACTGCTTTAATTAAGCATGTTAGTCTTTTATCAATAGGAGGCCAGATACTTTTGTCTGATGTAATGAACAGACGTTATGACTGATGACCTTTGTCTTCTATCAATATTAGACATCATGATGTCATAACAATGTTCAGACGTCACAATTTCATAACAATCTTTTATAAGCTGATAACATCTCATTACCTATTAAATGTGATATGAATGTGGATAAACAATATCATATAGAAATGGTGATAGTACCCTTGGCCACAGAATGTGGTCACAGCTAAACATTCCTTGTTAGATCCCACATTATTACTAATGGTCATGACAAGTGATTTCTCATGGCAGATACAGTATGGTTTGCACTGCTAGTAGGTGAAGATCAGGTAAGTTGGTTTATTGTCACAGTTACAGTATAAAACACTGAACTGTGCATACAGATATTGCAAGATTTTTCTCCTACTCTGCCTTTTTTACGTTATAACCTTCTTTATATTTTTTTTAATATGTGATTTCTGCTGATCACACTATATGTGTGTAATTGACTTGGATTACATATTCCAGGAGTTAATGCATCTGTTTCATTGAGCAGATGAAAACACAATGCATGTGCTAAGCGCATTACTGTTTATTTCTATTATATCATGTGAAGAATGTTAAGATTTCTGTTCACCTAATTATCATTACTATGGTGTAATGACACAATGTAACTCTAGTAGCTGCTACACATCATTATTATTAGACAGCATTACCTTTAACCCTTGTTTAAGTTATTCCAATTTTCCTACTCAGCCTCTTGTTCTCTTTGGAGTCGTGCACCCCACACTATCACTTATGCTAATTAGTAATTAATGTTGTCATGGCCAAATCTTTACACTTTCTATGTTAAATCTGATGTTGATATCATAATTATTTAACATCAATTCACAACTTGGTGCACACAACACAAACATTTGTATTTAATGTGCCCTCAGGATGAAATATTTAGCCTTATTTTCTATCACAAATATTGTCATTTGAACAATGCGGTCCATTACAACAACACAGGTGTGGTTTAAGAATGTATTAATATTTCCAAAGAGTGTTCAAGTACAAATGTATATGTTATTATCATGAAAATCAAAATAATCTGTGAACAGTAATTACAAATGTTGTTACATTATAACACTATCATGGATCAATATTCAACTGAAGGGTTGTTAACCATAGCAATTGTAAAATTAATACTTAATGAATACAAAAAAAACTAGCTGTAATTTGACATATTTATTATTGATATACATGTTGTCAAATGCGCTACAGAAACTGTGTGGTATTTGACTGGACAGATGTACCCAGGACTCCTATTGATGGAGATATTTTTCCTGGGTCTGCTTCTGCATCGCCACAGTCTCCTTGTGTTGTTGCTGGCCTTCCTCAATAGATATTACACACCAATGCAATACAACTTATCATTATTTGTTCCTATATCCACTATTCCTATGTCCCTCTGTCTATAACACCATGTTCCTTACATGCTCCCTATGACAATCCAGTGTATGGCCTATTCCATGTTGTGGTAAAGCTGTGGTGTTCACCTCTATTATGGATTAGCGGTCCCCATTTAGCCACAATTAGTGTCACACACTTTCTCTGTATAAGGCCAGAGGCTGCCATTGATGAGATTTCTCCCAGTGTATTACTTTCAAAGGTACTGTGTAGTTGACATACCTTCCCATAGATGTGATGTACATGATTGCACTGAGTACTGTGATGTTTAGGATGTGTCTAGCCTTTTAATAGTGAATGCATTGGAGCAGCTGTTGTAGGTCCTTTGTGGCTGCTCTTCAGTGTACGTAAATATTTTCTTTTAAAATACCTTATATTAAGATTAACAAGTCATACATATTTTTCGAGTGCTCAGTAAATTTCCAGTTGAATAAGGCATAATATTACAGGAGTAATAGATAATTTGTGTGTCTGGCTTGTTCTACAACATTACCAGTAGCTCACTCGCAGTCAGGGGTCAAATGAATAGTTAGGTAGAGTTACTGACCACTTTTTAGTGGTGTATCTATACAAAATAAGGAATTTAATAGGGCCCTAAGACCTGTGTGTTAACTTGGAACAGCTACAACAGAGTCAGCGTTTGGGTGTGAAACATGCTCTTTTATGACTTGCTACTGTCAATGTATGTGAATTTTGTGTTTTCTATTGGTTCTTAGGGCTGTCTCGCAGAAAGAAACTCAGTAAAATGCGTGAATTTACAGATACATCTCTGTCATGCAATTGATATGACATAAATATTATACTGTATAGATTAATTATAGTTTCTTAAAATATTACAATGTATAGATTAATTGAGTTTGAGGATCAATTTATCGACAATTTTATGCTGTGTGCAGAAATAGCATTTATTGGTATATCAGTAAATGTTAAGGATAAACAATTATAAGTGTTTACACTTGTAAGCTTTGATATTTAGTTAGATCACAAGATACAATTTACCCGATGTCTATTACAATTGCTTTTGGATGATTGGATAACAATTAGTCTTAACACACTTTATATTTGGTAAGATCAATACAGAGATCAATAATAATAGAAATAATAAAAAAAAAAAAATAACACACTCACACACGGCAAAGGGGGGGAGCCAGGAAGCCTGTGAGTGAGGTTGCAAGCTAATTTGAGCCATATTTGGCATTTTTAGTCGATCGAAAATCGGCTAAGCGGGGAAAAAATGGAGGCCGAAAAATGTAAAAATACTCTAACAGGATCAAAACTAGAACGAACAATGCCAGGCACGCAGGACTTAGAAAATAAAACCAACGGCAGTCAGCGCGCACAACGCCAAGATTCAGCAGACACACAGAGGAGAAGGACACAGGGAAGGGACAGGGGGGAGATGTTGGAAAGAGACACATGGCATTCTCAAGTACAAAAATTGCAGGTTAATAAGGCCTGCAATGAGCGGCAAAGCCACTCATTGCAGGGCTTGCGTTGAGCGCCGAAGGTCCTCATCGAGGAAGGTGCTCATTGCGAGCCATGCGATGAGCACCAAAGCTGACCCGCCGAGGGCTCGCAACGAGAGCTGAAGGTACAGCATTCCCATCGTTAAAATGTTATTCCTGGCATTTTTGACGGGCAAGTAGCTAGTAATCTTATAAAGTTTGGTTAGAACAGTCTATATTTTTGTTTAGTGCAATACAGAAATCATATGCAGAGTGTATAAACAGCTGTCTATTTGTAATATATATAATAGAAATAATTAGCAATATAACCTGTTACCCTATGAAAGCAGTAAATAGCAAAATATGGTACAACAATTTATATGGCAGTTAGAATATAGAAATATATATTGATGCAATATGTATTAAACATTTTTATATTGCTAACTAAGCTTTGTATTTTGGTGTTGGCAAGCTATTTCTGGTTACTAGTTTTACATCAGAATTGATTACATTTAATTTAATTTATCAAATCGGCCAAGTCAATTAATATTGATGTAAAACAGTTTTGTTGATTGTGTGATACAAGACTATATATGTTGAGTATTGCTAAGTATGGTTTGCTGTATATGTATTTTTAATAATTGGTTTCGTAACAGAGTAAAATGGTTATATTATTGAATAAAGTCAATAAGACTGTTGTAGGGAATATGGCACAGATAGAAATATATTGATTACACCTACAGTCTGGAATTAAGGCACTAATTAGTCTTGGTTCTGTGACCACTCCCAAAAGGTAAAAGAAGGATTGTGGTATATTGGACTATTTTAACCCCATTATAAATAATAAAGTTAACCAAGGTTATACATTATTTTTCTGCGTATTTGGTCTTAATATATTGTGTTAGCCTAGGTGTGACACAATATATTGTATTCCTAAATATCACTTCTTTGGTCTTAGAGTTAGACCAGATGAATTAAAAATGTCAAAGTGAGACCAGCACACCTTGTATGTGGCTATTTATATTGACATCTATTGCCACATACTGAAAATTAAAACTTCTATTTTATTTAGGCCTGGTAAAAGACTGATTTAAAATGCAAACGATTAAAAGTGATAATTAGGTCCTTAGGTTATATTTCCTAAGGACTATAGACATCATACAAGAATCTATATCTTTAATTACATTTTTTATTTTATTTCTTATATTATAATTTTCTTTAGATCATGGCTTCATCTAGAATTTTCTTTTGCTTTACCCCTTTAACTTCCCCTCAATATGCTTTTCTTATAATGTTGTTCTTTTATTGACTGTATTTCTGTTTAGGGATATGCCTCTTTGAAAGGGTATATATGTTTTTGTTTTTAAATGATTTACTTAAGTTGTTTAAGTTTTTATGTGTCTTAATTTGGTTGTATTCCTTTGAAATTTACTTTGTATGTATGTCTCAATTTTATTTATTTGTTTGATAATGATTGTGGGACCTCTTCAAGGTTATTAGCAGGAACTCTTTCTTTACACTATGCTATTTTTCAAATTTTTTATATTTATCTTGGTTGGTTTTATCCAACAAAAACTTTCCTTTTTATTATATATCTTTTTTTTAACCTATATTACTAAATGTATTTTTTGAATTGATGTCATATACATGTTATTCTTTTAAAGTTTTCTATGTAGATTATCCTTTGTTTAAAAAAAACTCCTATGTGATATGCTGATATTTTTAGCAGCTTTTACTCTCTATAAGTGACAGTGCCATATTGATACAATTGTAGACATTACTTGAAAAAATGTGATAATTCTGAAATAAAATTACAAAATTACCAAACTTGTGATGAGACTCTTATTTGCAACACTCTATTTAGTGGATAAGAAACAAAATTGTTATTTGAAAGCTAAATTGTGCTGTGAAGTTAGACTGAGTGATTATACTTGTTTGATTCTTAATAGTCTTCCCTTTATTACCTTGTCAGTGTGGATTCCACTACATGTATGTTTATATTCAGTAAGATTATCTTACGCTATAGTTTGTCTGTTTGGTCTCTGTACTTTTCTGTTTGCTGTTATGGCGTTTTCCAGCTTTTTAATTTTTACCTTGTGGTCTTTCTAATAATAACCACTACAATACCCTCTCTTGTTATTTTTCTTTTTCCTCTCTTTTATATATCAGTTTCTTAATCCCCTAACCCTAGAGCATTGTTTGGCAATTCTTACTGCTATATCAGCATTGATATTTCAATGTTTTGGTCTCTATGCTATGGAACTTGGTCTGGCGGTTCTTGACGCTATACTAGCATGTGTCAGTCATGATTGAGCACTATAGTGACATTTATGACGCCACTATAGTGCGGGATCATGGCTGACACACGCTAGTATAGCGGTAAGAAGTGCTGGACCAAGTTCCATAGCATAGAAAAAGGTGTTCTTGTCTCACTTTGACATTTTTCACTAATCTGGTCTAACTCTAAGACCAAATGAGTGATATTTAGGAACACAAGTGTATATATTACCGTGTATAGGGTTTCTGGATAATACCTGTCTCATTTTAGGATCCCTTCTCAAGATAGTCTGAAATAATCCTTTTTGTGTTATTGGTTTGTTAGAAAGAGTTGTAAAGTTAGGATAGAATTTGGTTATATATAGATATAGTAAGATATCTTAGAGAAGATATGAAGGGGGCATAGGTTTATGCCACAGAATGACAGTCAGGTATGTTCCCAGAACAGGACTGTCAGATAAGCCAGAAAAGACCAGCCAGGAAATATTACAGAAGAAAAGACCATAGTACAGAAGAAGGAAAGACTCAGGAAAAACCAAAAAGAAAGACACAGAACCTTTTCTCTGCCTCTTAGATAAACTATTTCTTCCTCATTGTCACAAGGTTGGTTTCCACCAATCACAGATAGGTTATTCCCTGTGTTTTATGTACAGGCATAGTTCGAATATATTGATAAATATGTTGTGTATATCTGTCTCTGTCCACTTGGGAGCACTCTGTTTACAGGTATTAAAATAAATAATTATGAAACCTATGTGACCTGTGTTCCATATTGTCTGCCAACAATTTTTGGTTAGGGACTAGGCCATTGTACGCTTAATCTTAACACCTGCTTGAAAATGTACTTTAGAACAATGTTGTAGTGAGGAGAGATGTGTATGTCTTAGCACACATCATCTTAAACACCTTCTCAGTGTTTCATCTTGAGGAGTCTTTCTCACCCATGTGAAAATATCTAAGACTTGGCCTGGCCAAGTCTTGGTTTGATTTGTTTACTAGACTCAGAAATTTAATTTGTACAAAGGAACATTATTTAACCCCTCACATGTTAAAAGAATATACCATAAATGTGTCAGTTTTTACAGTGGTATGTCATGGGTTTTGAGGGTAAAAAGAATACCACATCCATCTATTATTTATATTATATGGTTGTCCATTGGTCTTTCTCCTACCAATGTAAACACTGACACATTTATGGTATACTCTTCTAACGTGAGGGGTTAAATAATTTTCCTTTGTAAAAATAAAATTTTTGAGTCTTAAACCAATCAAATCAAGATTTGGCCAGGCCAAGTTTTAGATATTTTCACATGGGTAAGAAAGACTCCTCAAGATGAAACATTGTGAATGTCTCAAGATAGTGTGTTCTGAGACATACGGATCTCACTTCAATACTCCATTGTCCCAAATAAATATTATCAAGCAGGTGTTAAGATTAAGCGTACAATGACCTAGTATAACTAAAAATATTTGGCAGACAATATGGGACAGAGGTTACACGTATTGATATTAATTCCGGTTTAATATTTTGTACCAGAGGGCTCTCAAGCGGATAGAAACAGATATACACAACATATTTATCAATACATTCTAATATATACATATACATGAAAACAGAGAGTAACTAATTGTTATAGGTGGAAACCAATCTTTTGACGGTGAGGAAGAAATAATTACCTAAGGACAGAGAGAAGGTTCGGGGTCTTTCCTGCTTTTTCCTTGGTCTTTCCTTCTTCTGTACTATTTTTTGGCTGGTCTTTTCTGGCTTAATTGACAGTCCTGTCTGTGGATATACCTGACTGTCATCCTTGGGCATACACCTATGTCCCCTTCATATCTTCCCTAAGATATCTTACTGTATCTGTCTATACAAATTATATTCTATCTCCACAACGCTTCCTAACAAACCATTAACACAAAGAGAGATTACTTCAAAATATCTTGAGAAGGGATCCTAAAAATTAGTCAGGTGTTATCCTGAAATTCTATGCATGATATGTATAAACTAGTTTAACTTTCTAACTTGTAATAGAGTTAAAATGTGCCTAATATACCACAATCCTTTTGTTACCCTTTTGGGAGTGGTCACAGAACAAGGACTCATTAGCACCCGCGAAGCGAGGTGAGCATTGAGGCATTAAAAACACTCAGAAAGTCAGAGCACTTAGGCGATGAACGCCAAAGGCACTCCTCGCCCTGCGAGCTTCGCAAAGTGAGGCGAGCAGTTGAGGCATTGAAACACGCCGGACTTAGCCTGCAAGCAGTTAAAAAACGCAGCACTTACTTAGGCTGCAAGCAGTTGAGAAACGGGGGGCTTAGAAAAACAAATTCAATCTCGGGGCAAAAAACAATCTTACAAAAATACGACTTTAACGGCAGAACCGGTGAAATCAAAAAACATGGAAAAGAAGACAAAATAAAAAATAAAAAATAAAAAAAACTCGCGCACAGCATGGGGGGGAACGCCAGGACGTGAATTTAAGCCGAATCTTCAGAGTTTCGGCTAAGCGAGAAAAAAAATGGCGGACAACAAAAATGAAAATGAGGCTAAAGGAGACAGAAGAGCGCAAATCACTGCCAGGCACGTACGAGTTAGTCAGGAACGTAGGAGATACACAATATACAAGCCAAGTAACACATAGAAAAAATCCGACATTTTACAACACTAACTTGCAAATAATAACATTACAACTCTAAAATGGCGCTTTACACACTTAAACAAATGGATTGCCCTCGCGCACGCCTCCTATTTACACTGCACACTTGGCACATTGCTGACACTTTCTCCTCAGGTGATCAACAGTCCAACTGTACATTTTCAGATGCAAAAAATCCAAAGAGATTGTTAGCTCTTCAGGAAGGTGGGGGATTGCTGCATATTAAATATAAATAGGTAAAGTATATTCATTTATTAATTCATATTAATTTATTAATTCACTGTACTAAATACATTTTATATTTTAACCTGTACTTATATATCTGTCTTCGCGATGAGCGCAGCAGGTAATCGTTGCAAAGCAGGACACTTGAAGTACACAAGGGGAGAGGCTCGCAATGAGCGATGAAGGCCCTCAGAGGAGCAAAGGCCTTACACTGTTTGGCAAACAGCATTGCCATGGCTTCAAATGTTATTGCCCTGTCATATTTGACGGGCAAGTCACTAGTTATTATATAACTACTAGCGACTTGCCCGTCAAAAAATGACGGCAATGTGATGTATATGTTTGTAAAGTTGTTTAGTTATTAATATAGATATTTGACACTTGTAAGTATTGTGATATGAACGTGTATTTTTGTAAAATGTTGAGGTAGTGGTTTTTTAACATGAAATTTGTATCTGAAGAATTGTTAACTTCAATATACATTGAATCCAGAGGAAAGTAAAGAGTAAAAAGCCTTGTTCAAACGTCCACAATTTTAACATGAAGTTTGAAATATATGTAAGCAATAAACTTGAAAGTATATTTTTTGAAACTTGAACTTTATTTTCTTTGTAACTTTGGAACTTGACAAAACATTTGTAGAATTTGGAACATTATAAACAGTAACATAGTGAATACATTTTGTAACATAATTTTGTATTAAAAGTATTAACAATGGAATGTAAAACCAGTTGCACTTTAAAGTAATCATTATAGTAAACTTCAGGAATTGTTTTTTTAACATGTAATTTCTATCTGAAAAATTGTTAAATTGAATATACATTTAATGCAGAGTAAGAGAAACATTCTAAAAACCCTCCTTTAAATGTACCCAATTTTAACATGAAGTTTGTAATATGTTTAAGTCAGATACTTATTATGTGTGTAAGTAAGAAACTTTAAAAAACAACTTGTAACATTATAAACAGTAACATAGTGAATTAATATTTAAACATAATTTTGTATTAAAAGTATTAACATTTGAATGTAAAAACAGTTGAACTTTAAAGTAATCAGTATTAACATGCAATTTCTATCAGAATAAATGTTAACTTCAATATACATTGAATGGAGAGGAAGGCATACAGTAAAAATTCTCCTTAAAATGTACCCAATGAAAGTAAATCCTTCCTGACCACATGAACTGGTGATAAACATCAATCCAGGGAGTAATCTTAAGATAACAGACAATATTTACATTGTGACTTAAAAGGTGCTTGAGCTCTTAACATGAACTTTGTAATATGTTGAATGAAAGAACTTGAAAATATTGTTTTCAAACTTGTAACATTAGAAACAGTAACATAGTGACTTAACATTTTAACATAATTTGTTGGAAAAATGCAAGGCAAGTATTTTGTCAGGCAAATCATCCATAATCAGTACTTCCATTAATTATGACTGAATTAAACAACAAATTGTTATGTATTTTTGAATGCTTTTAAAAAAAATTTGCATGGCTTTAATTTATATCCTGCAAAGTTATAGTACTTCATAGTAGACAATGTTTTTAGTAAAAATACGTCCATCTTCTTCATTCTTTTCAATGTAAACTTTAACAGGCTGTGGATTTTTGCACCGTGACAACGCAACGTACAATTGACCATGTGCAAATACTGGTTCTTCCAAGAAAAAACCCACAGATTTAAAAGTTTGACCTTGTGATTTATTAATGGTCATGGCAAATGCCATAATAATGGGAAATTGTCTTCTTTGAAGTATAAAAGGGAGACTACTTTCACTTGGTGCTAAATCTATCCTTGGTATGAAAACTCTCTCTCCTTTATGGGTACCAGTTAAAATTTCAGCATCTATAAAATGGTCCTTTAATTGTTGAACAATTAATCTTGTCCCATTGCATAGGCCTTTTTTGGGGTTCATATTTCGCAGTAACATGATAATTGCACCTTTCTTTAGCTGCAAAATATGTGGTGGCATTCCAGAAGGAGTTAGTGAGTTTATGAATTCAGTTGAAAAGTTAGCCTGACTTTCATTGTCATCAGCAAGTACAGAATCAGCACTGTGATTATTTCTTTGTGGTGCATTATTTTTTTTAAAGATTTCATTATTGAGGATTAATGCATCTTTATTTTTACACGTCAGTATGACTTGGTTGGCAAGCTTGGAATATTCTTCGTTATTTATGCTCACTTCAAATATAGCCGATATAATATCTTGTTGATAAATCATATGAGGTGGGATCTCTACAGTGTCGTCAGCTAAATGTAGTATTTTTTCTGTTCTGCCTTCTCCAATTTTAATAAGCCAATCATTGAAATCACTTTGGCCTTCTGATCTCATATTTTGTTGCAGTTGAAGATGGGTAAAATGTTTCCATACTGTGCTTGACTTTATACAGGTTTCGATAATGTCAGTTCGATTTCCATGTACAACAACAGGTAATGTTTGTCTAAAATCGCCACCCAACAACATTACCTTTCCACCAAATGGAAAAATATTATCCATGACTTCACGAAGCAAACGGTCAATACATTGGAGGGCATAGCATGACATCATTGTGGCCTCATCTATTATAATTAATTTACATTTCTTCAATTTCTTTGCTTGTAATGATGTCATGCGAATATCTGACACAGAAGTTTCTAAAATAGGCACTGGCAGTTTAAATCCACTATGAACAGTTCTTCCACCTTCTAATAAAAGCGCAGCAATTCCAGTAGTGGCAAACGCCATTGCTATTTGACCTTGTGCTCGTACTGAACTTATTAATAAATTATACAGATAGGTTTTTCCTGATCCGCCAGGTCCATCAAGATAGAAATAACGCTTTGTCACCATGTCATCATCTATTGCATTTTTAATGGCATGAAATGCTTGCAATTGTAGTGTATTTAAAGTTGCAAGTCTTTCTTCTGTTCTTTTTGCTTGTAGTTGAATGTCATAGTCTTCAAAGTTTATGTCATCTATAAGACCTGGATCAGGCAAATTAAAACTTGCACAACTTAATCCATGAGTTAAAAATACTTCTTGGATTTCCATTAACGCTTTTAAGTGTGCAATGGGTTCATTGTATCGTCGCATAAAGTCTTCAGCCATATTACTTTTAAAAGTCTTCCACAAAGCAAATGCATTTAGAGCATTTGAGAAGATACAAATAAAAGCAAATTGTTCTTTCATCTGTCGTGGCATTTGACATTGTGCTGCTTCTTCTAAACATCTTTGCCACTCTGTATAATCAGCGAGTAAGTTTCTATGTCTTGCAGCTAAATGGAAGGATTCATATACAATGTCGTTAACAGTTCTTAAGTGTTCAAAACTTTGTGCTCCTGGAACATTTAAAAGTAATATCCATAAGCAAAAACGTTCAACATCTCTTGGACTGACTGTGTAAATTCTTGGAATTATTTTATTGCCTCTGGTTTTTCTTGGTCTCCATAATCCATTCACAAAAACATAGTGATATGGAATTTCAATATATAAGTATTGTGTTGCTTGAGCATCAGTGGAATTTAATTCAAACCATGCAGTTAGTGTAGTGTGACGATCTTCACTTTGGGCCAATGCATGTCGTTGTGGCAAATGTACTGCTAATCTATAAACTGCATGTGATCTGTCATGCATTTCAAATTTTAAAAACCGCCACATAGCTTCTGGCGCACTGACATAGCGAGCATCTACATGAGATGCAAGTTCATCATGTACGAACTCACTACATTCAAGGTTGTCTGCACTTTTGACGACTAAAGTAGCTGCATCATAGCCTTTGTAAATATATTTGTAGACATATTTAATGGATTTGATGGAAGTGCAGGCTTCTACTTTGATGTGGGCATTGTACTTCATGAGTAAATGTGGATTGTAGGGTACTACATATCTATTGTCCACTTTTTTCCACCCAATAATGGCACTTTTTCTCTTCTTTTATAAAGTGGATAGCCATCACAATTTGCATATGTTTTGTCTCTATAATCTTTTGGAAATTCTTTGGAACATTTATTATTTTCCATACATGGTGATTGTGGATTAAGGTCTCCACAGGGTCCATGAATCATGCGATGAGTAACAATCTCATATAGCCTACCATATAGTTCTGGATCTGGTAGTTCAGCAACTATGACTGCATCCACTTTGTCCGAAGTATCTAATTTATCTTTCTCTTGAAGTATTATGAGAAGATGTGCATATGGAAGGCCTCTTTTTTTAAATTCAATGGTATATACATAAGCAAGACATTTGCCAAATAACTGATTTATAGTGAAGTCACGTATTAATTCATTTAATTTGATCTTAAAAAACTCTGGCTACTAAATCTGGTCGATCAGAAGCAGTTTGTCCAAGAAGTAGATTTTGTGTAATTTCTGGCCATTGTGGATTACATGTAAATGTCAGAAATAAATCCGGTTTGCCAAATTTGGTGACAATAGCCATAGCATCATTGTATCTTTCTCTCATATTTTGAGGAGATCCTTGAAAGGAAGATGGTAAAATGATGGCTTTGCCAGCTGTCATGTCTCTGCTTGTAGCCACGTCAGCAACATAGTCCATGAGTCCAGAATATTGTTCTACACATAGTTTATCTTGTTGATATTTTATAAAGTTTAAATTATTTGCCTCAACTTGCAAATATGAATCAATAATCCATTGTTGGGTTAGTTTTCCACCACATAAAATTGGATTAAATCCATGTCGAATGGCAATTTGAGCTACTTTAAATTCAAGCATAGAAACATTATTTCGCATTCTGGCTTTAGCATTTGGGTAACTGGGAAGGGTTAATTTTGGTTGCCAACCTGCTTCTCCATGAGGGAAAAAGATGGGATATGTCATTGGATCTAAATTTGGACTTAAGATATTCATATTAATAAATGGTTGCTCCTCATTTCTGGGATATATTCTAATGTCTCTTTGAAATGGTGGGTCTCCTTCATCATTTTGAAACACCATTGCAATTTCATTTGATGTTGGCAAGTTATAACGACGTTTATCAGTATGTCTGTCTCTTTTAAGCACCATATTAACCTTTGGCATTGGTAATTGATGTCTTTGTGCATGAAGTAGTTGTTCATTTTCTACTTCTGCCAATTTTTTGTAAGCTTTACTGTAGGGATTGTTGTCCATAATGTTATTTAGCTCTATGAAAACACTGGGTAAGCATTTTTTATTTTCTTCCATCTGCATACGTTGGTCAACAGCTTCCATTGTATCTAGGACATATAGTTGAGCGAATTTTCTTTGCTCTCCTTCCTCTGGATGTAAATGGGAAGTACAATGATAAATTTGGCCTTGGACTTTAAAACAGTAAGGACCGTGTCCTGGTACATTAGCAGCTAATGTTGCCCCCATAGATGCAAAGGATATGGCACTATTGTAGGATCTTATGTTTGTCTTAAAATTTTTGTAGTTAGGAAAAGTAGGTTCAGTCATAACATTTTGTAAATAAATTGGAAATTCTTTCCTTTCTGGAAGTTTGATCTTGCCTCTTTGACAGCAACTAATAAATTGCCCATCTCTGGGTCTCTCTTGTTTAAAATAATAAGCCTCACAAAACTGACATTGAGTAGTCATGTCCCCACAACTATGAACCTCTACTGCTAAAGACTTGAGTAAAGGACAATTTGCAAAGCATATAGGAGTTTGACTTGCATATTCATCAGGTGAAAAGTCATGGAATGTTTGAACAACAGGTTCTAAATGCTTAGTTTTTTTCCGTGGCTTTTCTTGGTATATGTTGTCCTTGTTTTGTTGAAATGTCCTGTAAGGTTTCAGTAACAGGTTGTAAATGCTTTGTTTTTGTAGTTGCTTTTTTTGGTCTGTCTTTAATTGTATCTTGTAAAATGTCATCTGATGTTTGAGGAACAGTTTGTAAAGGCTTTATTTGCTTTGTAGTTTTTTTGGCATATCTTTCATTTTTGCAGCTGATAGTCTTTTGCTTGCAAGTCTTTTGCATTCTTTTTCATGTCGAATTTCTTTTTCCTCTGGTGTCTGCTGGGCGGCCCATCTCTCTTGTCTTTCTCTAGTTTGACGTCTTTTCTTCTCTTGTTTGCTCTCGTTATCAGCCATGTTAATCTGTAAAGGCAAAAAAAGAAATGTAATTGGGTATATTTACATTTGTAATTACTGTTAAAGATTATTGGGAATAATTGAGAAATAAAAGTTAAATCATTAATGTATCAGTTATATTTTGTTAAAAGTTGTAATTCCTGGCCTCATTGAATAACAATTTGGCCAATTGAATACTGCTGTAAATAAGCAGTTAACACCTTTTTTTGAAGTAAGTTTTTATTTATTGAAAACCTTGTTTGTGGATAGATTTTTACCAATTAAAAACTTCTTTGCAAAAAAAAACATTGATGTGGTTGTTGAAACATGTATTGCATATTGCCAATTTAAATACAATAAGGGACATAGTTCTTAATTTTTTATTAATTTTTCTGTTGACACGGATGCAGATGAAACATGTTTCTTTAGTTTTCTCCTTTTGTACTTATTATACTGTACCTTGGTTGAAGTGTGATTTCAATCAGAATGTTTGTTGATCCTCGGTTGAAAATCTTTGTCCAATGGTGTGGTCCTCTGGCGATAGCCCTCGTCCGATGTTGTGGTCCTCTGGCGACAGCCCTCGTCCGATGTTGTGGTCCTTTGGCGAAAGTCCTCGTCCGATAATCTGGTCCTGTGTTGAAAGTCGTCGTCCGCTGGTCTGGCCCTGTGTTTAAAGTCCTCGTCCGATTGTCTTCACGCAGTATCTGTTGTAACATAAAATTGAAAATGTTGTTTGAGTGAAATGTCTTTTAAATAAAGCAAAAATTTCTTAATTTTGGTGTATTGTATCTGTTATGGTTAATTTTTTCTATGTGTTTGTCTAACTTTATCTACAATCCTGATTTTTTCGCACCACCTTTGTTATTCTTATTTAAGCTTCTTAGTAAGGCTTGTAGGTTGTGAAACATTAAAAAAAGAATATTAATTCAGTTTGCTATGTGTTTGTGTGTTTTTTTCTACAATCCTGTTTTGTGCGCACCACTTGTGGTATACTTATTTAGGCTTCTTTGTAAGGCTTATAGGTTGTTAAACATTAACTAAGAATATGAATTTAGTTTGCTATGTGTTTGTGTGATTTTTTCTACAATCCTGTTTGGTGCGCACCACTTGTGGTATACTTATTTAGGCTTTGTCGTGATGGTTATAGTTTTTTAAACATGAAATAAGAATATTAATGTAGTTTGCTATGTGTTTGTGTGACTTTGTTACAATCCTGTTTTGTGCGCACCACTTGTGCTATAGTTACTTAGTCTTCATTGTAATGGTTATAGGTTGTTAAACATTAAAGAAGAATGTTAATGTAGTTTCCTATGTGTTTGTGTGAGTTTTAGTACAATCCTATTTGTGCGCTCCACTTCTGGTATACTTATTTAGGCTTCTTTGTAAGGTTTATAGGTTGTTAAACATTAACTAAGAATATGAATTTAGTTTGCTATGTGTTTGTGGGAGTTTTTCTACAATCCTTTTTTGTGCGCACCACTTGTGGTATACTTATTTAGGGCCTCATTAAAATGCGATTTGTTCAAATGAATAGGGCTCTATATTAGCACAGAGCATATTTTTTTACAGAAGTTTTTGGTTAGTGAAGACCTTGCTTTTGGAAAGAAGTTCACTACCTACAAAGTTCTGTAAAAAAATATGCTCTGTGCTAATATAGAGCCCTATTCAATTGGCCAAATCACAATTGAATGAGGCTCTTAGTGTTCTTTGTAAGGCTTATAGGTTGTTAAACATTAAAGAAGAATATTAATTTAGTTTTGTATTTGTTATTTTTTTTGTGTCCAAGCCTATTTTGGGCCTCATTCAATTGCAATTTGGCCAATTGAATAGGGTTCTAAATAAGCACATATTTTTTTTTTTAAAGAAGTGTTTAGTTAGTGAAATCCTTGCTTTTGGATAAATGCTTACCAACTAAAAACTTCTTTAAAAAAATATGCTATGTGCTTATTTAGAGCCCTATTCAATTGGGCAGATTGCAATTGAATGAGGGCCTTTGTGTGTACCATATGGTGCATAGTTGGGGCCTCATTCAATTGCAATTTGCCCAATTGAATTGGACCCTAAATAAGCACATGTTACATATTTTAATTTCCTCATTATGAAATAATTAGGTAAGAATATCATGATTATAAAAAGTATATCAGCTTGTATCTCACTAGAATGTTTAAGTGCGTCATCTGTAGAATGTTTACGTTAATGTTCTTTAAAACATCTGTTTCCTGTATCCTGTCTTTGTTTCAGAAACTAATGAGATACAAGATATCTATAGGAAGCCGGATTTTGCTGAGTTAGACAGAGAAAGACACTTTTGTATTTAACACTATTTTCAACTATGCTTTTAGCAGCTGTGACGTGTGTTATGCTATATAAGGAACTGGCCGTCCAAATAAACTGAGAGATTATTCTGATGACACTCTGACTTCTGTGCATTATTTTCTCTCATTATATCTTGGTACTCAGATATAATAATATACACACATCAGAATACATGATTACTCACTAATCTGATCCTATCAGCACATAACATATATTTTGTAAATAATTTTTTAGTTATTTAAAACCTTTCTTTTGAATAGATGTTTGCTAACAAAAAAACTTCTTTAAAAAATATATGTAATGTGGTTATTTAGGGCCCTATTGAATTGTTCAAATTGCAATTGAATGAGGGCCTTGATTCACTTAATGAGACCGTCATTTAGAGGCCTATTAAATTTTGCAAAAAAGCAATTAAATGAGGGCCTTTGATTTCTGCATTTGTTAAATTGTCACCATTAAACATATATAGGTCTTCATTAAATGTGAAAGTTGTCAATTGAATAAGGCTCTATATAAGCACATAAGATATTTTTTTGACAGAACTTTTTAGTTAGTGAAAACCTTTGTTTTGGATAGAGGTTCAGTAACTAAAAAGTTTGCTTATATTTTTTTGTATGTGCTTATATAGAGGCCTATTCAATTGGGCAACTCGGAATTCAATGAGGCTCATAGTTGTTTTCTTTTTTTATACTTAATACTTTACCTTGATTGAAGTGTCAAATGACAGAGGGTCCCCTCCTGCCAATCTTAATCCGCCGGTCTTCTTGTAGTGTCTGTTTTAAAAAGAAAGTAAAATGGTTAATTGTATATTTCTTCATTTTGATTTAGCAAAGCATGGTCTTTTTCAGCATGTAATGTATTTTTCTATCTTACCTCTTCTTCTTTCTTGGAGTTGTTTAAAAGGGATTGTGGGTCACAGTGCACAGTGCAAATCCTTGAGTGACGCTGTTGATGCTGAGTCTGTTGGAATAGTAAAAAAAGGTGAAAGATAGATGTTTAGGTTATATAGTGAATTCCAATAAATTCATGTTATGTAAAGATCTACTTCTGTAATTACTTTCAATGAAGATGACTCTTTTTTTGGGGCTCCACAATAAATGTGCGTGTGACATGTGACTATACATGATACACATATATGTGCGTGTCACATATCAGTATACCCAATTTTTTTTGTTACTGTCATTACAATATAGTTGTTTAATTATTTGTGATTAATATTAGTTATTTGCAGGGACTATACACAGAAATCTGCGTGTGACATGTGACATACATGAAGCACATTTTCATAGTTATATGTATTTATCTTTTGTGCGTGTCACATATCACTATACATAAATCCGATTTTAATATAAAAGTATTAATTTTTGGTAATGTCATTTAAAGATTAGTTTGTTGCAGGGCCTATACACATAAATGTGTCACATGTCACTATACAGAAATCACATTTTTATACTTATAATTTTTTATTTTTTTTGTCCTGTCTTGATAATAAAATGTAATTTATTATAGCTTACCTCTCGGTTGTAATTTGCACAATGTAAAGTATTAAATTAGCAAAGAAATGTCTTCTCAAGTAAAAGCAGCAGTTAACTATGAAGTCACTCCGTTCATCACCTGAGGAGAAATGTAGTTTTTTGTGGAAAGTAGGCAGTATTTATCAACTTGTAGAAATTTCTGGAAAGTTAGACGGTTAGAACGCAATACGCATGCGCTATTTGCGTTCCAGCTTACAATTTGCGTTCCATCCGCCATTTTGTGCGTAGTAGTGGTCAAAATGGTGTTTAATATCAATGTCATACGTTCCGCATAGTATGTATTTCATTATTGCGAGTAAGTGTAGTATAGTTACGTCTGAAGCCTCGTTTTCGTTTTGTTCGTCGGCCATTTTTTCTGTCGCTTAGCGATTTCATTAGTGTCTAAAGTGTTTTATTTTTATTTAAATAAAGGTGTAACTTGTTTTTTTTTAGGTGCTGGATGGTTCCTCTTGCTGTAGGTAAGCTTTTTATGTGTGTGTTGTGTGTATTTAGTGTGTTTTAAATGTTGGTATGTCGGCGTGTTGCGTCTGAGGTTGGCGAGTTGGTAATATCTGTTAACGTGTGTCGTATGGTGTTTGCGTGTGTAGCCTCGTTTTCATTTTGTTCTGCGGCCATTTTTTCTCTCGCTTAGCAAATTTTTTAGTGTCTAAACTCTTTTATTTCGAGTGAAATGAAGGTGTAAGTTGCACTTTTGAGGTCCTGGATGCTCCCTCTTGCTGTAGGTAAGCTTTTTATGTATGTGCTGTGTGTATGTATTGTGTTTTTAATTTTGTAATGTTCGCGAGTTGCGTCCGAGTGTTGCTAGGCCGTAATGTGTGTTAACGTGTGTCGTATGTTGTTTGCGCTGGTCGTAAAATGTAGCGAGTGTCGTAATTGGTGTGTCGTGTAGTTTGCATTGCGAGGTGAAGTTTGCGAGGGTCGCAGTTGCTCGCATGGAGCGCCTTTGGCACTCCATGCCAGCAACTAAGGCCCCCTTGCCCACTGCCCTCGCTTTGCGAGGGCCTTGGCTCACTATGCGAGCCCGCAAGCGTTAGCAACAACTCGCATGCTCACAACTATATATGTGATTAAAGGACTAACCACACCCCAAACAATGGTCATCAACAGTATTGATCCTGACCACATCACAGTACTCAGAGTGATCATGTATGTCCCATCCATGGGAATGTATGTTAACTACACAATAATGTTGGGTGTTATAATCTGAGCTGTGAGAAATGTCATCATGGGCATCCTGAGGCCTTGTGGAGTGGAGTGGAGTGAATTACACTGAGGCTAATTGGAGGACACTAATCCACACTGGAGGTGAACACAATAGGTATATCAATATATAGCACATTTATGCACTGGATTGTCATGGGGAGCATGTAAGAAATAGGGTGTTATAGGCACAGGGACATGGGGATAAATAGATTGCTGTTGAGGAAGGGCAGCAACAGCACAATGAGGCTGTGGAAAGGCAGAAGGAGACCCATGAAACTCAATCAATGAGAATCTTATGTACACCTGTCCTGATAAGTGCCACACCAAACCTGATGTACATGTGACAAGATGTATTTATATAAGATATATCTTAAATCATAGTGTTATTTTATGATATTAAAAACTAAATAATATCATATTTGTAAAACCACTTGAGCATAATGATATAACTGTTGTTCATGCAGAATTTAAAAGAATTTGCTAACAACATATGAAATACTGCTTGAACATATTTTGGGCATATTATATTGTACTGTTATTATTGGTAACCTTAATTTATAAAACGCCAACATATTTGGTAGCTCTAAACAGGGTAGATACAAGTCAAGATTTTTTTTAACAAATTACAAAATAGTGACATATCCTGTTATTGAGTTTAAAATCAAGCATACAAAGTGATTTCTCTAAGGCACCTAATAAGGTAGAAAACTCACTGTTCAGTCTAGAGGGTGTGGGTGAAGTATTCAAAGGTGACGTACAATATATTGCTTATATTGAGGCTGAAGGTAAAACACTTCAATAAACAGAGGATACGCAAGGAACACAAGGATAGTATAGTGGAGCGAGGCAAGGAGTTCTAAAGAATAGGAGAGCACAAGAAAAGTCCTTAAGGTGGGAATGAGAGGTGGTGATAAGAGAGGAGGAAAGAAGAAGGTGATTAACAGAGTGAAGATGATGGTTGGGAGAGTATTTAGAGACAACAGCAGAGATATAAGAGTGTGCACCATTGTTGAGGGCTTTATAAGTTAGGGTCATTTAAAAAATATATATATATATTCTGGAGGCTATGGGAAGCCAGTGGAGTAACTGAAAGAGAGGTGCTCCAGACGCTGAGTGCTGAGTATGGTAGATGAGTCTAGTGGAGGCATTCATTGTGAACTGGAGTGGAGAGAGTCAGGTGATGGAGATGACATCAAGGAGAGAGTTGCAGTAGTCGAGGTGAGATATGATGAGAGTGGATTATAATTTTGGTTGTGTCTTGTGAGAGAAAGTAATGTATTTTAGAGATTTTTTTTAGCTGAAAATGACTAGAATTAGTGATTGATTGTATGTGAGGAATGAAAGACAGGGCAGGATCCAGTAGAACCCAAAGACAACGTGCCTGAGAGGTGGGTGTGACAATGACATTGTCAACAGTGAGAGAGGAGTGGAAGTTTTCATAGAGGGTGGGAAGATTAGGAGCTCCATGTTGGACATATTGAGATTGAGGTGAAGGACAGACATCCAGGGGGATATGCTAGAAAGGCAATTAGCAACATGAGCTAGGAGAGAGGGACACAGTTCTGTGACAGATTCCGGGCTAGAATTTGATGTCATATGCATATAGATCCAAAAGTGGGTATCAAATGTACCAAGTGGAGAAGTATAGATGAAGAAAAGGAGGGGACCTAGGACTGAACCTTGAGGTATGCCAACAATCAGTATCCTACAGCTGGGGCATTCCTCTCTCTCCCTCAACCTCCCCTACAGACCCCTACCCCTGAACTCCCACTTCTACCGCTCCTATTCCTATATCTACCTCCCTTCTCCATGCTCCCCCTCTCCTCTTCACTCCCTACTCTATGTGTATAATTTTATGTGAAGTCAGTAAATATGTGTTAAGTAAATTAAGCTTACAGTCAATTTATGGCAAAAAATCAAAGAACAAAAGCTCCAGACTACTTTCACTCTCAGTAACTTACCAAACTCTCCAACGACAAAGACCTGAGTGTTAATAGCTACAACAGCGTCAGCATTATACTGGAAACATTCTCTTTTATGACCTGCTCCTGTCAATTAACATGATATTCCTGCTTTCTGTTGCTTTTTAGGGCTTTACATTTTGTGGCTTGCAGAATTGCCGATAAGTAACATAATCCTACCTATTGAATATTACTGATAATACATGAGTTTGTGAGTTGCAAGTGAACTATGTAAAATTCAGATAGCATGAGATAAATAGATACGTAGATTGAGAAAAAGAAAGCTCCCACAGTTGCAAGAAGCTTGTTCTACAAGTCTATCAGCCCTATTAAATTCCCCCAACGTTAAAACCCGTAACGGAGCCCGCTGGACTTACGGCTATTAAATTGGCCTCATACAGCTACCCGCAAACGAATTGCGGATTACAGGCGGAAAGACTCTATGGGCTGTCGAAGTCAGAACTCTATTGCCGCAAAGCCTTTGATATGTCAAGCCTCTAAATGTTACAATTGCAAATCGCTATTAAAAAAGATGCATTGGCGTTCAAACCCGTAAACGGCAAATGGAGGCAAATAGGACCCGCAAATGGTTTACAGACAAGTTCTCAACATTGTAAAAGACAATAAAAACACATCAGTGGACTTTAAAATATGAGGAAAGCATTGAAAGGCATTACAATTACTTGCGCAACAATCCCCAAATAAAACATAGGCATTTAAAATAATTTTTATTTCATCATATGTTGGAATGGTCATGCATATGAAAATATGAAAATCCATGCTGCAACATGCCGAAAGCAATTAAAGACACACTACCTGATTAAAAAGCAACACAAAAACATGAAACTGCTTGTCACATTAACCCTTTCTCTCTCACAGAGGCTCTAATGTGGACCGTGGAATATATATATAATTGCATATACATCTTGCTCATCACATCTACATTGGGAAAATAAATAGTGGCCAAATTACACCACCACATCACATATATAAAGTACCAGGGTAACCTTTTATTATTTGTTGTTCAGTCCTTCAGTTGTGTCCGACTCTCTGTGACCCTATGGACTGCAGCACATTTAGGTAGGTCTCTGCCTGTGCTGTTCCACAAGTTTTGCATGCCAAGGATACTGAATTGGGTTGCTAGTTCCTTCTCCAGTGATTTGTCTGACCTCTCTGCTATAACATGCCCATCTACAGTGACACTACATGGTATAGCTCACAGCTTCATTGAAGTACACAAGCCCCTTCACCGCCACAAGGCAGCAAGACAGAAGGGGAACCGGGGAAAATACACCACACCAATCTACTTTATGCCATCAGGAAGACCCGCAAACATACATGGAGGCTGTGCAGAGGCACATGGAGCAACAGCCAACTCACCTCCATCAGGGACAACCTCTGCTACGCCCATCCTGAAAAGTCCCATGCCATTGCTGGTGGCCATGTGTCAAGCTGTATACCCATTCTCATCTGATGATCTCCCATTAATTATTGTGCAATCAATGTTATCACAATATCACCGGTCATATTCCAATCAGGACTTCAGGGGAATGTTGATACTTCACACTATCATAAATTGGACCTGTCATGTGTATTAACCCTTTATTATCATATATTATATATATTATTATATGATATTGTATGATTTTATTATTAGTATTATTAGAATTATATGTATTAATCTATTGCATAGTAACCCATAACCACAACCATTGAAAACAGACGGACACAGGGAGAATGGTATAACAAAGCTTTATTTCATACACAGAGCACAATCAGCAATGGACAAGACTGTACGTTAATATCATGGGTGTGATGTGGGCGGATACCGGAAGGGCAAGGGGCTGTGGGCCATCAAAGGACACCTAAAGGGTTGACTGTTAGACAACATCATAGGGATAAAGCATAGCATCTACTAGGGTCACATGTGGTCAGGAAAACACAGTAACCATAATTGGATGTGACATAGGAACATCATATAACACTCTATTTCATGGAAAAAAACATTAATGTGCATACAGCAACCCCATGGTCTCCATCTGCTGTATTAAACAGATGCTAGAAATCATGGATCATGTGATACTAATCAATTTTGTACATTAATGATGATTCCAAAATAGATTATAGGAATCTGGAAAATATAAAGAGGAGGTGTTAGAACAATCATAAGCATTTATTATAGTACTTATGTATAAGAGAAAAAGAGAACAACTAGTGGTGGGGCTTAATAGTAGGTAAATAACATAGTGACATCAGAGTATGTATATGAGAGGGTATGCCCAATTAATCAATTGATCTTGATAATATTGGACTTCATAATCGTGGTTCAACTATGGATCAGCTCATAGATATGACCAAATGGGTTAGTCTGTAAAGACACTCCAATTTAGGTCAAGGACATATACAATCATAGCTGATATGTGCACATTGTGCAGAGCTTAAAATATAACTTTTAATACTAAATAATAAAATATAATGTGAGTAGTAGCAAAAGAAGAGTGAAAATAAAGGGGGAGAATTTTTTTATAAAAACACTATAAAAACACAAAAAATAAGAAAAAAGAGGGGCCTGGGTAAAGGACCACAGCTCTATTTTGAATGTACTATAATGTGGGTAAAGTGATTTGCTATCACCTGGCTATTTTGGGCAGAAGTATACCTAGTTAGAAAAATATAAGAGGAGGAGGAGAATTCCTCAATATAGGGACTAAATTGTCCTTGTGGTTTGCTTTAACCTTATAAATACAGTAGAGGAGTTTCCTCATAGGTTGACCCAGGTATAATAAAATACAAAAAATAGGGGTCCCATTAAATTTGAGGCAGAGATGTTGCTTACCTCTTGTTATTTTTACCCATAATGGGTATTTAGTCCAGGATGGAACTGGATAGAGCTGGGGTCCTTACCGAATGGCAAACGGATGCCGAGCCACTCGTAAGTGATGTCACGCGTACGTGCCGACGCCCGCGCATGCGCACCTCTCACTGATCGTGAGACGAATCCGGCGCATGCGCTGTAGAACCAGACGCGTGTTTTGCAGTAAAGTTCTTCAATGGGGGTGAAAAAATACCATGGAAAGGCATCTATTTATACATAATCGTGATTGTTAACCCTTTAGTGGCTGATAACTTTTAAAATGGGGGCAATTAAAGAATATATATATATACACATAGAAATTGGGCTACATAAATCATGCTATGATATTAAAGGGGATAAATCTTATGGGTAATAGTGATACCTACTAACTGCTGTGGCTTAACAAAAGAGGGCCATAAGTCCAAAAAAAGAGAGAAAATGAGAGTGTACATTTGTGAAAGGAAAAATATATATATTAAAAAGAAGAGAATGTCTAAAAAATGCTGTATATTAATAATAAATTCTCTTGGTGGTTGGTATGTCCTATGGCTGTTCTTTTGATTCAAAAAAGAGACATAAACTAATTAACATGAACGTCATCTATGAGTAGTGATAACCATATTCATTCTGTCCTGTTCAATCAGCCTTCCCAGAATATGTTGAGGATGTGTAAGGCATGCTTCACTGTGAACACAATCTTTTAACAAAGAGTACTATCTATATCTACATTGAATAGTTGTGCCATGCTGATATCACCAAGGGCAGACAGATTAAACTGTTCACATTAACCCTAAACACATGTACATTGATCCTGATGTCAAACCAAGGAAATTATCCATTTTGTTTGTGGATGACATGAAATACATTAATCTGCCTTCATGCTGTTAATGGGATGAAATGCAACAAAAACGCATGTATAACTACTGGTTTGTATTAGCAGATCCTAATGGGACTGTGCAACTCTAAAGCTAGGACACTATTCATTATAATTGAAACTCATACCAGCCATGTTCATTAGTGAAGAGATATGTAGTCATATATTGCATTTCAGATCTACCTGCAGTGGTGAATGGCATTGATCAAATGCCTATTGGGATCTAGGTTGAGTGTTTACTCATATGATGGTATTTTGCTGCTCAAAGATGAAGAACATGCCTTCATGGTTGTGAGATTCGGCTATTAACATCTACAGAGACAAGAACAAGATATCAATCATAACAATATTCTCAAGGTCAATCCACATTGAACATCTATTGTTGAAATGCTAAACATAACCAGACATGTACACATTCTGTAGCCAGTCAACAGTATATCAAAATCTATACCAATCAGTATTCAGTGAGAAGTGATCAAGAGGAGGAATTGGTGGATGGTCCTCCTCCTGGGCCCCTACCTTCAGTACCCAAGCTCCGTCTCCCTCTTCTACGTCTAGGTGTTGTTTGAGTGTGGGGTGCCAATACGTTGGGTTGCTGGGGATCAGGTTGCGATGGTGGTGAGGTCTGAGATGAGGAGGCCAGTGTGTTGGGTTGCAGTTGTGAAACCGAACAATTGAGAGGTATGAGCTGGAGTTCTACTAATTGGATGAGTTGCTGTCTGTCCCGAATCGCCTGTTCCTCATATCTCTCCATCTTTTGGTCGCGCCTCCTCACCTCAGCATGGAGCGATCTGTTGCTCGTCAAGAGTGTGTGTGTGAGCCAAAACTGCCTTCTGAGAAACCCGAGCCTCTCAGTCTGTCGTTTCTTTAGTGTCATGTGCTCCCTGGTGAAACGGGCCATGATTTCCCTCAAAGCAAGCGGTGGTGGTGTTGACAGCATTGGGGCTGTTATTGACAGCATTGGGGCTGATGGTGACGGCATTGGGGCTGGAGGTGTCGGCAGGAGTGCCTGAGCTGACAGCAGCAGAGCCTGAGGTGACGGCAGCAGGGCCTGAAGTGATGGCATCTGGGCCCAATGTGATGGCATTGGAACCTGAGATGTTGCCAGGAGGGCTGAGGTTTCAGAAGGAGTGCCTGAGGTGTCGGTAGCATGCCATGAGGTGTCGGCAGGAGGGCTGGCGTGTTAGACCATGTTGGGGGAGTAAAATATGTGGGTGGCCATGTTGGGGGAGCCCATTGTGTGGGAGACCATGTTGGGGGACCCCATTGTGTGGGAGGCCATGTTGGGGGACCCCATTGTGTGGGAGTGGTTGTGGCTTCCCATGGCTGCAATGTTGTTGTAGCAGGTGGCAGCTGTGATGATGGCTGGGGCTAGGACAACGTTGTCAGGTTTGGTGTGGTTGTTCGTTGCCCTGGTGGAAGGGGCTGAAACAGCTGTGCATGGCTGGATGATGCATTTGAGGGCCCAGCCAGTGATTCCCACTCCTGAGATGAGCGTGATCATGATTGGCCAGCTTCTGTGGATGGTCACGGGCCCTCTGGAATGTCCTGGCCTTCTTCATCAACTACTGCCACTTCCAGTGGAGCCTCCTGTTCCTCTGGGGGTCGGCCTTGTCCTCCTGGGGACTGAAATGGAAGAAAAAATATATTTCAGTTGATTTCAGTACACAATTGACAGCTATGTGTTTCCATATCCTTGACATCATGCTCATCTGTGATTGACTGTGGTGCTTGTGTTACACAGATGAACCACCGCCTGCATAATGAGCATTGTGGATCATGGCTCATATGAATATGTGTACTGCAGGTGCAGTGTGCTATCTGCATGTGAATCAGACACGTGCTCTGCTGGATCTGCTGAGCAGTGTGTGAGACTTACCAATCTGTGACATGTTCCCAGCAGTAGTTATTAATATGCAGCTGAGACATAGTCCAGGTTAGGACAGTATATGACACGCACATGCAGTCCTACAGAGTCTGTATCCACATATGCCGCAGTGCGCACATACAGACATGTTCTCTCTTTTGAATGTTAAATAAATCTTGATCTATTAGCAAATTGTCCTCAGAATCAGGTTTAACTGACAGACATTTCATTGATACAAATGATGACAATGATATGCTTGCTACCAGGATATACATGGGTTTTGATGCACCATACATCTTCAGTCATAACCATAGGGTTTACAGTGATATTGTATGTCAGTTATCTATGTGTGGGTAGGGGTGTAGGAGCCAGAATAATTCTAGAGGGTTACAGCTCATTGTATACACCAGCCAGAGAAAAGTTAATTATACATATATGCAAACATCATAATATCTGTGGGATATCCCCCCCCCCCACACCAGTTCATGCACCAATGTGTGTGGTGTGATATGATACTCACATTGCATGGTTATTGGCACACCCGTGTCCACTTGTCCTGGAAGGCCCACTACTGGCTCAATCCACTCCTTTAAGGTCTGCTTCTATCTACAGTATGTGATGTTGGCTGGTGGCCCACCACCGGTTGCACATGCAGCTCTTGCCTCCTCTGCCATCTTCCTCTTCACCTTCACCCGGCTGTCATCACATTTGTGTTTGACAGACTTTATATCCCTGTTTGCAACCCCTAATGCAATATCTTAAGCTATCTGACTCCATGGATCTGCCTTCTGGCTAGGCCTTACATCTCTCCCACCATTTATGATTCTATAGAGGGCACAGATTTCCCTGAGGAGGATGTCAATCTCCTCTGGGCTATAATTGGGGGGCTATGTACTTTGCCACAGCCTCTTGCCCTTCCAACTGTGCATGTGGTTCCTGGCCTCCCTGTTCTCTCCCTGGGGCCAGTCCTTCATCCCTAATACCTCCCCAACTGGGATCAGGCCCCTGACCATCTGCCCCTACTCCCTGTGTGCCTACATCTGGAGGCACATCCCCCCCCCCTCCTGCACTCCTCCACCTGTACCTCCCCTCCCTGACCTGGTTCTCCCTCTCTCCATACCTCTACCTCTCATCCTCTCCTCCTCTCTGCACTCTCCTCCTCTCCTTACTCTCACCCTCCGGTGTTCCCCTCTCTCTCCTCCTCTCCTGTCTCACCTCACTTTCCTCCTCCCCTCCTTTACCCTCCTATATTAGGATAAATAAATATAATATATACGTGTATGTGTAGGTGTCAAAACAAGAATGTGAGTATTATGTGTAGTATATGAATTGTATGGGGGATTTGCAGGTGCGTGGGGGGGGAGGGATGGGGGTGTAGATGTGCTGTGGCCTACCGCTATGTTTAGCTATGTGTACGTATTAATATATGTGTTTGAATTATGTGATATCAGTAATTATGTGTGTTGTATTTAAGGGTTAATATATATTAGAGGTCAAAATATCAAAAAAACTTACAATGCTCCTTTTCTCTTTCTCTCTCTCTCTCTCTCTCTCCAATGCTCACAAACCCACCAACGCCTAGACCGGTGTGTACACTTGATCAGCTACAGCACAGTCAATGATTTACCTTTTTCGTGCCTTTTAAAACCCTTTCCTGTGGCGTTAGTTTCAGTTCCACGCTTTATATTGGCTGTTAGGCCTGCTTCGCACTCCATGATTACGGGTTTGGATCGTAAATGCGGCCCGCATCTATTTTAGCCACCTAACAGCTTGCGTGCGTGGAAATGGTTTACGGGCTTGCAGCTCCGGCCCGTTGGTCGCAGCATGGTTGAATGTAATAGCTCTGTAACTCAGCCGAATTTCTAACCTGCAGGCTTTGCAGGTGTTCAGGTGCCGCTAAGGGCTTAGAATTTAATATGGCCCTATGTTTGGGGATTTGCATAGAGCTTTTGTTTACTGTTCTACCTAGGGTTCAATATTCTATTTAGTGCTATAACTTGCAGAATAATTAATTCATTATTGAAGTTAGAATTTAATTTCATTTTTGTTTCATCTTTTTAGAACAAAAATAAAATCCAGCTAAGCTAGTAGGAATTGCTATCACTTTATTCCAGCTAAAATCGATTGCCTTTCTTCAGTACTTAGTGTTATATCTGTTTGGGTCTGAAAGATATGCCTAGTTTTATCACATGATTAGTAAGACTTTTGATTTTTTTGTACCCCTGACAACATTACTTTGAATTAATGTGAATGCCTAAGGTTTTATTCAGCCCAGTGCCTTAAAATTCCAAATAGAGTTATGTCCTACAGGTACAAATAGTTATGCCTTTTTAATCACTGAATATCATTGACTACAAAAAGGTGAAACAGTTCCATGGTAGTTGTAAGCCAGTAGCATAAAAACATTTAAGAACATTTTATATTTAGCCGTGCTTGTGTCATGGGTATTGCTCTTAGTCTGATTATAACTTGAGAGGGAAGGTGATTCTACCTTTCTGAGGATTTCGGTTGTGAAGCAACGAAGTGAAATTACAGCCATTCTACATAACTGAATATATAGATCCTATTTAAATCTTCACAGGTTTCTATTCTTGCTAGGATCAAAGACAAAATATCTGCTGCCATTAAAGTAAAATAAAAAAAAACGCAAAAAATTTAAGTTTTATTTATTTGAAACTATGTAAAACATTTTGCACATTATCAAGTTTTTCAATAGAACGTACTATAAAGATGACGTTTATGACTCCTTGTGTGCCTACATTTCAGTGGTATTTAAACATGAATGCAGTTACCTAAAATATATAGCCATAGGACTCTGTTCAGTAAAGTTTAATAATATGGAGATATCACTATGTAAGGAAAATCTGGAGAATTGATTATAAAGTTCACTAGATGCAACAAGTCTGCATTGTATATGCAAAACCAGATGAAAGTAATAAAAACAAGCTGCATTATCATTTGCAAGAAACTAATATTTTAGATGGGGTGTTGGGTTCATTCATGAGATTTATATGGGGTTGCTGAGTATTTCCTAGTATGTTATTTTATGGGTGTTATAAGGTGACAGTGAGTGGAAGAGCTGTGCCTTAGTGTGGCAGTGATTGACACCTCCACCAGGCTTTTATTTGTTCAATCATTAGTGTCTGGGTGTATATTCAGTAATGATCCAGTACATAGGTTATAATGTCTTTTAAATCCTATAATAAATGCCTGTCAAGTAAAAAATGAACAATTTTTATTCAGTCATTTTATTATTGCTTATTAGTTTCAAAATCTAAATCATAGTTTGTCAGTTTTTTTATGGCTAACAGCACAGTATATACTTATGTGAGATGATTAATTAGAACAGGTAAAAAACGTTACTGTCAGGTCTGGAATAAGCACAACTCAGGACTCCTGGGCTATGAGTCAGCAGCCAAGGATGCTGGGCTTTGCAGCAAAAAGCAGCTGCTGGCTTAAAGTGCAAAATCTCTGTGCTTGTTAATGCCCAATAATCTCACAATGACCATAAAATAACTTCTGGTTACAACTAAAATCATCTCAGATAACATCTGAATCCCACTGCCATTTTTTTCCACCTATTGACTTGTCCCAGTCTTTTTTTTTACTTTCTTTTTAAACCTTTGTAGTTTAGACACTTGTTATGAGCAACTGCTCTAAAAACTTATGGTTTCAATCAGCCCGTTTAGCACATCAGCATATGTATTCCAAATAGAGAGCACTTTATTAAAATTGCGGATCTATAGAAAATGGCCTTATTACTTAATTACTCCAGAGGTCTGTCCATGCACATATTCTTCAGCCTAAACATTTGTTATGCTGAAAACAATGCATGCAGACACCAGGAAATAATTGGAAATCATTGGCAGTTATTACACTATAAAGATGGATAGCAGTACAGTGTTGGTGGATGATTTAGAAATGCTGACTTTAGAGTACTTTTACTGTAAGAAAATAAAGTGTTGGAGCTAGTAATTGGTGGGTTCCCGTGCAAAAGAAAATGTTGCCCCCTCCCCCGGCCAGCTCACTTAATCCCACTCCCTGGGCACTATTCAAAAGTAATCAAAATTACTTTTGCTGCATGCCCCTTTAATATACAAAAAAAATACTCCATTTAGATTTTTATTGTTCAAAGGCCAAACTTCAGTGACACTTTTTATATTTGTAAGCCCCAGGAACGTTTCCAAAAAACAACTCACTTTCCTCCGATTCCCCCTCCCCAGATCCCTATGGACCCCTAATGTGGCCTCATAACCATGGCGTCCCTTTGCTGCCCCATGGCAGCTAAACTTACATTCGGGTTTATGGACCACCATGTACCTAAAATATCCTGTTACCATGAGATTCTATTGTATACTATAAATCATGGGTATCCTTATGGACCCCTGTGACAACAACATTAAACCCAATAATGTAATTTCTGCAGTAAATGGAAACTTGATGTGAAATATCTCATTCTAGTGTTTTGTGTTTCCTAACAGCATACATAAACTCAACAGCATATCTAAACCTAACAGCATATCTAAACCTAATCCCCTAAAACTGGGGTTCCAATGGAATACCATAGAACCATATCCCCCAATGGAAGTCCCCAAGTACCCCTATAGTCCCTGCCACTATTGAACAGGTTACGGCATTTTGTTGGGAAAATACAATTATAACTAAACACATTAACTAAAATAAATTAATCAGTGGTGCCATTAAACAATATTATTTGGTAAAATAATAAAGATCATTAGGTCAAAAGGCCAAGCAAACCTAATTACTCAGAGCTGTTGCAAAATATGTTGCTGGTTATTAACTGGTTTCCCCTTCTGAATCACTACCATGTTGTGGGGGCGCTGTGAGCTATACCATGTACGGTTACCCAAGATGAACAGGTCAGAGTGGAAAGGTCAGACAAATTGTGGTCTCATGGAGAGGGAACTAGTAACCCATTCCAGTATATCTGTCAATAAAACTACAGGGAGTGCAGAATTATTAGGCAAATGAGTATTTTGACCACATCATCCTCTTTATGCATGTTGTCTTACTCCAAGCTGAATAGGCTCGAAAGCCTACTACCAATTAGGCATATTAGGTGATGTGCATCTCTGTAATGAGAAGGGGTGTGGTCTAATGACATCAACACCCTATATCAGGTGTGCATAATTATTAGGCAACTTCCTTTCCTTTGGCAAAATGGGTCAAAAGAAGGACTTGACAGGCTCAGAAAAGTAAAAAATAGTGAGATATCTTGCAGAGGGATGCAGCACTCTTAAAATTGCAAAGCTTCTGAAGCGTGATCATCGAACAATCAAGTGTTTCATTCAAAATAGTCAACAGGGTCGCAAGAAGCGTGTGGAAAAACCAAGGCGCAAAATAACTGCCCATGAACTGAGAAAAGTCAAGCGTGCAGCTGCCACAATGCCACTTGCCACCAGTTTGGCCATATTTCAGAGCTGCAACATCACTGGAGTGCCCAAAAGCACAAGGTGTGCAATACTCAGAGACATGGCCAAGGTAAGAAAGGCTGAAAGACGACCACCACTGAACAAGACACACAAGCTGAAACGTCAAGACTGGGCCAAGAAATATCTCAAGACTGATTTTTCTAAGGTTTTATGGACTGATGAAATGAGAGTGAGTCTTGATGGGCCAGATGGATGGGCCCGTGGCTGGATTGGTAAAGGGCAGAGTGCTCCAGTCTGACTCAGATGCCAGCAAGGTGGAGATGGAGTACTGGTTTGGGCTGGTATCATCAAAGATGAGCTTGTGGGGCCTTTTCGGGTTGAGGATGGAGTCAAGCTCAACTCCCAGTCCTACTGCCAGTTCCTGGAAGACACCTTCTTCAAGCAGTGGTACAGGAAGAAGTCTGCATCCTTAAAGAAAAACATGATTTTCATGCAGGACAATGCTCCATCACACGCGTCCAAGTACTCCACAGCGTGGCTGGCAAGAAAGGGTATAAAAGAAGAAAATCTAATGACATGGCCTCCTTGTTCACCTGATCTGAACCCCATTGAGAACCTGTGGTCCATCATCAAATGTGAGATTTACAAGGAGGGAAAACAGTACACTTCTCTGAACAGTGTCTGGGAGGCTGTGGTTGCTGCTGCACGCAATGTTGATGGTGAACAGATCAAAACACTGACAGAATCCATGGATGGCAGGCTTTTGAGTGTCCTTGCAAAGAAAGGTGGCTATATTGGTCACTGATTTGTTTTTGTTTTGTTTTTGAATGTCAGAAATTTATATTTGTGAATGTTGAGATGTTATATTGGTTTCACTGGTAAAAATAAATAATTGAAATGGGTATATATTTGTTTTTTGTTAAGTTGCCTAATAATTATGCACAGTAATAGTCACCTGCACACACAGATATCCCCCTAAAATAGCTAAAACTAAAAACAAACTAAAAACTACTTCCAAAAATATTCAGCTTTGATATTAATGAGTTTTTTGGGTTCATTGAGAACATAGTTGTTGTTCAATAATAAAATTAATCCTCAAAAATACAACTTGCCTAATAATTCTGCACTCCCTGTATAGGGATAAGCAGATGTGTCTGAAGGGGAAAAGAAAGTCTTTGCTGCTGCAAAGAAAATTTTAGCAAAGGAACCTGTTGCATTAGGACTTTAAACCAAAGCAAATGGATGTTGTCAAACATGAGATGAGAAGATTAAACATGGATATTATTGAATTAGTGAACTCCAATTGTCTGGGATATGACATTTCATATCAGACAACCAACAGATTCTCTACTGTGGCCAAGAGTTCTGCAGAAGAAATAGAGTAGCCATCATTATCAATCGGTGGCAAAAGCAATGCTTGGTTACAACTCCATAAATTATAGTTATATCAATTCAAAGTCAAGGCAAGTTATTTAACATCACAGTGCTAAAGTCTATGCTCCAACAAAGGATGCTGAAGAGGCTGATGCTGTACTCCCATCATTGAACTTTGGAATGCTAAAGTAAAGAGATAAAAGATAGCTGGAATAATGGGCAAGTTTGGCTTTGGAGAAAGAAATTAAGTCAGAGAGTAGTAGAAATCTGTCAAGAAAATTCTTTGGTCATAGCAAACACTGTCTTGCAATGGACTTTACACATGCACATCACCAGATGGTGACAATATAGAAATCAGATTGATATTTTTGATATATACTTCAAAAGGTGATTGGATTTATTTCTAATTACAAAGGGAATTCAGGGTTATCGTGGATAATTAGAGAGGCCGTATTGATCCAGGGAGAAGTCTGGGGTCAGGAGGGAATTTTTTTTTTTTTTTTTTTATGTACAACTAATAAATTAATAGTTAATCCGCATATTGCAGATCAGAGGAGATCTTAAAAGATTGAACTTGATGGACTCAAATTCTTTTTTTAACCTTAAATACTATGTAACTATGTAACTATGTAATATTCTTTGTAGCTAAAGATGAAGGAGCAGAAGCAGAGCTTCTGCCGGTGTAGCCGGTGCAAAGTAAATGGCCCTGGCCTTTGAGGGGCCCAGGGCTGCTAGAGCCTTTTCGGCCCTCCCGCGGCCTTCTCTCGGCCCCCCTTGGCCCTCCTGCAGCTCCCTCTGCCCTCTTGCGACCCCCTCGACCCCCTCATGGCCTTCTTCTGTGGCCCCTGTATATATGTGTGTGTCTGTATTTATACTGTATATATATATATATCACATATATAGTTGTGAGCGTACGGGTCGTTTCTCACGCTTGCGGGCTCGCGAAGCGAGCCGCGGCCCTCGCGTAGCGAGCCGCGGGCCTCGCGAAGCGAGGGCCGCGGCTCGGGCAGCGAGCCGCGGCCCTCGCGTAGCGAGGTCACTGGGCAAGGGCCTCAGTTGCTGGCATGGAGCGCCGAAGGCGCTCCATGCCAGCAACTGAGGCCCCTCGCGAAGCGAGGGCCTCAGTTGCTGGCGAGGTCACTGGGCACGGGCCTCAGTTGCTGGCATGGAGCGCCGAAGGTGCTCCATGCCAGCAACTGAGGCCCCTCGCGTAGCGAGGGACTCAGTTGCTGGCGAGGTCACTGGGCAAGGGCCTCAAATCCTCGCAAACTTCACGTCGCTACTCAAAAAACACGACTCACAAATTATGACACTCGCTAAATTTTACGAGGAACGCAAACAACCTACGAAACACGTTACCACACATTACGACCTCGCAAACATCGGACGCAACACGCCGACATACAAACATTTAAAACACAATACATACACACAGCACATACATAAAAACCTTACCTACACCAAGAGGGAGCACCCAGGACCTCAAAAATGCAACTTAGACCTCGATTTTACTCCAAATTAAAGAATTTTGAGATTAAAAAAAAATCTAAGCGACAGAAAAAATGGCCGCCGAACAAAACAAAAACGAGGCTACAGCACTCTAAACTCGCAAAACACCACAAGAAACTCGCAAAACACCACAAAAAACTCGCAAAACGCCACAAACCACCTACGGATATTCATACCACACAGTGCACACATTCAGCATGCTTACACAGCAGCACGTCTAATGCTGCAGCAACATCAACACAGATTGCCAGCTCTTCATCACAATGCAGAGCTTCTGCCGGTGTAGCCGGTGCAAAGTAAATGGCCCTGGCCTTTGAGGGGCCCAGGGCTGCTAGAGCCTTTTCGGCCCTCCCGCGGCCTTCTCTCGGCCCCCCTTGGCCCTCCTGCAGCTCCCTCTGCCCTCTTGCGACCCCCTCGACCCCCTCATGGCCTTCTTCTGTGGCCCCTGTATATATGTGTGTGTCTGTATTTATACTGTATATATATATATATCACATATATAGTTGTGAGCGTACGGGTCGTTTCTCACGCTTGCGGGCTCGCGAAGCGAGCCGCGGCCCTCGCGTAGCGAGCCGCGGGCCTCGCGAAGCGAGGGCCGCGGCTCGGGCAGCGAGCCGCGGCCCTCGCGTAGCGAGGTCACTGGGCAAGGGCCTCAGTTGCTGGCATGGAGCGCCGAAGGCGCTCCATGCCAGCAACTGAGGCCCCTCGCGAAGCGAGGGCCTCAGTTGCTGGCGAGGTCACTGGGCACGGGCCTCAGTTGCTGGCATGGAGCGCCGAAGGTGCTCCATGCCAGCAACTGAGGCCCCTCGCGTAGCGAGGGACTCAGTTGCTGGCGAGGTCACTGGGCAAGGGCCTCAAATCCTCGCAAACTTCACGTCGCTACTCAAAAAACACGACTCACAAATTATGACACTCGCTAAATTTTACGAGGAACGCAAACAACCTACGAAACACGTTACCACACATTACGACCTCGCAAACATCGGACGCAACACGCCGACATACAAACATTTAAAACACAATACATACACACAGCACATACATAAAAACCTTACCTACACCAAGAGGGAGCACCCAGGACCTCAAAAATGCAACTTAGACCTCGATTTTACTCCAAATTAAAGAATTTTGAGATTAAAAAAAAATCTAAGCGACAGAAAAAATGGCCGCCGAACAAAACAAAAACGAGGCTACAGCACTCTAAACTCGCAAAACACCACAAGAAACTCGCAAAACACCACAAAAAACTCGCAAAACGCCACAAACCACCTACGGATATTCATACCACACAGTGCACACATTCAGCATGCTTACACAGCAGCACCACTAATGCTGCAGCAACATCAACACAGATTGCCAGCTCTTCATCACAATGCTTCAAAATAGGTACACTATATTCATTTACTAATTTAGCTACCTTACAATTTCATTGCCGTCATTTTTTGACGGGCAATTCGCTAGTATATATATATATATATATAAATATATATATATATATATATGTGTGTGTATATATGGGATATATATATATATATATATATATATATATATATATATATATATATACACAGGATGTCTGACAATTACTGACCAGGAAAAGGCAGATGAGCTCAATAGGTTATTTTCTTCTGTATACACAAGAGAGGTACCGGTGGTTTGGAAACTGCAACATAGTGGGGCTACACTAACTTCACCTTGGAATTTTTTTTTTTAATAAAGCCCCAGGTCCTGATGGGTACTGAAGGAACTGGGTTCTGTAATAGCCAAACCATTTTATCTAATTTTTAAAGAAACTCTCAACACTGGGTTGCTACCAGATGACTGGAGAAAAGCAAAAGCGATACCTACAGTATATTTAAGAAGGGAGCAAGAGCAAATCTGGGGAATTATAAACCTGTAAGCATCACTTCTGTAGTGGGAAAGCTTTTATAAGGGTTAATAAGGGATACTATACAAGAATATGTGTATTCAAACAGGATTATAAGTAGGAGCCAACATGGATTTATGAGGGATATGTCATGTCAAACAAATCTAATTAGTTTCTATGAGGAGGTCAGTAGGAACTTGGATCAAGGGAACTCAATGGATGTAGTCTTTTTAGATTTTGCAAAGGCTTTTGAAACAGTGCCACATGGGAGACTATTGTGCAAACTAAAGGATACAGAAATTGCAGTAAATATATCCACATGGATTGAGAGTTGGTTAAATGACAAGAAGCAAAATGGAAATGGAACATACTCAGATTGGACTAATGTGATAAGTGGGTTTCCTCAGGGTTCAGTATTAGGTCCTCTCCTTTTTAACATATTTATTAACGACTTAGAAGTAGGACTGGAAAGTATTGTCTACATTTTTGCTGATCACACAAAGTTGTGCAAGGTAATTAAATCAGAAAGTTATGTAATTTCCCTCCAAAGGGATTTGCATAAATTAGAGAAATTGGCAAATAAATGGCAGATGAGATTTAATATGAATAAATGTAAGGTTGTGCATCTGGGAAGGAAAAATAGCCATGCAATTTATAAACTTAAGAAGCAAATCTAGGGGTATCAGATATTCAAAGGGACTTGGGAGTGCTTGTGGACAAACACCAATGTAACAGTTCTCAATACCATGCAGCATCTGCAAATGCAATTTTTTTTTTTTTTTTTTTTTTTTTTTTTATTGAAAACATTAAAATATATACAGAAAACCTAAAAGTATTTTTTAGGCAAAAACACATATCATAGCAATTAATACATTGAACATTAAAAAGATCATTTTAGCACCTGCAAATGCAAATAAAATATTAGCTCGTATTAAAAAGGGTGCAGAAGCCAGGGAAGCAAATATAATTCTGCCACTATACAAATCCCTAGTACACCCTCATTTGGAATATGGAGTACAGTTTTGGGCACCACTTCATAAAAAGGACATTTTAAAACTGGAAAAAGTACAAAGAAGGACAACAAAACTAATAAGAGGAATGGAGGGGCTAAGTTATGAAGAAAGACTAACCAAATAAAAATCATTTTTCTCTAGAAAAAAGGCATCTAAAAGGGGATATTATTACCCTCTATAAATACATCCAGGGTCATTATAAAGATCTGTCAAGGGAGCTTTTTTGGCCAAGAGGTTTTCAACTGATAAGAGGACATCCTTTGAGGTTAGTAGTAAAAAGATTGCACCTTAAAGAAAGAAAAGGGTTCTTCACAGTAAGTGGTTAATCTGTGCAATTCTCTACCAAGGGAGGTGTTGACAGCGGATTCAATAGATATCTTTAAAAAGGGATTGGATATACAGTGCCTTGCAAAAGTATTCACCCCTCTTGCATTTTTCGTGTTTTCTTGCCTCACATTCTGAAATTAACATGGATTGTTTGATGATTTGCATCATTTAATTTACAGAACATGCCAACAACTTTAAAGATGTTTTTTTTTTTTTTTTTATTGTGAAGTAAACAACAAATAGGACAAAATAACGGAAAAAGTCAATGTGCATAACTATTCACCCCCCTAAAGTCAATACTTTGTTGAGCCACCTTTTGTGGCAATCACAGCTCCAAGTTGCTTTGTATAAGTCTCTATGAGCTTGCCACATCTTACCACTGTGATTTTTGCCCATCCCTCCTTGCAAAACTGCTCCAGCTCCTTCAAGTTGGATGGTTTGCGCTTGTGAACTGCAATCTTTAAGTCTGACAACAGATTTTCTATTTGATTGAGGTATGGGCTTGGACTAGGCCATTCCAACTCATTCAAATGTTTCCCCTTAAACCACTCAAGTGTTGCTTTAGCAGTGTGTTTGGGGTCATTGTCCTGCTGGGAGGTGAACCTCCGTCCTAGCCTCAAATCATGCACAGAGTGATAAAGGTTTTGCTCAAAAATATCTCTGTATTTAGCACCATCCATCTTTCCCTCAACTCTGCCCAGTTTCCCAGTCCCGGCTGCTGAAAAACATTCCCACAGCATGATGCTGCCACCACCATGTTTAACTGTGGAGATGGTGTAATTGGGTGATGTGATGTGTTGGGTTTGCACCAGACATAGTGTTTTCTTTTAGTTTAAAATGTTAGTCTCATCAGCACCTTCCTCCATACATTTTGGGAGACTCCCACATGCCTTTTCACAAACTCAGAACATGCTATTTTGTTTTTTGCTGAAAGTAATAGCTTTCTTCTGGCCACTCTGCCATAAAGCCCAACTATATGGAGCGTACGGCTTATTGTCGTCCAATGTACAGATACCCCAGTCTCTGCTGTGGAACTCTGAAGCTCCTCCAGGGTTATCTTAGGTCTTTGTGCTGCCTGTCTGATTAATGCCCTCCTTGCCCGGTCCATGAGTTTTGGTGGGCGGCCGTCTTTTGGCAGGTTTGCTGTTGTAACTAATATTCTAAATAGACATTGGCATATACTTAAAGAGGATAATATACTTAAGGAAATCGTCACAGATAAACCAGTGATTACTTTAAAAAGAATCACAATTTAAAACAGATTTTAGCCCCTAGTGAACTAAGGAAAAAGACAAATTGGAACAATTCAAATTGGGTCAATTGTTTGAAAGGAAGCTATAAGTGCAATAAGTGTTCCAGCCTCTAGCATCCATCTTTAAAAAACTCACCTGGCTTCCACAGACACTGCCACAAGCCTCTAGCATCCATCTTTAAAAAACTCACCTGGCTTCCACAGACACTGCCACAAGCCTCTAGCATCCATCTTTAAAAAACTCACCTGGCTTCCACAGACACTGCCACAAGCCTCTAGCATCCATCTTTAAAAAACTCACCTGGCTTCCACAGACACTGCCACAAGCCTCTAGCATCCATCTTTAAAAAACTCACCTGGCTTCCACAGACACTGCCACAAGCCTCTAGCATCCATCTTTAAAAAACTCACCTGGCTTCCACAGACACTGCCACAAGCCTCTAGCATCCATCTTTAAAAAACTCACCTGGCTTCCACAGACACTGCCACAAGCCTCTAGCATCCATCTTTAAAAAACTCACCTGGCTTCCACAGACACTGCCACAAGCCTCTAGCATCCATCTTTAAAAAACTCACCTGGCTTCCACAGACACTGCCACAAGCCTCTAGCATCCATCTTTAAAAAACTCACCTGGCTTCCACAGACACTGCCACAAGCCTCTAGCATCCATCTTTAAAAAACTCACCTGGCTTCCACAGACACTGCCACAAGCCTCTAGCATCCATCTTTAAAAAACTCACCTGGCTTCCACAGACACTGCCACAAGGTATCTACAGCCATCTAACTGATTCACCTTTGACTCTACTGTATCCTCCTGTAACATTAATTCAAAATATCCATATCTGATATAATTTTTGTTCACATAGAAACTTTATTACTACTCTGTTAAATTGTAAGCTTTCACACTGTATTTCTCCACCACAATCTCCCGCCCCCCTCACACCTTCTCATCTGTCTGCACCAAATGCTCCTTTTAAATGCATAAATACTGGCTAGCCACAAACTATATCTCACAATCTCTTCTCTGTTCCAGCCTCTAGCATCCATCTTTAAAAAACTCACCTGGCTTCCACAGACACTGCTCTCTCTGCCCTCCCTCCCTGCCCCACTCCCACCCACCTTTACGTTGTCTCAATTTATAGATACTCATCTGACTTACACCTGCTCACTCAGCATCACCTGCTTCAAATGATTTAACTAATTTAATACACACACAAAAAAAAAAAAAAAAAAAAAAAAAAATATATATATATATATATATATATATATATATATATAATTACACACAACCCAGCTACTCTCCCATCTTGGTCACTAACAATTTTTCTTTTACTCTCACACCTTTATCTTATCTACTCCCTACACCTACACACTGTGTCGAAATGCTCTCTCACTTTTTTCTCCTCCTCATCTTCTACTGCCTCTCTCTCAGACTATCATTTGCAGCCTATCCGTATCACACCTCCAATACTATAACCATCTCACCTTCCTTGCTTTCCTCTCCTCTTCTCTGCTCCCATGAGCTATTCTCTCTCCTCCAATCACAATCTCATCCCCTCCCCAACACTCATAAGCAGAAACATCACTGTAAGTCCCACTCCCATATTCTCTCACTCTCACTCCTCCTTCTGCTGGCTGCTGGAGACATATCCCCTAACCCAGGTCCCTCCCTCATTTCTACCTGCTTTCAGCCACGCTCTACTCCAAGGGCAGAAAACACCAGAAAAACACAAAATTTGATACCCATCACTTGTCACAAACCTTCCACTCTTCCTTTCTCCTGTGCTCTCTGGAACGCACGATCTATCTGCAATAAACTCACTTTCACTCACGACCTTTTCACTACCAACTCCCTCAATCTACTGGCTCTTACTGAAACCTGGCTCTCCTCTTCTGATACTGCCTCCCCTGCAGCACTCTCGCATGGGGGTTTTCACCTCAGTCACACACCTAGACCTGGGAACAAACAAGGTGGTGGTGTGGGTGTATTACTTTCTTCTCGCTGTACGTTCCACCTCATACCCCCTGTCCCATCCCTCCAATTTTCGTCTTTTGAAGCTCATACTATCCGCCTCTTCTCTCCTATGTCTCTACGTGTTGCTGTAATCTATCGCCCCCCAGGTACTTCCTCTCAATTTCTCGATCACTTTTCCGCCTGGCTCCCACACTTTCTTTCCTCCAACATTCCCACACTGATACTTGGTGACTTCAACATTGCCATTGACACCCCCACCTCCTCAGCAGCCGCCAAACTACTTGCACTCACCTCTTCCCTCGGCCTCTCACAACTTACAGATTCTTCAACTCACCATGCTGGTCACTCTCTTGACCTTATTTTTACCAATATTACCCACACCTCCAACCTAGTCATCCACCCTCTCCCTCTATCTGACCATCACCTCCTTACCTTCAACCTCAACACATCTTCCTCCTATCACTCTTCTTCAACCCCAGCCACAATAACCCACAGAAACCTGCTAGAACTCGACCCTACCGAACTCTCCACCGTGCTCCAACCTCTTCTCAGCACTATCACCAACCTCAACTGCCCTGACACTGCCACCACACACTACAACTCTACTCTCACTTCCACTCTTGACACTCTGGCCCCCATAACTACACGCAGACGCCCTCAATCTCATCCACAACCATGGCACACTACACACACACGTTACATTCAGAAGTGCTCCCGCACTGCTGAACGACTATGGAGGAAATCACGCTCTGCAGCAGATTTCCTTCACTACAAGTTTATGCTACGTTCCTACTCCTCTGCCCTCAACATGGCCAAACAGCAGTACTTTACATCACTAATATCAACTCTGTCCTCTAACCCAAAACGTATTTTT
Source organism: Discoglossus pictus (assembly GCA_027410445.1). Classification (NCBI taxonomy): domain Eukaryota; kingdom Metazoa; phylum Chordata; class Amphibia; order Anura; family Alytidae; genus Discoglossus; species Discoglossus pictus. Next base: position 243,530,222 of record CM050166.1, on the reverse strand, counting down.
GCCACTTTCAATACTCTCCTTCGCCCACCACCTCCCCCCATCCCTTCCTGTCTCACGGCTGAAGACTTTGCCAACCATTTTACACATAAAATTCAATCTATCCACAATGAACTCTCCTCCCACCTTGGCTCACACACTTCACTCTCTCAACTAACTCTACTAACCAACAACACCCAATCTACCCCCCCTTCCATTCCCACAGCCACTCTGGACTACTTTACCCCTGCAACAGAAGATGAAGTCTCCATCCTAATATCATCCTCTCACCTCACTACCTGTCCTTCAGATCCTATTCCATCTCAGCTCATCCCTCCCCTCTCTACTACACTTATCCCAGCTCTCACACATATCTTCAACCTTTCCCTAAACACCGGCACATTTCCATCATCTCTAAAACATGCCATAATTACACCCACTCTCAAGAAACCCTCATCCGATTCTGACATTGCATCTAACTATCGCCCTATCTCTCTACTTCCCCTGGCTTCCAAACTGCTGGAGCGGCTCGTCTATAACCGCCTCACCCATTTCATCTCCTCTAACTCTCTTCTGGACACTTTCCAATCTGGCTTTCAGCCCCAACACTCCACTGAGACAGCCCTCATAAAAGTCACCAATGACCTGCTCACCGCCAAGTCGAAAGGCCACTTTTCTATTTTGCTTCTCCTGGATCTCTCTGCCGCCTTTGACACCGTTGACCATTCAATTCTACTCCACATTCTCTCCTCCCTCGGCATTCGAGACACTGCTCTCTTGTGGTTCTCATCATACCTCCAAGAACGATCATTTAGCGTCTCCTTCTCCGGCACATCTTCTTCTCCTCACCCCCTGTCTATTGGCGTACCCCAAGGATCAGTCCTAGGCCCCCTCCTCTTCTCCATCTACACATCCTCACTCGGCACCCTAATAAACTCTTTTGGGTTCCAGTACCATCTCTATGCAGACGACACCCAAATCTATCTCTCAGCACCAGATCTATCCCCCTCTCTTCTAGCACAGGTCTCCGACTGCCTCTCTAGTATATCCTCTTGGATGTCCACCCACCATCTGAAACTCAACATGTCTAAGACTGAACTCTTAATCTTCCCACCCTCTACTACAGCTTCAATTCCTCACATCTCTCTCTCTGTCAACAATGCCATCATCACTCCCACCTCCCAAGCCCGTTGTCTCGGGGTTCTACTGGACCCTGCCCTCTCTTTCATCCCACACATACAGTCTCTAACCAAATCCTGTCTTTTCCATCTAAAAAACATATCCAGAATACGCCATTACCTTACACAAGACAATACTAAGATTCTAATACACTCTCTTATCATTTCTCGTCTTGACTATTGCAACTCGCTCCTTGTTGGCCTGCCCATCACTCGCCTCTCCCCACTTCAATCCATAATAAATGCCTCCACCAGACTCATCTTCAGTACACATCGTTCAGTGTCGGCAGCTCCTCTTTGTCAATCACTCCACTGGCTTCCCTTAGCCTCCAGAATAAAGTTTAAAATCTTGACCCTAACTTATAAAGCCCTCAACAACAGCGCACCCCCATACATCTCTGCTCTCATCTCCAAATACTCCCCCACACGCCCTCTTCGTTCTGCTAACGACCTTCTTCTTTCTACCACTCTTGTCACCTCCTCTCACTCCCGCCTCCAGGACTTTTCTCGCACTGCCCCTATTCTCTGGAACTCCCTGCCTCGCTTCACCAGACTATCCTCCTGCCTTAAATCTTTCAAAACATCAATAAAAACGCACCTCTTTAAAGAAGCCTATAACCTTCCTCCCTAACATGCTCAGCACTGCTCAGCACTACTCTCTCCCTACTGTACCAGATACAAACTTTAACCTTTAGATTGTAAGTCTGCGAGTTTCAATCCTGCGCAGTGCTTTAGGGAAAGCGCTATGGACACTGGATTCCAAGCTCAAAGACAGGGCCATACACTCTTTGCAATGTATGAATCTTTAACTTGTCATTGCCTGTAACTTAACTTATGTATAGCGCTACGGAATATGTTGGCACGTTACAAATAAACGATAATAATAATAATAATAATTGCAATACATGTAAACATTTGAAGATTAAGGATAAAAATGTCATCAGGTCTAACAGTCTGGGGAGAGATTTTAAGATTAACTATTTCTCGACCTGTAAAAGTGAATACGTGGTGTATGTGATTACTTGCTCCTGTGGTCTACAAGATACAGGTCGAACGAGTAGACCTCTCACAAGACGGTTCTACAAACACTTATACAATGTAGAGAAAGGGGTGTTGACGAATGGGTTCTCCTCACATATGGTCTTGGTCCATGATAAAAATATTGAAGGGATAACGATACAGATAGGAAACCATGTTCCTATCAATACAAGATGAGGGAATCGCCTGCTGCTTTTGAGACAGAGAGAAACCCAGTGCATCCATAGGTTGAATACCTTGGAATCATATGGGCTTAATAGAGATATATATATTTGGCGGCTGTTTTAAAGAGATGATACTTCAAGTATTATGGATCTAATAAGTCCATTGTCTTTACACGCTAGCTCTTTCTGGTGTTTCATATCAGGGTTGACACATAATAGCTAGTCAAGATACTTAAATACAGCTCTATGTATAAATACGTATATGGACATAGAGGGTACTAAATAGGATCTGTATTACCTCCCACCATGTATTATCTCTGCATGATATTTTTACCTTCCTTCCTTGTTTTAAAGTAGGAGGAGGTTACTTGAATATATGTATTTTAATATTTTATTATTGCTGGTATCAGTCTACATCCAGTGGGTATAGGTTGACTGAGGACTGTATATACTTTCTTGTTTTATTATTAAGAGTGGATGTAGATTTTTATAGACCCTAGATGGATTAGTGATTTTTAGATATCTATATATATATATATATCTATATATATATATATATATATATATATATATATATATATATATATATATATATATATATATATATACCTAGTATGGTGTATACAATACTTATTGTTAAATAGACTGGTGTGTCTATATGGGATGATGAACCAGTTCATACATGTATATATGATGTATATATTATATATCTTATTTATATATTTAACATAACATTTTATTATTGCTCTCTGTGGTATTTTATATATATAGATTAGAGAGAGCATTTTACTTATCCCAACTTTATAGATTGGGATACATATATTTGTCCCTAGTGTGATTTTATGTGACTTTATGGAATGCAAGACGCCATCTTTGGGGTGGCGCATAGAGAAGTGGAGGGATAGCCGTTCCTCTTTGTTATTTCCCCCCACGACGCCATCTTGGGAGTGGCAACCTAAGGAGCTACATGAGGAGAGACGTTGGGGAGCGTGGTGATGTCACCACGCACTGCTTCTGCGTGCGTGGTGACGTTTACACATACTCCTAGAGACTTGGAATGCATATGCGTTACACAAGGGTTTCGATATGGAAATAAACATACTGGTGTGTGCGTTGTGACTTCACCACACTCGCGACGTAAGCATGCGTCGTAACGTCATCGCGCACGCCAGCACACCAGGAAATGCAAGATTGTGAATAATACAAGGGGACATGCTGGCAAAGAAAGGGGAGTGGAGAGAGCATATGGCGCCAAACAGAGCCTACAAGGTATTTAGAAGATATTGTATGTAAAGGACATCATGTCATATAAAAAAAAATATTTAGCGCACTATTATTGAGAATTTTAATTTTACCATTGAGAAAGACCTGAGAAAAAGGTTGAAACGCATCTGGTACAGTTAGACACAGTTTTGTGTCAAATCTTTTTATCTTATGAGATTTTGTATGCATATTTAAGTGTTTTGTTCATTATTATTATTTTTTCTTGATATGTGTAATGCTTTAAATTATGCATTTACATACCTGAGAGTATATATTTCATGCTGTGCATGAACAGTCCGTTTTGACTCATAGTCCACATACATATTCCACTTGGAAAACACAGTAACTGGTCCCAGTCTCCTTATATTGAGGCTTAATAACCTCTAAAGAAGGTGGACTGGAGAAAGGAGTACCGCAAAACTCCAAAAGTAAACTGTGATACCTATAGTGGGGAATTAGTGGATACTGAGAATACGGGGCAATAATAACTCTTTCTGCATTGAGTATAAAATGGAAATATCTACATGAAATTGAACGTGAACACAGGACATATGGAAGGTGTGATTTCTACCTACAGTATATGTGTATATAAAATACCTCTTGTTCTAGAGGGTTTTAAATGTGAGTGTGCATTTTTCATGAAAATATTGTTGTATTAAAGATTTTATTAATCCACACTAGGGAGTGGCGTGCGCTCTCTTGTTTTTTATTTTTTAGGTTTGCTGTTGTGCCATGTTCTTTCCATTTGGTTATGATAGAATTAATGGTGCTTCTGGGGATCATCAAAGATTTGGATATTTTTTTATAACCTAACTCTGACTTGTACTTCTTAACAACATTGTCCCTTACTTGTTTGGAGAGTTCCATGGTCTTCATGGCAGTGTTTGGTTAGTGGTGCCTCTTGCGTAGGTGTTGCAGCCTCTGGGGCCTTTCAAAAAAGGTGTGTATATTTTTTTTTTTTTGAATCTGCTCTAAGTCAGTGCACAGTTTCTGTCTGCATTAATCAGTGTACAGGTGAGAGTGGGTGTGGCTTGGCCTGTGTAGTTATATCTGGGTGCATTTGTGTGAGGTCAGGTTTGAATCTGCTCTAAGTCAGTGCACAGTTTCTGTCTGCATTAATCAGTGTACAGGTGAGAGTGGGTGTGGCTTGGCCTGTGTAGTTATATCTGGGTGCATTTGTGTGAGGTCAGGTTTGAATCTGCTCTAAGTCAGTGCACAGTTTCTGTCTGTTGCATTAATCAGAGTACAGGTGAGAGTGGGTGTGGCTTGGCCTGTGTAGTTATATCTGGGTGCATTGTGTGAGGTCAGGTTTGAATCTGCTCTAAGTCAGTGCACAGTTTCTGTCTGTTGCATTAATCAGAGTACAGGTGAGAGTGGGTGTGGCTTGGGCTGTGTAAGTTATATCTGGGTGAAATTGTGTGAGTTCTGTTTGAATCTGCTCTAAGTCAGTGCAGAGTTTTCTGTCTGTTGCATTAATCAGAGTACAGGTGAGTGTGGGTGTGGCTTGGGCTGTGTAAGTTATATCTGTGTGTATTTTGTTGTTTTCTGTTGAATCTGTTCTGTGGGGCAGGACCGTGTTTTCTATCCTGTGCTCTTTTATCATTGTACAGGCAAGTAGGCGGGGTCTATTTTAACAAGGGAAGGGAGAGCTTGGGAGCTTGCAATCATTTCTAGTGTAAGTGTAGTTGGTGTGTAGGAGATTAAATAAAAGGAGGGAATCCAAATAAGGGGTATTATAAGAAAAAACAGAAAACAAACGTACATATTGTTTCTGTTTTGTTTGGTTTAAGGTGTGGAAAATAAATCTTTATACAAATACACTGATTTGTTTTCTCACTGTATTTTTGTAACTGATAATCATGAGTCAGTCCAGTGGAAACCTCACTCATTGTACATCCTGCCAAATGTATGCACTACTGGAACAGATGATCCAGGGTCCATACCTCTGTGACAGGTGTGAGCATGTTGCCTCTTTGGAAGCTTAAATTGAAGATCTGGAGAGGAGAATTGCAGCACTTAGTGATATTGCTCCACTGGAAAGGGAGTTGGTGCTCACGGAGCACAGTTTAGCTGGGCCTAGTATGGAGGGAGGAGCTGGGGCTAGTGAGGATGGCCAGGGAGGTAGCTGGGTTACAGTTAGAAGGGGAATCAGGGGGTACAGGAGGAGGCAGGCCAGTTCTGAGTTGGCAAACACCAACAGATTTGCCAGATTGAGTGAAACTGTTGGGGATGTCCATTCAGGAATGGCAATGCCAGATAGAGCTGTTCCCTCTAACAGCCGGGAGAACAGTTCTACTGGAGGAGAGGGAGGGCAGAATAGGCAGAGCAACAGACATGTTTTGGTGGTAGGGGACTCTATTATTAGGAAGGTAGACAGGGTAATTTGTCACCCAGATCCCAGCAATCGAACAGTTTGCTGTCTCCCGGGTGCTCGGGTTCGGCATGTTGTGGATCGGGTGGATAAATTATTGGGAGGGGCTGGTAATGAACCGGCGGTCTTGGTACACATTGGTACCAATGACAAAGTTAGTGGAAGATGGAGCGTCCTAAAGAATGATTTTAGAGAATTAGGGAATAAGCTTAAAGCAATACCTCCAAGGTAGTATTTTCTGAGATACTACCAGTGCCACGTGCTAGCCCAGGGAGGCAGAAGGAGCTTAGGGAGGTTAATGCGTGGCTAAAAAAGTGGTGCAGTGCAGAGGGTTTTGGGTTTTTAGAGCACTGGGCTGACTTCTCACTTGGGTAAAATCTCTATAGCAGGGATGGATTGCACCTTAATGATGAGGGCGCTTTTGTGCTGGGGAATAGGATGGTAGAACGGCTGGGGGAGTTTTTAAACTTGTAGGTGGGGGGGAGGGACTATATAGAAGTATTGGGGTAAATAGGTTAGAGAGGGAAAGGGATGAATTATTTACCCATGGGGGAGGAGAAGGGGGGAGGGTTACAATAGAAAGTAGGGAGATATTAATAGGGGCTTCAAATACAGTGGCAGGCACTTCACATCAGCAGAGCCATAACAACATAAAGTGTATGATTGCAAACGCAAGAAGTTTGCCTGGGAAAATGGATGAGCTAGAAATATTAGCAGTACAAGAAAAATGGGGCTTAATAGGCATTACGGAAACATGGTGGGATGAATCTCATGACTGGACTGTTAATCTGGATGGTTATAACCTATTTAGGAAAGATAGGGGAAATGGTAAAAGAGGAGGAGGGATCTGTCTTTATGTTAAGCCTGAATTTAAGCCTATAGTTAGAGAAGATATTTATGCTGGCACTAACGGCATCATTGAAACCTTGTGGGTTGAGCTAAATAGTGGAGGAGCTAATTCTAAATGCATATTGGTGGGAGTATGCTATAAACCCCCAAATATAGCTGAAAGTGAGGAAATACAATTATTGTTACAGATTGGAAATGCAGCTAAGCATGGGCAAGTTCTAATAATGGGAGACTTTAATTACCCTGATATAAACTGGATAAACGAGACCAGCAGCTCAGCTAAGGGGAGCAGGTTCTTGAGTACACTCAGGGATCATTATCTAGCCCAGGTAATACAAGAACCTACTAGAAATGGGGCCATCTTGGATTTAGTCATCATAAGTAATATTGATATAATATCAAATGTAAAAATAGGGGAACCCTTGGGGAACAGTGATCACAACACAGTCTCATTTGAGATTGAATACAAAAAACAGAGTTGTAAGGGGCCAACAAAAACTCTAAATTTTAAAAGGGCTAACTTTAATGGGCTACGGGCAGCAATACAACATATAGACTGGGACAAAGAACTTACAGGGAAGAATACTGAAAATAAATGGACAACATTCAAATCCTTACTAAATAAACATACTCATCAGCATGTACCATGTGGAAATAAAATGAATAGGAGTAAATCACATCCCATGTGGCTTAACAATGACTTAAAGATCATGATGAGGAAAAAGAAATATGCATTTAAATTATACAAGAAGGAGGGAACAGAGGCAGCTTTATGTGACTATAAGGAAATCAACAAGGCATGCAAAAGGGCTATTAGACTGGCTAAAATAGAAAATGAGAAGTCAGTTGCAATGGAAAGTAAGACTAACCCTAAAATATTTTATAAATATATTAATGGGAAGAAGGCCAGGAAGGAATCGATAGGACCATTACAATGTGACACAGGCCATCTGATAATTAGTGACCAGGAAAAGGCAGATGAGCTAAATAGGTTCTTTTCGTCGGTTTACACGAGGGAGGTACCAGTGGTTGGGACACTGCAACATAATGGGGCTACACTACCTTTACTAAATAATTGGTTAACGCAGGAAGAAATACAAAAGAGGTTGGAGAAAATAAATGTTAATAAAGCCCCAGGTCCTGATGGAATACATCCAAGGGTACTGAGGGAGCTGGGTTCTGTAATAGCCAAACCATTATATCTAGTCTTTAAAGACTCACTCACTACAGGGTCTCTACCAGATGACTGGAGAAAAGCAGAGGTGATACCTATATTTAAGAAGGGATCTAGAGCAAATCTGGGGAATTATAGACCAGTGAGCCTCACTTCTGTAGTTGGGAAGCTTTTAGAAGGGTTAATAAGGGACAGAATACAAGAATATGTCTATTTGAACAGGATCATAGGTAGCAGTCAACATGGATTTATGAAGGAAAGGTCTTGTCAGACCAATCAAATTAGTTTTTATGAGGAGGTTAGTAGGAACTTGGATCAGGGCAACTCAGTTGATGTAGTCTTTTTAGATTTTTCAAAGGCATTTGATACAGTGCCACATGGAAGACTAGTGAGCAAACTAAGGGATACAGGAATTGAAGTAAATATCTGCTCATGGATCGAGAGCTGGCTAAAAGACAGGAAGCAAAGGGTTGTTGTAAATGGAACATACTCCGATTGGTCGAATGTGATAAGTGGGGTTCCTCAGGGCTCAGTATTGGGTCCTCTCCTTTTTAACATATTTATTAATGACATTGAAGTAGGACTCGAATGTAGTGTCTCCATTTTTGCTGATGACACTAAGTTGTGCAAGGTAATAAAATCAGATAATGATGTACTTTCCCTACAAAAGGATTTGCATAAATTAGAGAAATGGGCGGCTAAATGGCAGATGAGATTTAATACAAATAAATGTAAGGTTATGCATTTGGGAAGGAACAATAGCCAAGCAATCTATAATCTTAATGGAGCAAATCTAGGGGTATCAGATATTGAAAGGGATTTGGGAGTACTAGTGGACAACCACCTAGGTAACAGCGCTCAAAGCCAAGCAGCGGCTGCAAAGGCAAATAAAATATTAGCATGTCTTAGGAAGGGTATAGAAGCCAGGGAAGAAGATATAATTCTGCCACTATACAAATCTCTAGTACGCCCTCATTTGGAATATGGAGTACAATTTTGGGCACCACCTCATAAAAAAGACATTTTAGAGCTGGAAAAAGTACAGAGAAGGGCTACAAAACTAATAAGGGGAATGGAGGGGCTAAGTTATGAAGAAAGACTAGCAAAATTAAACTTATTTACGCTAGAAAAAAGGCGTCTAAGAGGAGATATGATTACGTTATATAAATACATCCAGGGTCAATATAAGGCTTTGTCAAGGGAACTTTTTGTAGCAAGAGATTTTCAACTGACAAGAGGACATCCGTTGAGGTTAGAGGAAAAAAGATTTCACCTTAAACAAAGAAAAGGGTTCTTCACAGTTAGGGTGGTTAAACTGTGGAATTCTCTACCAAAGGAGGTGGTGACAGCGAATTCGATAGACAACTTCAAAAAGGGGTTAGATATATTTCTGAATAAAGAGGGCATTCAAGGCTATCCTAGATAACTAGCAAGGAATATTGATCCAGGGAGAAATTTGATCGCCAGTTTCTGGGGTCAGGAAGGAATTTTGCTTTTTTTTCCCCTTATGAGACAATTGGCAAAGTTTCAATGGTTTTTTTTTATGTTTGCCTTCCTCTGGATCAATTAACAATAATAATAAATAGTCCAAATTAAAAAGATCAATAGAGATCTAAAAAGGTTGAACTTGATGGACTAACTCTTTATTCATCCTCCAATACTATACTATTAATAATTATTTAATCAATAATTTAATTAATAACTAATCCGCATATTGCAGATCAGAGGAGATCTTAACAGGTTGAACTTGATGGACTGAAAGTCTTTTTTCAACCTTAATTACTATGTAACTATGTAACTATGTAATGACAGATCATGTGACACTTAGATTGCACACAGGTGGATATCATTTCACTAATTATGCGACTTCTGAAGGTAATTGGTTGCACCATAGCTTTTTATGGGCTTCATAAGAAAGGGAGTGAATACATACGCACATGCCAATTTTCTATTTTCTTTCTGCTAAAAAATAGTTTTATGTATGTATTTTTCTAATTTCACTTCACCAACTTAGACTATTGTGTTCTGATGCATCACATAAAATTCAGATTAACAAAACATTGAACTTAAGGCTGTAATGTAACAAAATAGGTAAAAAGTCAAGGGGGTGAATACTTTTGCAAGGCACTGTGTTTTTAAATAAAAGGGGCATTCAAGGTGATCCTAGATAAGTAGCGAAGGAATATTGATCCAGGAAGAAACTTGGTCGCCAGTATCTGGGGGGTCAGGAAGGAGTTTAGCTTTTTCCCCCCTATGAGACAATTGGCGAAGTTTCAATGTTTTTTTTTTTTTTTTGTTTGCCTCTGGCTCAATTAACAATTATTAACAAATAATCCACATATTAAAAGGATCAGAAGAGATCTAAAAAGGTTGAACTTGATGGACTAAAATTCTTTATTCAACCTCAAATACAATGTAACTATGTAACTATATGAAATAAATAATATCTCCTGGAGGTAAAGAATAGATTTAAGGGGCTAGACAGGGTAGACAGAATTTCTAAAGAACTTTGTACATAAGTATGTGACATTATCCAGAAAACAATGAATATCACAAAAAGAAAGAAAAGTAAAAAGACAAATTTCCTGACTGATAAGGCTTTTAAAGTAGCCTAGGAAAGGAGATCAAAAAGTAGTAGAGATAGGAAAATATTTGTCCAGCTGAATGCAGATTTCCAGAGGATAGCAAGAAGAGTCAAGGAGTCATTCTATAATGATTGGTGTAAAGAGATAGAACAGAATGGGAAAATCAAAGGATCTCTTTAAGAACATTTGGGACCTCAAAGGAATCTTTCATGCCAAAGTGGGTGTGATAAAAGGAAAAAATGGTAGGGACTTATTTGAAGAGATCAGATAAAGAAGACGTGGGAGGAACACAGAATAAACTAATAACCTAGTTTGTCCAATGAGATGGAGCCAGACATCTTGAAGAGTGAAGTGAGATGGGCCCTGATAACAAGGCTACAGGAGTTTATGAATCCCAGCTGAACTATTCAAAATCCTACAAAATTAACCATTAAAAAGGGTATTTTGCAGTGTGACAACCAATTTGGAAAACTCAGCAGTAAAACGTGAAAAGGTCTACATCCAAATATGAAAACAGGCAATGTCATCTTTTTTACTTCTCTTTCATTGACTTTTGTAAAGCCTTTCACTGTGTGTATCACAACAAGATGTGGCAAGTTCTTAAAGAGATGGGGTGAACCAGTCCATCTCATCCACAGGAATCTGTAGGAAGTGACCGATTTATTCAAGCTCCTCTACATGATAAAATGAGAAAGAGATTTTGGACCTGAACAAGGTTATAAAACCTTATTCAGGTAGTACATTAATCCAGATAAAATTATACAAAATGGTTAAAATACCAAACCAAATGTGCTGGAGAGGGTGTGGACAAATAAGTACAATAAGTACATGCTGCCACAGCTGAGGGACATGAAAGTGCAAAGATTTTGGAATTAAACAATTAATTTAATTGCAGGATGTCTCCAGACAAAAATAACATTAAATCCATACATTTCTATATTATGGAAGACTTTGGACATGTTACACATAAACTTGTAATATTTTAAGAGAAATATCTAAGGATGCTATCTAATTAAAATTATTGGGCGCTCCAGGCATGTGGTAATGCAATTCTAGTTTGACGTGCTATAATGTTGGATACACAATTTGTTGTATTTTCTTAAAAAAGAAGGACATTTATTAATGAAACATTGACTAGCAAAAGCTGTGTCTATGACAATGGGATTTCATGTGATTTCATATTGTGTGTACCTTTTATTCCCTGTCCCCTCCCATTTTTCTCTCTACCTCGCAGTTATTTCTATTTTATAACAATAGACATACACACTTTTTGTATTAAGAGGAAACATTTTTTATTGAATTGTACTTCTCATTACAAAATGAAACTACTTGGCACAACAGAATATATACAACTCAAAATCATGTGTTGTTTGTTATAATTGCAAAATGCACTATTTGTACACAGCTTTATTTTACAGGAACAGTAATGGCAACACATATGTTTCAGGACATACATAGTTATGAAATCTAATTTATTACATCCTAGCTGCAGTGATTAATTTGATTTGGGAATGACATCTGACTAAACATACTGAGATACAGACATATGACAACGATATATATCACATATATAATTGATATGTTCCAATGAGAGTCAACAAAAAACGGAATAAATACAATACATTTTCTACCCTCTCCACTCACATAATAAATTAAAGATCCCCTTTTTGCACCAGCAATATATTTCTACCCCTGCTTAGGAGGTGCTTGTGTGGTACAACCGGTTTGGATTATTGTTATTAGAAATATCTCTGGAGCTGAAGGTCAGATGATCTCATGTGATAATTATGTCCTCTTTGATGCAATAAGGTGACTATTTTTGTTTCTAATTTTAATGACTTTGCAACATAATCCTTGATGTTTATTAGCCTTTATGATTCACCTCTTAGGCCTACGATGAAAAAGGTATAACGATAGGATATACTAGATGTGTGTTAGCTTATATTATTCCTCTCTTAAGCCTAAAATGAAAAAGGTATAGCTGTAGGATACTCAGTATTGTTTAAAGTTGATGCTGAGCTGAAGTAGTCAGATTGCACATAGTCCAAAGCTTGCATACCTCTGTTATTGCTGATAAAACTTGATACAAGCTAATGAATTGAAAAGAATTATACTTTCTTGTTGGATTTTTCTTTTGTGCAACATTGAAATAGGTAGAGATTAAGTATAGTATTCAAATGTCATAAATGCTAGCAAGTATTTTTAACAATAATAGTATTCTAAGTAGAAAGGTGAAATGTTTAATATAGTGACATTATATACAAAGGTGATGATGGCTACATAAAGCCACCATCCATTATACTTTAGCTGGCCTGTTCAGCTTGTCAAAGCTTTAATCAACAATTCATTGTATTGTTAACAAATCAAGAACATGATTTTATGGTTTGTTTACTATCAGAGTTTAATATGAAAGTGAAAATCATGTTAGTTTAGTATTAAGCAATGGAAGGGCTAGTGGATATTAGCCTCATTCTGTGAGTTTTTTTTATGAACAAGCTACTTGATATTTAAGGTGAACAAAACACTGGAGAGCTCTATATTTGTCTTGACTCAAAGATCACTTACGGACAACACTATAGATAACTAAAAGCTAAAGTATTGATTCCTCAATTAAATTCACAAAACATGATTTTGGCAAAAATGGCTACACATTTTTCAGTAGATAAAATACATGTATTGATGTCACACACTGTGACTTCACAGGAAGTGAGAAAATATGTGTTAGAGCATTAGGTAGAGCTTTATTGTATGCCATTATCAGCATAGTATGAACCATTTTAATGACTGGCTTTCTAACTAGGTGAACAAGACAGAACTGTAGGGTCACTTTTTTTGGAATAACAATTTATTTAATTTTATATATATTTTTTACATAACCACTGCATTTTCTAGCCAGGCACAAAGGATAAGTTCTTGCTTTTTTGGGGGGGTGGTGTGATGGTTGTTTACCAGTGAATTGCAGGGCATGGGAGTACATGGTCAAGTTAACAGTGAAACAAAAAAAGAAAATAGAGGTGCTTAATCAGAGAACTAATAGGTTAGTTCTATGGACATGATAACCCACTCTAAGAGCAGTTTCTTTTAGCTCACTTGTGCCCTCCACACTGAGAAACAAAATGTAGCATGGGCATAGGAACACCTCAAAATTTGCGGAGGATCAAGTTTAAAGAGACAAAAAAAAAACTGCAGCCCTGATCTGTTCAGTTAAACTCTGCTACCTGCAGAGGCAGCAAAGGTTTATCTTCCGCTGATGCACCCAGTGCAATGAATCTATGGCCCTACTCTGGGCCCTGCTCTGGTCGGAGGGGAGGCAGTGCTGCAGTGCCCCTCAAAAACTATATTTTTAAATGTCTTCGTTAATTCTTAATGCAACACATATCCCACCCATATATATATATATATATATGGCTAGGGATTGAAGAGCGAGGCATTTGTGGGCACATTTGCATGTCCCGGCTTAGCTTCCTAGAATGCGGTGTAATAACTAATTTTCTCAGAATTCTGAGCTGGAAGCAGGTTTTTTAACTTGTTTTAGACATTCAGGTGTGAACACAGATGTACATTTTATTTACTGTACTACTGTACGGTGGAGGGCTTCTATCGCTCTTTTGCCCACCATATTAAAAATGATTGTTGTGGTGAACTACCTACTCATAAAGTCCACAACATGAGCTGAGATCCCACTCCATGCTGATGATAGCCAGTAAGCTTGAAACAACTGTACATGGATAGGATACTCCACTTGTATTTAATCCAACCTTGGCTTTGCATTAAAGCTGTGTAATACAGCATGCATAAGCTTAAAGGAAGCCAATGTTTCATAATGGCTATGGATTAAAGAGCGATGCATTTGTGAGCACATTTGCATGTTCTGGCTGAGCTTCCCAGAATGCAGTGTAATAACTGATTTTTTCAGAATTTTGAGCTGGAAGCAGTTTTTTTAACTTGTTTTAGACATTCAAATGTGAACACAGATGTACTATTTATTACTATAGATATATATATATATATATATATATATATATATATCACATATTATAATTATCTAACTACGAATTGTCGGCACGCTGTTTGCATGGTCTGTACGACTTAGGGATGAGCGCCGCAGGTGCTCATTGCTGGCGCGCCTCGCATAGCGAGGCGAGCCATTAAACCTGGAGCACTTAGGCAAACCTGGAGCACTTAGGCAATGAGCCTAAAAAAAAAAGTTAAAACATCACAGACAGCATGGGGCAACAGCCAGGACGTCTGTGAGTGAGCTGGAACGCAAATTTAACTTGATTTACATGATTTTCGACACACGAAAATCGCCTAAGCGAGGAAAAAAATGGCTGGAGAAAAAATGAAAAGGAGGCTACACGACCCTGGACAGTGCAATACACTGCAAAACGCTTAATACTTTACACATCACGCTACGACCTACAAGATACACTATTACAAAAGCCAGAAAATGCTCACGAGACGCGTACCACATTAATAACATTACGACTATACAATGCCGCTTTACACAATAAACCAACGGCTTTACCTCGCGCACGCAGCCTATTTAGAATGCACAGTTCAAACACTTATTACACTTTATAAGCAGGGCACTAACACTCACAATGTATATTGTATGCAGACACAGAATACAAACAGATTGTTAGCTCTTCAGCCTATTGCTCGCTGCATATATCAATTATAAATAATTAAAGTATATTTATTTATTGCAGAAATAATTAATTATTACTTAATTAATTAATTGAATAAATCATTAATTATTACTTTACATATACATATATATAGAAATAAATATCTCTCTCAGAGGAACAAAAGTACACCATATGAGAGGCTCGCAAAGAGCGCCGAATGTCCTCACAGTATAAAACGGTTTCAATTATGTCTCAAACAGCATTCCCATGGCTTCAAATTTTATTGACCATCATTTTTTGACGGGCAAGTCGCTAGTATATATATATATATATATATATATATATATATATATATATATATATATATATATGTGGGATATGTGTTACATAGTTACATAGTAATTGACGTTGAAAAAATACTTTTAGTCCATCAAGTTCAAGATCTCCTTTGATCTGAAGTATTCAGTTTAATTATTAATTTGTAATTGTCCTAGAGGAAAGCAAACAGAAAAAAATAAATAAACAAATGACACTTTGCCAATTGTCTAAAAAAAAAATATTCCTGGTCAATACTCTCTAATTAACTAGGATAACCCTGAATCCTCTTTTTATTTAGAAGAAAAATATATTTTTTAAGTTATCAATCGAATCCGCTGTCATCACCTCCTTTGGAAGATAATTCCACAGTTTAACCAGCCTTACTGTGAGGAAACCTTTTCTTTCTTTGAGGTGAAATATTTTTACTTCTAACCTCAGAGGATATCCTTTTGTCAAAAGTTCACTTGACAAAGCCTTATATTGACCCTGGATATATTTATATAAGGTAATCATATTCCCTCTTAGACGCTTTTTTTTTTAAAGAAAATACATTTAATTTGATTAGTCTTTCTTCATAACGTAGCCCCTCTATTCCCCTTATTAGTTTTTTTGCCCTTCTCTGTACTTTTTCCAGCTCTAAAATGTCCTTTTTATGAAGAGGTGGCCAAATTTTTAATCTATATTCCAAAATGAGGGCGTACTATGGATTTGTAAAGTTGAAGAAGTATATTTGTTTCCCTTGGTTCTATACCCTTCTTAATGCATGCTAATATTTTATTTGCCTTTTCAGCGGCTGATTGGCATTGAGAACTTGTGGTTCTCCACAAGTACTCCCAAATCCCTTTCAATATCAGATACCCCTAGATTTGCTCTATTAAGATTATACATTGCATGACCTTGTCATTGTGAAGGGGCTTGTGTACTTCAATTAAGCTGTGAGTTATACCATGTAGGGTTAGCCAAGATTGGCAAGTAATGGCTGAGAGATCAGACAAATCGTGGTCCAGTGGAGAAGGAACTGGCAACCAACTCCTGTATCTTTGCTAAGAAAACTTTATGGGCAGGCACAACCAGAGCCATAAAGATATGGAAGATGAGCCCCTCAGGTTAGTAGGTGCCTACCACATTACTGAGGAAGAGCAGAGGGCAAGTACAAGTAACACCAGATCTAATGAAGTGGTTGGGCCAAAGCCGAAAGGACACCCAGCTGCAGATGTGTCTGGAGGGGAAAGGAAAGTCTGCTGCTGCAAAAACCAATTCAGAATAGGAACCTGTCATGTTAGAACTATGAACCAAGGCTAACTATATGTGGTCAATAATTAAATGACAAGGTTAAACATTGATATCCTGGGAATTGCTGAACTTAAATGGATTGGAATGGGACATTTCACATCAGACAACTACCAGATGTTCTACTGTGATCCAGAATCCTGCAGAAGAAATGGTGAAGCCATCCTTGTCAATTAAAGATTTGGCACAGCAGTGCTCAGTTACAACACAATAAATGACAGAATGATTCAAGTCAAGCTATTTAATATCACAGTGATCCAAGTCTATGCTCCAACCATGGAGGCTGAAGACTCTGAAGTTTTCCAGTTCTATGAAGACATTTAACACGTCATAGATATAACACCAAGAAAATATGTTACTATCATCATAGGAGATTGGAATGATAAAGTAGGGAACTAAAAGACACCTGGAATAACTGGCAAATTTGACCTTGGAGTACAGAATGAAACAGGGCAGAGATTAGTAGAATTCTGTCAAGATAATTCTCTGGTTATAGCAAACACCCTCTTCTAACAACCTCCGAGATGACTCTACTCATGGACATCACCACATGGACAACATAGAAATCAGATTGACTATATACTGTGCAGCCAAAGATGGAGGAGCTCTGTATAGTCAGCAAAAACAAGACCTGGAGCTGACTGTGGTTCAGACCATGAGCTTCTATCCGGAAAATTTAAAATTAAACTGAAGAAAAGAGTAAAACACATCAGACCAAGTAGATATGAAATAAAAAATATCTCTTGTGAATATGCAGTGGAAGTAATGAATAGATTTAAGGGACTAGACATGGAAGATAGAATGCCTGAAGTACTTTGTACCGAAGTTTGCAACATTATCCAGGAAAGAGCAGCAAAGAATATCCCTAAAAGAAAGAAAAGTAAGAAGTCAAACTGGCTGTCTGATGAGGCTTTGAAACCAGCCCAGGAAAGAAGAAAAGTGAAAGGTGGTGGAGATAGGAAAAGATGTGATAACTGAATGCAGAATTCCAGAGGATAGCAAGAAGAGACAGGAAGACATTCTACAATGAGCGATGTAAAGAGATTAATGAAGATAACCAAATGGGTAAATCAAGAGATCTCTTCAAGCAAATTGGAAACCTAAAAGGCACCTTTCATGCCAAAGTGGGCATGATAGAAGACAAATATGGTAGGGACTTGAATAGTAGGGTCCTGAAGGGTGCAACAATACAGCAATGATTCACACCATTGCTTATTGGGAAGGGCTCAGATAGGTCATTGTTGTGCCTAACTTGGCCACGCTTGGGAGGACATCCTATACGTTGCAGGATTTGCCATGAACCCTTCCTGCTCACAGTGTCGAATGCTTTGGTAAGATCGACAAACGTCACATAAAGATTGCTCGGACTACAATATATGGCCCGGGAACTACCAGATGTGCAAGCCGGGTTCTGCAGAGGAAGTGGAATATGAGATCAATTTGCCAATGTCCGTTGGATAAAAGAGAAAACAAAAAAGTTCTTAAAAAAAACATTTATTTCTGCTTCATAAACAATTCTAAAGCCTTTGGCTTCACAACAATATGTGGCAAGTTCTTAAAGAGATGGGAGTATAAGATCATCTTTTCCACCTCCTGAGTAATTTGTATATGGACCAAGAAGCCATGATCAGAACCGAACATGGGACAACAGTATTGTTCAAGATCGGAATAGGTGTGCGACAAGATTGTATATTTTCACCTTATTTATTCAACATGACAAACACCAATCTCAGTTTTTGTCAATTATATAGAGTAAGAAGTAGAGAAGAAATTATTTAAAGGGAAGATCTTTTGAGATATGGGATAGATAAATTGCTTTATTGGTACAATAAACTTACATGCTTTACAGTTGCCACTATGAAATGTGCCCACTGTTGACTTTAACCATGATTGCTGTATTTTAGTGGGCTGAAGAAAGCTATGAATCAAATGGTCTCCAATATTTCTACCCCTACAATATATGATAGAGGGCTCGGGTGTTCAAACCCATAACCCGCAAATGGAGTCAAAGACATTACAGGCTCCAAATAGAAAACGCAAAGGGTTTACAGACAAGTTCTCAACACTGTAAAAGACAATATAAATACACCAGTGGACTTTAAAATATGGGGGAAGCATGGGAAGGCATTACAATTACTTGCACAACAATCCTAAAATACAAAATAAGCATTTAAAAAATATTTTATTTCATCATATGTTGGAATGGTCATGCATATGTCAATATGAAAAGCCATTCTGCAACATGCATAAAGCAATTAAAGACACACTACCTTATAACATAACAAGACAAAAACATGAAACTGATGCTATATTCACCCTTACTCACTCACAGAGGCTCTAATGTGGACACTGGAATATATATATATAATTTCATATACATCTCACTCATCACATCTACATAGTGAAAACAAATAGTGGGCAAATGACACCACCACATCACATATATCAAGTACCAGGGGAACATTTTATTATTTGTTGTTCAGTCCTTCAGTCATGTCCGACTCTCTATGACCCTATGGACTGCAGCACATTTAGCTAGGTTTCTGCCTGTGCTGTTCCACAAGGTTTGCCTGCCAAGGATACTGGAGTGGGTTGCCAGTTCTTTCTCTAATGGACTGTGATTTGCCTGACCTCTCTGGTATGACCTGCCCACCTACAGTGGCCCTACATGGTATAGCTCATATCTTCATTCCGGTACACAAGCCCTTTCACCACCACCACTTAGCAATCCACACTCATGTAAGCTGATGAATAGCAGAACATAATGGGAGGTAACCAAATGGAAATGGGTATACATCTTGGCACATGGCCACCAGCAATGGCATGGGACTTTCCAGGATGGGTGTAGTGGACATTATACCTGATGAAGGTGAGTTGGCTGTTGATCCACGTGCCTCTGCACACCCTCCATGTGTTTTTACGGCCCCTCCTAACGGTTAGAGAAAATTAGTGTGGTGTATGTTCCCCTGCTCCCCTTGTGGATTGCTAAGTGGTGGTGGTGAAGGGTCTTGTGTACTTCAATTAAGCTGTGAGCTGTGCCATGTAGGGTCACGGTAGGTGGGCAGGTCATACCAGAGAGGTAAGAAAAATCACAGTCCACTAAAGAAGGAACTGGCAACTCACTGCGGTATCACCTGTCATATTGTTATCAGGCCCTCAGCGGAATGTAATACTCCACAACATCACAAATTGGACTTTGCATGTGCATTAAACCTTTATTATTAAACATTTTTTAAGCCAGGCAATGCTGCTTGCATGGTGTTTTCAAGGCTATGGCCCCTCTGTGCACCTTCGGCGGTCATCGCTTGCCCCGCACTGGGCCTTGCGAGCCTCTTTCTCCGTCTACTTTACAAGCCCGGCATGAGCGCCTTTGGGGGTGGGGGGGGGGGGGCTGTCATTGAAGGAATGTCTACCTGAGAGGCACTGTGAAATTTTACCTGCATCCTGGTTTCAGTAGGCCTCACTGGTTACTCTGAATTCTGGGAGTTTCATACACACCATCAGGTATGGAGAAGACCTTGAAAGCTGCATCTTCCCAGGAGCCAATATCTTTTATTAATATTTCTACTATATGCTTGTTATTATATTTGATGACATAGAATTATTTCTAACATTAGTTCAAACTCTTACAAATGTTTACTTTATCTTGCCTTGCTTTCCTCCCCCTTACCCCTTTTATGGCCTGTATAATTTGCCTAGATCTCCTCCTTCCCACATGTCTTGGCATTTCCTTTCTGCTAACTGCTCTCTCTCCCTCTCTCCCTCTCTCTCTCTCTATCTCCCTCCCTGTTCTATTGGTCCCTCATACTGTATTTTTGTTTTTTCTTTTTAGCCCCAAATGTTACCTGCATCCTGGTTTCAGTAGGCCTCATTGGTTACTCTGAATTCTGGGAGTTCTGCCCCTCACCCCATTTCTGATTAAATATATAGTGAAATGGGAATCACCTGACTTTTCTACTTGCATATATTATCTCACCACTAGGAGCAGACAACATATTAAATGCTAGAGCCCACACCTCTGCTCATTCTCTCTCTCTCTAAATGAAAAACCTTTCTAACTTTCACTTCTCCTCTGACCCTTTTTATTCCTTATCTGTTTAATCTTTCCCTGATTTCTGCCCCTTCCATTCCCTTTAGATTGTAAGTGGTGAGTTTTCAGTCTTCTAGGATGCTTTGGGAAAAAGCACTTTCTGCAAAGATTCAAAGCTCAAAACAGGGTCCTCCATTTTTGGAAGGTTGTTAATGCTGTATTTTTCCTTGTTTTTTATCCCCTGTATTGCGCTACGGAATATGTTGGCGCGTTACAAATAAAAGTTAATAATATTAATAATAATAATACCTTACACCTCAAACATTTTCTTCAAAATGCTTGCAGATGCAGAATATGCCTTCATGGACCTGTATTGTACCTAAAACAAAACAAAATAATATAAAAATAACACCTACAAAAAAGGCTTTAAAAAAGATAGGGACTTCAGCATCTCTTCTCAACCACATTCCTCAGTGACCATCAATTGGTGACAGAACCCTATGTATCCACAGAGAAGAGGATCATGGACCATGTGATAGGAGGTAGCCATCTGCATACAAAATATCACTATCACATAGGCCAAGATCCAAGACTCTGTAGTCAGGCTAGATTAGGTTAACATTGTGACCAATAGATTGTCACCGATGAGTGCTGTTGAGAAGGCCCATATATCTGCACAGCCCCTAGGAATCGGGCCCAAATACCCCGTAGGCGTCCACCGTCTCCCTGGTGGTGGTGGTGGTGGGGGGCAGGGGGAGGCAACCCCCCAGGAGGCAGAGGCACCTGAAGTGGTGGAGGCATGGTGGGAGGAGAGGAGGGGCTGTGGGTGGCCTGGGGATGCCTCCGGGGTGGAGGAGGTGGGGCTGGGGACCAGAGCGCAAAGCATGTCTTCGGAGGTGACTCCCTGGAATGGCTTTGGTTCACCCTAATACTAGCGGCCCAGCCAGGTATGATTCAGTCATCAGTTAATGTCTCTTCTCTTACCCATTGAGCCTTGCCAGGCTACCCAAAACCTCTGCATGATTGGCAAAGATGCTGGCTTGGATCCCCCAGAGATACTTCAACTGCTGCCGAATGATGGCCAGCATATCTGAGTGAGTGGGGAGGGTCTGGGGCCCGGGTGGAGTCTGTTGCAAAATGGGCGGTGGTTTTGTTGGGCCCACTGGTGGTGGTGGCGACCAGTCTAGCGCACTGCTGTGGGGAGGGGAGGAAGTGGTGGCTGGTTGCTGTCATCACTCCAATAGGAGGGCCCTGGCGATAGCCTCAGTCTCTCGAGGAGGGAGTTAGTGGGGTCGAATCCCGGCGGTGTGGCTGGGGGTCCAGATGGTGACCCCACTAGCCATATTACATCCTCCTCCGAATCAGGGCCCTCGGCTCCGCTTCTCTCCTCCTCCCCCTTCCCCAGGTTCCTGCTGGGCGGGGGCTTGCTCCTGCACTTCCTGCTCCGATGGGGCCGACGCCCCCGTCTCTGGCTCACCACTGGACCCAGACCTTCTTGATGCTGAAAGATAGAAAATAAAGGTATATGTCATTAGTATAATAAATAATATATTGTTTTGTGTGCATTCCTACCTATCTGACGTCTAGGATTGAACCTGGATGATTCTCCTAATTGCAACTCAGATTAGCTATCATTTGCTATTTGGTACTCAGTCTTGATTGTTCTTGGCTCCTAACGCTATCTTGATTCCATCTGCGTTCTTTAACTGCATAGGCTGCAGTGGGCACACCAATACATGGACTCACTATTGGTTGATTACTGTTGTTGTGCCTAGGAACAATTTGTCAGCTTCATGGATGTAATGACACATCCATCTATCCCTTGTTAATTTCATAGAGCTGACATGTCATTATACTTGTTGGTCATCATGTACATGTGTAGTGTGTGTGATGTACTGTACATGTGTTGGCATTTTGGTGTATGTGATATTTACCTGACATGGATGCTGGGTCCTGCTGGGCCACCAGGTCCTTGGTGACCCTCTCCCACTCATTATAACTCACCGTCACGTTCTTGTCCTCCTTGGCCATCATCCTCCTCACCTTGGCCCTCATGTCATCAAAACGGTGCTTGACGCTGTGCCTACTGCTGTAACCTCAGCCGCTACCTCCTTCCATGCTTAAGCCCTAGGCCCTGGCCTGACTTCCCTCCCCCTGCAAGGATCACGGGGCAGCTACAGATAGCACCAAGGAGGACCACATTCTCCTGGTGCGTGTAATTGTGTTTGTCCCTGAGGCCTGTCCCTCCCCTGAACTACAAGCCCCCCCTGCGATAAGGCCCCTCCACCTCTGCCCTCTTCTAGGTGTTCCTGGTGCTAGGGCCACCCTGCCACCACTCTCCTTCTCCTCTACACTCTCCTCCTCCAACTGCTCCTCCTCTTGCTGCTCCTTCTCCCCCTCCTGCTCTCCCCCACTCTTCTCCTCCTCTCCACCACTCCTCTCCCCCTCCTCTTCTCCTCTCCACCACTCCTCTCCTCCTCCTCAGGGCCACCTCTCTTTCCTCCTCAGCTCTCCTCTTCTCCTCCTCCCCAATCCTCACCTCTCCCCCCCCTCCATTTCAATCCCAAAAATAATAGAACTATAACTATAAATAAAATAAGTGTCACTGTAAATATATGATGGAAAAAATTGTGTATTATGTGTAATTAATAACTGTTGGGTCATGGGGTGTTGGGGATGGGATGGTAGGGGGGGGGGGGGAGGTGTTTGGTATGACCTAGCTCTATGTGTCTCTATGTGTATTCTTTTATGTGTATCGCAATTATGTGTAATCTGTAAATATGAGTAATCAATGATTAAGTGTAAAATAGTAAATAGTATATGATGAACGTGTATATGATTAAACCACATATTACTGCTCTCAAAATACTCCTGCTCTCTCTCTCTCTCTCTCTCTCTCTCTCAAAAATCTTCAACTTCAACTGCGTGCTATTTCCTCAGAACATACAACACAGTCAACGCATTGGCAGGTGGAACACAAATTTATAATCTCCCTCTGTGATTCATCTGCGTTATACCTCGATTGGATTGTTACGGCTAATCGCATCTCGGCCAGACCCTTGACAGCGCAGAAAGGGTTTACTGGCCTGCGTCTACAGCCTGTAAGTCACGGCATGGTTGAATGTAATAGCCGAATTTCAAGCCCGCAGGCTTTGCGGAATTTAATATGGCCCTATGTCTTTTAAACATTATTTTTCACTCTTAAGCATACAAGTTATAACTTACATAGAAGGACCACTGAAGTCAAATATTTAAAATGTACTCTTAGGAAGAACTACATGTAAAAACAAAATGTTTACAGAATTTAAAAAAAATCACGCTTATAATTTATTCCATGTTATATACAATTATGTTGCAGTGTAATGTCTCATTTTGTTTTCTGCTGATAAGCTTCCTAATGAGAGAGGAGACTTTTTTTTTCTTAAAAAAATCTGATTTTTTGAATACTCTGTTTATGAGTAAAGCAATCTATTCTGTTTTTGTTACATAAGCTCCTGAGGGAAGTGGTAGTGATATATATCAGCAGAGAGACAGTGGGGAAGGAGAGAACAGTGGGAAATCAAAAAGGTTTATTACATAATTGATCACACTGAAATTGACACAACCTATTCCTTCTTTCTCATAGGCCCAGCAGCAAGAAGTTTTCATCAGCAGATGCAACCACAGCTCTCCAAAAATGTATACTCTCTCTTGCATGCAAAACTTACAGTAATGTCTAATGTAGACCTCCAGGGTTTAGCAGAGGCTTCAGATTTTATTTATTTGAGTGTGGATTGCTAAGTGGTGGTAAAGGGGCTTGTGTACCGGAATGAAGCTATGAGCTATACCATGTAGGACCGCTGTATGTGGGCAGGTCTTAGCAGAGAGGTCAGACAAATCACAGTCCACTAGAGAAGGAGCTAGCAACCCACTCCAGTATCTTTGGCAGGCAAACCTTGTGGAACAGCACAGGAAGAGACCTAGCTAAATGTGCTGCAGGCCATAGAGGCACATAGAGTCAGACATGACTGAAGGACTGAACAGCAAATATTAAAATGTTCCCCTGGTACTTGAAATACGTGATGTGGCGGTGTAATTTGGCCACTCTTTGTTTCTCCAATGTAGATGTGATGAGCAAGATGTATATGCAATTATAGTTATATTTCATGGTCCACATTAGAGCCTCTGTGAGTAAGAAATGGTTAATAATGCATCAGTTTCATGTTTTGGTGATGCTATTTAATAAGGTAGTGTGTCTTTAATTGCTTTATGCATGTTGCAGCATGGCTTTTCATATTGGCATATGCATGAACATTCCAACATATAATTAAATAAAATCATTTTGAAATGCCTATTTTGTATTTGAGGGTTGTTGTCAAGTACTTGTAATGCCTCTCCATTCTTTCCCCATATTTTAAAGTCCACTGGTGTGTTTATATTGTATTTTACAGTGTTGAGAACTTGTCTGTAAACCATTTGCGGGTCCTATTTAGAGCCCTTAATATTGTTACCTCCATTTGCGGTTCACAGGCTTGAACACCCGAGCCCTCTATTATATATTGTAGGGGTAGAAATATTGGAGACCATTTGATTCATAGCTTTATTCAGCCCACTAAAATACAGCAATCATGGTTAAAGTGAACAGTGGGCACATTTCGATGTGGCAACCGTAAAGCATGTAAGTTTATGGTACCAATAAAGCAATTTATCTATCCCATATCTCAAAAGATCTTCCCTTTAAATAATTTTTACTCTACTTCTTACTCTATATAATTGCCAGGAACTGAGATTGGTGTTTGTCATGTTGAATAAATAAAGTGAAAATATACAACCTTGGCATCAGTATTTTCTATATTACTGTCCTTCAATGGAAAAATTATCTTTGTTAATTTTGTTTTGTATCAATTACACTAATTATATATATGACATAACATTCATATATATAAGTATTTTCTGAATTCCAAAGTGTTTTACCCTTCTAGAGTTTTGCAGCATCCATAATTTCAGCATCACAATACATACAAATTGCTGAAACAGCAGTTTTTTTTTCCTTTTTTTAATGATCAAGAGACAGTCAATGCATTTTCTCCAAAATATTTTAATTATGCCTGAAATGAAATATGAGTCATAAGACCCCCTTTACCAGTGTTACTACAGGTAAAATGCTGACTCTAGGTATACACAAACTATACAAATATGAAGGACATGACCTTTAATAGTGTTTCAACATTTTTGTCCAGCTGGGGCATCTGTTAGAACAGATTGCTTGAGTGTGAACTGTGTCAGGTTTTGACAGTAACTTATGAAAAAATGCTCCCAATTTGATTACCATCAAGCACCCTAATTAATGACAAGTTTAACTGATTAGTGTTTTTTTTCTTTCATTTCTATAAAAGAAAGTGCTTTCTTTGAGTGTATATATACACTCAAGTATAAGTCGCCTTTTTCAGCACATTTATTTTATCCTGAAAAAGCCCCCCAGTTATCCTCCTCCTTGCCCCCTTATCATCCTCCTTCTTCCCCCTTATCATCCTCCTCCTTCCCCATCATCCTCCTACTTCTCCTCCTTCCCCCCCTTATCATCATCTTGTTTCCCCCATAACCTCCTCCTTACTACACCCTCTCCAAATCCCTATCCCCCGTCATCTTTACTTGCTACTATGGATGAGCTGATGCTGATCCTGAGACCGCACCATGTCTTCTGTACTGGCATATGCTAATGACGTGACGTCACATGCGTGACACGTCATTAGCATATGCCGGTACGGACGACGTGCTGTGGAGTCAGAATGAGAAGGGGGGAAGGAGGAGGATGATAAGGGGAGGAAGGAGGAGGATGATAAGGGGGGAGAAGGAGGAGGATGGTAAGGGGGGAGGAGGAGGATAATCAGGGGGGAAGGACCCTCTTTTCCACCCTAGGCTTATAATCAAATCAATACGTTTTTACAGTTTTTTTGTGGTAAAATTTGGTGCCTCGGCTTATACTCGGGTCGGCTTATACTCGAGTATATAGGATATATATATATATTTTTTTTTTGTACAGGTTGTTTAAATTTCATTTATAGCCTGATTTGTTACGACTATACAACTTTTTTCTGTGATCAGATTGTATACCTTTCCTACTCACGTGCAGTATACTTGAATTTTAAATGCAATTTATCACATGGGAGACCCAACCTAGCTATCTTACAATATTCAGTGTTAGTTTCAGATTATAATATCCATCAATGATCTTTATTATTTTAGTTTGAAATATCCATTATAATCAAACACTCACACTGCACTTTTGGTTTAATTTCTGTTATCTAGACGACCCCTTAACCATTTCTTTGCCCAGCATGTATTCTTCAAAACAGCTGCTTCATCAGGAGTTGTTGGTGTATGTGAATTGTATGGTTAACTATAGTATCACTCCAAATAGACTATGAGTTGCCAGGTATGTAGTTATTTTTTCATTTTTCAAAATCTGCAGTAGTTACACTTGATCACAATTTTCATGCTTCTCTACAGAAGACCCAGTAAACTCTTGCTTACCATGGGCCTCATTCTATTAACTGCCGTAAATCGGCCGTAAGGCTGCGATTCCTTGCGGGGGTTCTGTTAACTCGCGATTCTATTATACGGCCCCGCAAGGATCTCCTCTTACGGCCGGCAGCATATCTTGGAACCGGCCGTAAGCTCTGAAATATAAAAACGCAAAAATAAATTCAAGCCTGCACTGTACAGCTCTGTAAATGCTAGGGATCATATTGGGGGACATGAGGATTAAAAATAACCCACTCTCAAGCTTGCACATCAGCCCAAACCCGAGTTCAAATTAACTGTTTATTTTCCGGCTGCGGCGTGGGCGGGTCTGAGGTGCTCCAAGCACTCTGGACTTTTTACATGGATATTTTACGGATATTAAAAATAAAATATTTTACGGATTTGAGTATAGGATAATTATGTGCTATTTTTTCTAACACCTAAAATCCCTTTATAGTCTTCTCAAAGTGCAGGATGGCTTTATTTGAGCTATTTTATGTGCTTAATTGGTGCTAGCGGGACCTCTTTCCTGCAAGTAAGCAGCGGCTCGTTTTTAGCCTTGCAGAGAGGTTTCCCGTAGCAATTGAATTGCAAATAGGAATTTCTTACGGCCGAAACTCTTGCGGCCGTTTTAGATCAAAGGCTTTCCTCATGCGCGAGCGCCCGCAAGAGATAGCAAGGCGCCGGCCGCAAGCCTGCCGGAGCCCCCGGCCGTAAGGGAATAGAATAGCCGAATAGCTTGCGGCCGGTCCTTACGGCCTCGCAACGGCTGCGGACGCTAATAGAATGAGGCCCCATATAATTAGAGAAAATACCTGCACAATCATTAACCTAAAGTTTTTGGTTATATTAGAATATGGATCAAGTGTTGGTTGTATTAGTATATAGGTCACGTGCTGCCGTATGAATGAGACAATTAAACAACAGAGTGAAGCATACACCTTTAACTGATGTAGGCAGAATGCCTTGATAAGGAAGACTATTTTAACTGATATCTAAAATTGTCCTTTAGGACAGTTATACTCGTGGTTATCAGAAATAATACAACCATTGCAAAATATTGTCTTATATTATCAGGTGATGATGTTTAATATGATATACAGGGGTACTTACCTTTTTATCCTACTACTTAAGTATGTTTATTATTTTATTTACATAATTCCAATAAAAGTTATATTTTAATTGTTGCACTTACATTTTTATGTCATGGTCCAAGTGTATGCTTTGCTCTGTTACTTGTTGCTTACCACAATAGCTGGCACCCATGGGGCCTCTCATTTAGATTTCAGATATAGGTTATAGCTATACGTTATAGCTATAGAGTCGAAGGAACCCTGGCAGGAATCCAATAGAAAATTAGAGCATGCATAATAATATGCTTGTTCCTAAGACCTAAGTCTCATTTTGTTTTGGAGAGTCATATATAAGTAATCATCTAGTAATCACCAGTCTCATGTCTTTATCTTCCAGAATATCCCTCCTCAGATGGGCCAGTATGAAGTGAGCGGGTAGTATAGTGGGAGGAGATGGTAATGGTTCCCCACTGCTAGTGGGAAGCAAGGATGATGGTATGGCTGATGACATAGATGGTTCCTACCATCCTACTTTCCATTGAATTGATAGATGTTGCAATATCCGTAATAATGTGCTGGAGCTGAGAGGATTAATCATTGGCTAGATTTCGTAGAGGGAGTTAGTGAGGCCTTGCGGTATGGAGAAGCTGAGAGAGGCATGGCCGGATTACTAATAAGGCAACATAGGCAGATGCCTACAGACGCTCCTCAGTGAGGGGCGCCTCATTTTGAGTTAAAAAAATAACATTTTGGGGGCAAAGACCAAAAAATAAATAACTTTGAGCACTATCATGTTTAGCCCCGCCCCTCTTCCGGTCCCTACAGTGTCCCTGAAGTTTCTGTTCTAGTAAGCACACATTAAAATGGAGAGGATGCCTATTACTGCATATTTGCAGTATGAGCAAAGCAGGCTGCGTGTGGTCAAAGCACAGTAACATCACAGGAAATCACTGCAGTACCTACCATGATGTACTGTTTATTCCAGGACAGCTCCTCCCTCATACAAAGATCATCACTGAAGAAGAAGGGCTCAGGAGTGGCCAGGTAAAGAGCCTTTTCTGTGCTATATTTAAATTGTATGTCTTTGTATGTCTGTGTCCCTCTATGTATATGTCTCTCTGTGTCTCTCTATATGTATGTCCCTCTCTGTCTCTCTACGTGTATCTGTGTGACTCTCTGTGTGTGTGTACCTGTGTGTCTGTGTCCCTCTATGTGTATGTCCCTCTGTGTCTGTGTCTCTCTATATGTTTGTCCCTCTATATGTGTCCCTCAGTGTCTCTCTATGTGTATCTGTGTCTCTATATATGTATCTTTGTCTCTCTTATATGTATGTCCCTCTATGTGTGTTTGTGTCTCTCTATATGTATCTGTGTCTCTCTACGTGTATGTCCCTCTGTGTGTGTCCCTCTATGTGTGCATGTCTATGTGTTTGTTTTGATGTGTGTGTCTCTATATGTGATTGTTTCTCATATATATAGTTGTCGTATTGAGAATTGTTGTCACACTTCGCGGGGCTCGTGTAGCGAGTTGCGAGGGCCCCAGTTGCAGGAGTGGAGGCCCGTTCGACCTAGCCGCAATGACCGCCGAAGGCGCACATTGCAGGGGTGGATAAACCATTTCAAACATGGCTTCCTTTAAGCTTAAGCCTGCTGCATTACTCAGCTTTTATGCAAAACCAAGGTTGGATTATACACAAGCTGAGATTCCTATCCACGTACAGCTGTTTCAAGCTTACTGGCTATTATCAGCGTGGAGCGGGATCTTAGCTTGTGTTGTGGACCTTATGAGTAGGTAGTTCACCACAACAATCATTTAATATATGGTTGGCAAAAGAGCGATAATGTGTGGTGCATATATCCATAGTAACTGGACGTGTTCCGTTTATAAAAAAAAATATCTATACATGCTGAAATTATTTATATTTATATATATATATATATATATATATATATATATATATATATATATATATATGTGTGGATTATCATGTCCATAGAACTAAGCTATTACGGTTGGTTTGTTCTCTGATGAGCACCTCTGACTTGCAAATTACCCTTGGGGTTTAGTCTCCCTAAGGGTAATAGGGGACTCCAGACGTGGACCCCTTGTTCACTGTTCCTTAGGGAGTTCAGCTGCACCTCACTGATGAGGCCCATAAAGGCAAAAACATGTCTGCGGTTTGCTGTTTCTCCTGTTCAGGGTAGCATTGCCTGGTATTTCGTGGCCGGGTCACTCTTTTGAGAGAGACCAGACTGATATACTTCAGGATATTTCTCCCTGGGAAGGGCACAAGTGAGCTAAAATAGGTGCTCTCAAAGTGGATTATCATGTCCATAAAACTAAGCTATTACGCTTGGTTTGTTCTCTGATGAGCACCTCTGACTTAGTTGTTTTATATATATATATCTTATCTGACAGCTTATCTATATATACTTTTACATCTACCTATATAATTATACATTATATATTGACTATATATACAGTACTGTATGTATATATATATATATATATATATATATATATATATATATATATACACACACACTTCTGGCTCATAAATATTTTCCTAAGTATAATTTTTCTCTAACGGCCTTTCTTCTAGACTCCTAGAAACAGCGTGTCTGGCTGCTATAATGTCTGTCACTTCTTTTCACTCCTGTGTGTGTGTGTATATATATTCTGTACCTACCTAGGCTAATATAGATGTATATAACACACACCCTCTCTTCATACATAAAGTTTATCAGCTGGTCTTGTACTTTTAACTTGTCATATATTTACACATTTTGTGATGTATCTATTTAGTTGCACATGTTTAATAAGAATCCACTTCTTTACATCTGTATGGTGATGCTAAAAATTTTAATATTCTCCCGATACTGAAGTGGTGGTGTGATAAGTTCTTTTTCTGCAGT
>CM050166.1:243468863-243493863 GCA_027410445.1 Discoglossus pictus | reverse complement strand
CTGAGGATGAGGAGGGGGCCTGAGGATGAGGGTTGAGGATGAGGAGGGGGGTTGAGGAGGTGGGTTGAGGAGGGAGGTTGAGGAGGGGGTTGAGGATGGGGGGGTTGAGGTTGAGGAGGGGGTTGAGGATGAGGAGGGGGTTTAGGATGAGGAGGGGGGCTGAGGATGAGGAGGGGGGCAGAGGATGAGGAGGGATGAGGAGGGATGATGAGGAGGGAGGTTGAGGATGAGGAGGAGGTTGAGGATGAGGAGGGGGGCTGAGGATGAGGAGGGGGGTTGAGGATGAGGAGGGGGGCTGAGGATGAGGAGGGGGGCTGAGGATGAGGAGGGAGGTTGAGGATGAGGAGGGAGGTTGAGGAGGGGGTTGAGGATGAGGAGGGGGGTTGAGGTTGAGGAGGGAGGTTGAGGAGGGGGTTGAGGATGAGGAGGGGGGTTGAGAAGGGGTTGAGAATGGGGTTGAGGATGTGGGGGTTGAGGATGGGTTGAGGAGGGGGTTGAGGATGATGATGGGTTGAGGAGGGGTTGAGGAGGGAGGTTGAGGATGAGGAGGGATGATGTGGAGGGAGGTTAAGGATGAGGAGTGGGGTTGAGAATGAGGAGGGGGGAAGAGACACAGGGAAGGGAGAGGGGGGAAGAGGCACAGGGAAGGAAGAGGGGGAAGAGACAAAGGTAAGGGAGAGGGTTGAAGAGACAAGGGAGAGAGAGGGGGACACAGAAGGCACAAGAGGGACACAGGGGGCAGCACATTTCCCACCCTCGGCTTATACTCGAGTCACTCATTTTACCCAGTATTTTATGGTAAAATAGGTGCCTTGGCTTATACTCGGGTCTGCTTATACTCAAGTGAATACGGTAAGCCCCGCTTTTGTAGCTGCAAAGCTTTTAGAAGGGTTAATAAGGGATAGTATACAAGAATATGTCTATTTAAATAGGATTATAAGTAGGAGTCAACATGGATTTATGAAGGATAGCTTATGTCAAACAAATTTTATTAGTTTCTATGAGCAGGTTAGTATGAACTTAAATCAGGGCAACTCAGTGGATGTAGTCATTTTGGAAATGCGCTCATCAGGCTAATTTTGTCTTTTCTGACGTCCCATAGTGGATGACGTCAGATGCCTAGTGGAGCACCGAAGCACCAATGTCAGCATCTAGCCCGTCTTATACCCAAAGTATACAATAGTAAAATACAGAGTAGGATTTAGATGCTTTATGAATTGGTATTGGTGGGGGAATTGGTGGACTCTGAAGCTGCCAAATCAGAATTAGGGACAGCACAGTAACCCACAAACTTGGAGCTGAGTACTATACATTGGGCACAGCAAATCGGGAAACAGGAAATTTCTCTCAATACTTTTTCATTTGCTCTGACACAGTCAGCATATCTACATAAGCTACAGCGTTATACTCAGTGGTTTTCACTTTAATTTTATGAAATTATACATGTAGGAGATACAGTGCCCCTTTTTTTACTCTGTTTGTAACAGTCCCTGGATACACTAATTCTATGTGTATACCAGCAAGATATCTATCTGAATTTAAGGTGGTTCATAAGGCTAACACCCAGGGTCTTTTCCCCCTTGGTTTTCTATACCATTTTGCTTAAAGGCAATAATCTGGAGCTCTACTACAGCTAAATTGTATATATATTTTTACATCAACGTATCTTATATGTGTTAATTTTTTTTGCTAAACCAAGAGCCACTGTTCTTAAAAAATAACGTTAAAAGTTAAGTCTTAAACATTTTTCTTTGGTCCAAACAGGCATATGATAAGGAACATAATATAGTATACCATTAGTGGCATGTTAGCTAGTTTCTAAAAGTATTCTTTTCTGTATTTGATATTAATGAATACATATAAGATGTCTACAACAACTGGTGAAAGCTAACTTGTTTCAGCAATTTTGTGACATATATCATTCTATTTAATTAGAAAAGTTATCTGAATTCAACACCAATTTATAGACAAATATTCACTTTCATATAAAATGACAGATTATTGATAATAACATAAGCATGAGATAATAATTATCAAAATAAATTCCCAGATAGCAATAATCAACCAAATAAAAACAATAGCAACACTTCATACTGTATAAAACATACATCACCATAGCATTTCACTAAGCATGGACTGTATAATATCAAATTTCAAAGCTATAACATGTAAAAACAACATAATCAATGTATCTAATAAATTACCAATAATAATATAAATCTTAATGATATTGCATATTGATAATTAATAACCAATATATCTAATACAATTACCACTAATCACATATACAGTAAAAACTATATAGCAGTCACAGAAATAAAATAACATAAACCAATTGTAAAAAATACCAATATCAAAATAATGAGATTATAATGCAAACAAATCTTTATATATTGTAATATGTATTTTTTAAGATTATCTATGAATATCATATAATCATGATAGAGTATTTTGGATATTATTACTAAAAGTTAACTAAACAAAATACATTTTTCTGTCTTAGTAAAAAAGCTAAAAATAATAAATTATGTATTGAAACTCATATCTGGATAATGACTCTAAATAACTATGAAAATTGATATCCCTTTGATGAAAGATAAACAGATAAATTGTTTCAATTACATCACAAAATATTAGAATTAAAGGAGAGGGGAAGAGAAAAAGAGGGAGATAGCGGGGAAGGGAAAAGATGAGGATGAGGGGAGAGAGAGAGGTGGAGGAAGAGAAAGGGGGAGAGCGAGAGGGGGGTGAGAGGGGGAGGGGGAGAGAGAGAGAGGGACGGAGAGAAAGAGGGTGAGAGAGAGAGAGCGGTGAAGGTGAGAGAGAAGGAGGGAGAGAGGGGTGCACAGAGAGTGAGAGGGCACACAAAGAGAAACAGCACTAAGACAGACAGAACAGACAATTCAAGATTCTATGCGATACAGTCATTTATGACGGACCAGTTACTAGTATAAAATAACTCTTCCCATGACATTATGATCTTAACTAATAAATAAGATCGCCACTAAGATACAACAGTTTAATGGTTTTAACTTGTCAACTTATATATGTTAACTTATAAATACTAATTATCAAATTATTGTATGGGAGTCAAACCATTCCAGAAATTTTGTCTCTTAAAAAATATTACCATATCTATTTCATCTATGAAAAATTAAGGAGTAAATTAAGTTATCACATTAATCCCTAGATTAGTAAGAAATAGTGATGTTGCGAACATCACATTTTCGGTTCGCGAACAGCGGACGCGAACTTCCATCAAATGTTCGCGAACCGGGCGAACCGCCATAGACTTCAATGGGCAGGCAAATTTCAAAACCCACAGGGACTCTTTCTGGCCACAATAGTGATGTTAAAGTTGTTTCAAGGGGACTAACACCTGGACTGTGGCATGCCGGAGGGGGATTTATGGCAAAACTCCCACGGAAAATTACATAGTTGATGCAGAGTCTGGTTTTAAGCCATAAAGGGCATAAATCCACTAACATTCGTAAATTGTTTGGAATAACATGCTTTAAAACATCATGTATGATGTTGTATCGATCAGGTAGTGTAAGGGTTACACCCACTTTACAGTAACAGACCAATCTCCCTGTTTAATGCACCGCAAACAACCGCAAACAGTCCCTTTGCACAACCGCAAACTCCCCATTTGCACAAGGTTGGATACCAAGCTAGCCATGTCCCGTGTCCTCACTGATGTCATTGAAGGTCTCTTCCTCCACCCCGAAAGGTGACAACAAGCCCCCTGGGACGCCTGCTGTGTTTGGTCTTCCACCTCCTCAAAGCTACGTTACTCCTCTGACTCCTCTTCTTCAGACTCCCAGAGTCTGGGGGCTTCCACTGCCCAGCATCGAAGATTATACACAGGTCAGAGTCTGGGGGCTTCCACTGCACAGCATGGAAGATTATACTCGTTGCCTCTGTCTGCGTTATTATAAGGTATATACTGTTAAGTAGTACTATTCCTATCGGTTTAATCCCTGTTATGTCCACTATCAGGGGACGTGTATATGGCATGGATTTTTGGGAGCAGGAGATGGAAAAAGATGCTTGGTCGGTCCTCCCACTTCAAATTTGGCGTACTGCGCGTGCAATCTAAGGTTGCCACCAGATATGAGTGTCACTGTGCACTGGCAAAAGTTGGCGGAGTAAATGCAATAGGCTTCACACACACGCCTGTAGGCAGGCAATTGCTATTCAATCTATTACTGTACAGTCAAAAAAGTGTTGTTTTACGTCACTGTACACTACGGTTGCACCAGATATGACGTATCACTGTGCACTGGCAAAAGTTGGCAGAGTAGATGCAATAGGCTTCACACACACGCCTGTAGGCAGGCAATTGCTATTTAATCTATTACAGTCAAAAAAGTGTTGTTTTATGTCACTGAGCACAATATAAGCTGTGAGCCTGACACAGGCAGGCAACTGAAATTAGATTACAGGAAAAAAATGGTTGTTTTCAATGTATGTTACACCACCAGGTATGAGTAGTGAAAATAAGCACAATATAAGCTGTTAGGTGTTAGCCTGTCACACACACACGCTGGCAGGCAGGCATAGATTACACACACAAAAATTATAAAATAAAATAAATCATGTTCAAAGTTTCCTCAATGATAAAGTATAGGGGGCAAACCAAAAAGCGAATATGTTCGCCGTTCGCGGCGGACGCGAACATGCAAAAATCGATGCGAATAGTTCTCCGGCGAACTGTTCGGGACATCACTAGTAAGGAATGTTTGGGTAATTTCTCTTCACAAAACAAAAGACAATAAGAAGTCTGTATCAATTGAATATACTGAAGTATTTCCCAACTAAGAAATTTCCAATACATAATATCAGATTATAATAATACAATAAAACATGATTTTAATAACAGAATGTCCCAAAACTTGGAACATACAGCACAACTAGCAGTTTACATTTTTTACTTATGAAAATAGAAGTAATATTGAGCCTGTTGTTTTCCATTCGTGTTGAACAAAAGGCAAAGAATAGACATTATAAAACTCCCTTTTTATAAAGTGAGTAGTAAAAAGGATCCTCTCAAATTATTTAATTTAAAGGACACTAGAAAAAGGCAATGGTTTAAGATTATAATTAATAATTAAATATTTTTTTGTTTATAGAGCTACTATATAATATTATTAGATTTCCACTGATGTTATACCACCTAATTAATAAATCTTATGGTTTATCAGAAAAATACAGGCTCATAAGGTAACTTGTCATAAAATATTTTTTTTTTATCAACTGAACTCTCACATTAATACTCTCAGCAAATTGACAGAAATACAAATCACATTGCTGGATATTGACATTTTTTTACAAATGCAAAATTGTAAGCAATATTTTACCCACTAGATCATTATGATCAGTCAAAAGAAGACTAAATCTTAATGTCACATGGTTTCCAAATATAATGATTCAATATTTTGTCTAAATTAAAGTGCAAAATGAGAAAAAGTGCAGGACTACTTCTTATTCTAGTGCTAAATTCTACATTCAAACAGGCCCATATTGCCATTAACGAGGCAAAATACTTAATTTAGAACAATTGCCTCCAAAGGCATAAATGATCATTAATGATACATAAATGAATCTTGGCTACAATAAGTGTTACTTAGCACTATATTTACTAAATTGAAAGGTTTCTCACTAGTGAAGTGAGATAGCAACACTTCATATGTTATCATCAGTGAATAGCTCTCAAGAAACAAAAATCTTAATCTTACCAGTGAAACATCTCTAACCACTGTGAATCAAGCTCTTTTACCACAAATGTAATCACAATAGGTCTCACAACAAAGCACTTAAAGAATATTACATACGCAGATTTCAAACATGAAATTTCTAGAAGCAAACTTAATGGACAAATTATGAAAAAAGAACTCTAGTATTATAAACTAAACTTAGATTAAATAAAAAAAACAGGCTATAAAATGTATTTGCTGTTATTTGTATTTAGGAATTCTCAGGTTACTGTAAAGTGTTTAATATTTCATTTTGCAAATATATATTACAATAAAGAAACTTTGTATTAAATTCATAAAATAAAAAAAATAGGTTACGTTTTATAGTTATTATTTGCTATTATTTAGGTCTGAATATAATACATTAGTGCATTTATAATTTAAAAAAATGACGAATATGTGGAAAAAAGAAAGTATACAGGTAAAAGGGTATGTAAAGCCTATATATTAAAATAAGCATATATCACTCATCTTACAAGCTTACCTTTACCCTTAGGGGCATTAATTCTAGACACCATTTATCTGGCAAAAGAAGAAATACATTTCTTCTGTTGTTCAGTTGTTCAGTCATGTCCGACTCTCTATTACTCTATGGTCCATAGAAAATCAGGCACATCTGTATGCCACTATCCCTCTGAGCTCTCTTAGGCTTGTGTTTAGTTACTTCAATTACCTCATCTATTCATCTCCTCTGCCATCCTCTTCTTGGTGTTCCTTATTTTTTTACAGCATCACAGTCTTCTCTAGAGTATCCTATCCTCTCATGATATATCAAAAATATTTGAGCTTTTGCCTCATGATCAAACCTTCCAGTGAAAAGTTTGACTTGATTTGCTGTAGTTTTGATTTACTGGATTTGCTT
The DNA here is from genome assembly GCA_027410445.1 of Discoglossus pictus. Lineage (NCBI taxonomy): Eukaryota > Metazoa > Chordata > Amphibia > Anura > Alytidae > Discoglossus > Discoglossus pictus. The sequence goes on along the minus strand of CM050166.1, from coordinate 243,487,242 downwards.
ACAACCCAAGGGACTCTAAGCAGTTTCTCAGGCTTCTTTATGGTCCAGCTCCCACATCCTTATTATACTGAGAATACCATAGCTCTAACTATGGGACCTTTGCTGATCACATATACTGCGGACCTCGAAAAAAATTTACGGACTTACGAACGCGTTACGAACCATTGCAACCTCTCAAAAATACGACCTTCCCGCCCGAAACCCGCGCACATGAAAACATTAAAAACACAACAAATACATATAAAGGTTACCTACAGCAAGGAGAGGCAGCCAGGACCTCGAAAACTGAATTTACACCTCAATTTCACTCAAAATAAAAGAGATTAGACACCCAGAAATCCCCTAAGCGAGAGAAAAAATAGAAGAAAAAAAAAAAAACGAAAACAAGGCCACAGGACTCTAAAGACGCAAAACACCACCAAACACCTACAGATTTTCTGAAAAAAACGTACGAGATCCGAAAAGAAGGAAGCAACCCGCCCGACCCAAAAAACATTAGAAACAAAATAAATACACACAACAAACACATAAAAAGCTTACCCACAGCAAGGGGGGGGGGGGGGGCACCCAGGACCTCTGCAAGTGAAGTTACACCTTGATTTAAGTCCAAATTACAGAGTTTAGACACCCGAAAATCACGTAAGCGAGAGAACAAATGGCCGCCGAACCAAACGAAAACGAGGCTAAGGAAAACTACTACACTTCGCAAAACGTATCGAACGCTCCATTCCAGTTCACGAGGCACGTAACACACACTATGCGGCACGTACCACACTGCTATTACCCACCATTTTACATGAAACACACAACTATTATCCGCAAAATGGCGGCTGGAATGCAAATTTAATCCTGGAACGCAAATATCGCATGCGTATTGCGTTCTAATGGTTTCAAGCACCTAAAAGTTTATAAATACTGCCTACTTTCCAGAAAATTCTACATTTCTCCTCAGGTGATGAACAGTGTGACTGGATAGTTCACTGCTGCCGTTACTTCAGAAGATAATTACTTCCCAATTTACAACTTCACAATCTGCAAATTCCAACTGAGAGGTAAGCTATAATATATTTAATTTATTAAGAAATACCCCCCAAAAAAACTTTAAAAAAAAAGAAACATTTCAAACATTCGCAACCAAGACATCATTCATGTATAGTGACATGTGAAATGCACGTATATGTGTATAGGCCCTACAACAAGCTAATCTTAACTTAAACTGATCAAAGACGTATATTCAACTGACATTAATTTACAGGAACTAATGCCACAAAAAAATAAATGACTCCAATGCATATTTAACCTGCAGCTCAATCTTTCCCAGTTTTTTCTATATTCAAACAGACTCTGCATCAACAGCGTCACTCAAGAATTCGCAGCGTGGACTGTGAAAGTGGATTGCTTTTAAAGAACAGAAAGAAAGAAGAAGAGGTAAGATACAAAAATACATTACATGCAGAAAAAGACCATGCTTTGCAAAAACCAAAACAATGAATGTACAATTAACCATTTCCCTTTGTATTTCAAACAGACACTACAAGAAGACTGGCGGATTAACATTTGCAGTAGGGGACCCTCTGTCATTCAGACAAGAAAAAGACTTCAATCAAGGTATAGTATAACAAGTACAAAAAGAAACACAAATCCCATGTTTAGTGCCCGCCAATATCAGAAGTCAAACTAAAAAATACAAACCTCAATACAAATTACAGCAACACAAAAACACCACAGTTCAAGAAACATTCCAAACACATATACAATTCACAAATAAACACACTTGCCGAGAAAAAACAATTGTTAACACAACGCAGTACTAAAAAACAAGTGGCGGACACAAAACAGGATAGCATACCAAGCATTAGCAACATAGAGAAAACAAAAGTATTCTTCCTGTTTACTGTACAACAACCTCTAACCATAACCCAGAAGCCAAATGTAGCAGCCCAAAAGTGGTGGACACAAAACAGGATAGTACAAAAAAGCGCCACAACATATAGAAAAGTAACTTAACATTCCTGTTTACAGTCCAACAACCGCTAACCCTCGCAAAGAAGCCAAATTAAGCGTACCAAAATTGGCAAATGGAGCATCCAAAGTGTGGTGGACACAAAACCGCATAGTTCAAAAAATCTCCACAACATATACAAAAGTAAATTAACATTCCTATTTACTGTTGAACAACCTCTAAACATCACAAAGAAGCCAAATTAAGCATACCAATAGTGACGGACGCTAAACAGGATACTAGTGCAAATAGTTCCAACATAGAGAAAATACAATTCACAGTCAGCTTTACTCTTCAACAACCTTTAACCCTCAGCCACAAGCCAAATACAGCATACCAAAAGTGGTGGACACAAAACAGGATAGTCCAACAAACATTGCTAACATATACAAAATGGAAATAACATTAATGTTTACTCTACAAAAAAATATAACTGTAACCCAGAACTAAAATCAAAAATGTTTCAAGTGGTGCACAAAAAAAAAAACATAGCATAACAAAGCAGGATAACAGATACAGTTCCAAAAAAAAAGAATCCTGTTTCATGCCCAACCAATGACTACAGTAAAAGAATAATACAATTACAACAGTGGTCTACACAAAACACCATACTAATCATTTACAGCCAGCGCTGTACACTTTCTCACACACTCTCAAATCAATAAAATTTTACACACAAGAAACAAAGCTAATATCAGAACACATTGCTTTGCAAAAAAATAAACAATGCTAATTATGAAAAATACATTATAATCAAATAACATTTATATTTTTCTTTTACAACAGACACTGCGTCAAGACTCTCGCACAAAGATTTCCAACAGCGGATCCAGGGATATTCATCTTGAAATCACAACTCCAACAATGTACAGTATAACAAGTAAAAAAAGAGAAAACAAAATGAACATGTTTGCTGTGCAGCAATATCAAGAGAAAAAAATAAATAAAACAACAACACACCAACAACAATAAGCCCCACAAATCAACAGCTTTCACAAAATATTACTGGCACATTTCTCATTTACCTACTAATTACCTTAACATAGAACAACCTTTAACAGTAAACCCTAACTTTGATCTATCAAACAAAATTTGCCCAAGATAAAACAGCATAGTACAAGAAATAGTGAAAACACATAAAAAATTAAAATATAAATTCTCAGTTCAGAGCCCTAACGTACAATATTAAGAAGTAAAATAGAAGGGTACTATTACAACAATCACCTGCAGTACAAATTTCAAAGAGCAATATATTACTAACATTTTTTAGCCTCTACTGTGCCTCTAAGCCAAAGCTACAAAGCTACAAGATAAAAAAACGTGAACAATCACCCAAAAAACAAAAAAAACATACTCATTTAACACTATAAAGCTACTACATCTACAATGACCTATAATGAAATTACCTTGGGTCTGCTATGCCTCTCAGCCAAAAATTAAGACCTACAAGATAAAAAGTAACAGCCAAAAAATAAAACAGACTAATTTAACAATAGAAAGCAAGTACATCTACAATGACCTATAATCACATACAAACAAAGTTAATTTAGAATCACAACAGTGTTGCAACAAAAACATTTTAGAAACCAACTTAACATCACAAACTAAACTAATGATACATTCTTTTAATTTCCAGATTAAGATGGCTGATAACAAGACCAAACAGGAAAAGATAAGACGTCAAGCTAGAGAACGACAACAAAGATGGACAAACCAGCAGACGCCGGAGAAGAAGGAAATTTGACGAGAAAAAGAACGGAAAAGACTTGCAAGCAAAAGAATATCAGCTGAAAAAATAAAAGCTACACCCAAAAAAGCTACTAAAAAACAAAAGCATTTAGAACCTGTTCCTGAAACATCACATAACATTTCAAATGATAAATTACAAACTGAAACTGATATATGTTTTTCAAATTGTCCTTTACTCAAGTCTTTAGCAGTAGAGGTTCATAATTGTGGTGACATGAATATTCTCTGTCAGTTTTGTGAGGCTTATCATTTTAAACAGGAAAGACCCAGAGATGGACAGTTCATTAGTTGCTGTCAAAAAGGCAAGGTCAAACTTCCAGCAATAAAACAATTCCAAACATATTTACAAAACATTATGACTGAACCTACTTTTCCAAATGACAAAAATGTCAAAACAAACATAGGATTGTACAATCGTGCCATATCCTTTGCATCTATGGGGGCAACATTAGCTGCTAATGTTCCAGGACATGGTCCTTACTGCTTTAAAGTCCAAGGCCAAAGTTACCATCGTACTTCACATTTACATCCAGAGGAAGGAGAGCAAAGAAAATTTGCTCAACTATATGTCCTAGATACAATGGAAGCTCTTGACCAACGTATGCAGCTGCAAGAAAATAAAAAATGCTTACCCAGTGTTTTTATAGAGCTAGATAAAATTATGGCCAATAACCCCTACACTCAAGCTTATAAAAAATTGGCTGAAGTAGAAGAGGAACAACAAATTCATGCAGAAAGAAATCAATTACCAATCCCAAAGGTCAGTATGGTGCTTAAAAGAGATAGACATACTGATAAACACCGTTATAATTTGCCAACATCAAGATGATGAGGTTGCAATGGTGTTTCAAAATGATGGAGAACCACCATTTCAAAGAGACATTAGAATATATCCCAGAAATGAGGAGCAACCATTCATTAATATCAGTATCTTAAGTACTAATTTAGATCCAATGATATATCCCATTTTTTCCCCACACGGAGAAGCAGGCTGACAACCAAAATGAACCCTTCATAGTTACCCAAATGCTAAAGTCCGAATGCGAAATAATATTTCCATGCTTGAATTTAAAGTAGCTCAAATTGCCATTCGAAATACATTTAATCCAATTTTATGTGGTGGAAAACTGACACAACAATGGATTATTGATTCTTATTTGCAAGTTGAGGCCAATAATTTAAACTTCATAAAATATCAACAAGATAAAGTTTGTGTAGAACAGTATTGTGGATTAATGGATTATGTTGCTGAGGTTGCTACAAGCAGAGACATGACAGCTGGCAAGGCCATCATTTTAACATCTTCTTTCCAGGGATCTCCTCGCAATATGCGAGAAAGATACAATAATGCCATGGCTATTGTCACCAAATTTGGAAAACCAGATTTATTTATTACATTTACATGTAATCCCCAATGGCCAGAGATTACACAAAATGTACTTCTGTGCATAGTGGATTTAAACTGCCAGTGCCTATTTTAGAAAATCAGTGTCAGATATTCGCATGACATCATTACAAGCATAAAAACTGAAAAAAAGTAAAATAATTATAATAGATGAGGCTACATTGATGTCATGCTATGCCCTCCAATGTATTGACCGCTTCGTTTGCTTCGTGAAGTCATGGATAATACTTTTCCACTTGGTGGAAAGGTAATGTTGTTATGTGGCGATTTTAGACAAATATTACCTGTCGTTGTACATGGAAATCGAGCAGACATTATCGAAACCGGTATAAAGTCAAGTACACTATGGATACAGTTTTACCCATCTACAATTACAACAAAATATGAGATCAGAAGGCTAAAATAATTTCAATGATTGGCTTATTAAAATTGGAGAAGGAAAAACAGAAAAAAATCCCAAATTTACCTGACACCACTGTGCACATCCTACCTCATATGATTTGTCAAGATCTTATGTCGGCTATATTCGAAAGTACAATAAATAACCAGGACTATTCTGAACTTGCCAACCAAGTCACACTAACATGCAAAAATAAGGATTATCTCCTTCTGGAATGCCACCACATATTTTGCAGCTAAAGAAAGGTGCAATTGTCATGTTACTGATAAATATGAACCCCAAAAAGGCCTATGCAATGGGACAAGATTAATTGTTCAACAATTAAAGGACCATTTCATAGATGCTGAAATTTTAACTGGTACCCATAAAGGAGAGAGAGTTTTCATACCGTGGATAGATTTAGCACCAAGTGAAAGTAGTCTCCCTTTCATACTTCAAAACAGACAATTTCCCATCATTATGGCATTTGCCATGACCAATAATAAATCACAAGGACAAGCTTTTCAAATCTGTGGGTATTTTCTTAGAACAACCAGTATTTGCACATGGCCAATTGTACGTTGCCTTATCACGGTGCAAAAATCCACAGGCTACTTAAGTTTACATTGAAAACAATGAAAGTCAAGGTGATTTATTAGAGGATGGACGCATTTTTACTAAAAACATTTTCTACTATGAAGTACTGTAACTTTCAATCAAACAAACAAAAGTAATGCCATACCAATTTAAAACAAAACTCAAAAATCTACTAAAGCACAATATAGCCACAAAAAATTCTTAAAAATTACAGACAACCATCCGTTTCTTTCAAAAAATCATTTTTACCAACCTTAAGGTCTTGCGTTCTCTTTTTAGAGAACCACTTTTCCACAGAGGAAACTCTATTTGTCATTTTAAACAATTACTACACCAACAAACAAAGGTCAACCATTGAAAACTACCAATAAATAAATCATTCAGTCATATTTCATGGAAGTATTGTTTATTCATGATTAGCCCCACAAAACACTTACCTTGCATTATTTGAAAAAATTCTGTTCAACTGTTATTTAACTATGTTACTGTGTACAACGTTACAAGTTTGACAAAAAATACTTTAAAGTTCCTTACTTAGACAGATAAGAAAGTTCAAGTTTCACAAAAAATACTTTAAAGTTCCTTACTTAGACATATTACAAAGTTCATGTTAAGAGCACAAGCACATTTTCAGGCACAATGTAAATGTTGTATTTCATGTTAAACATTAATCCAGGTAGTAATATGATCACCAGTTGTTTTTTTTCCCGCTTTGATACTTACTATTGGATATGTTTCAAAGACGGTTTTTACTGTTTGCCTTCCTCTGGATTCAATGTATATTTAAGTTAACAGTTCTTGAGCTACAAGTTGCATGTTAAAAAAAACATTAGCTCAAGTTTACAATACTGATTAATCTAAAGTTCAACTGTTCTTACATTCAAATGTTAACACTTTTACTACAAAACTCTTTAACAGTTACTCAACAAGAAATGAAAATGTTCCAAAAATAAACATGTTTAATATAAGAAGTGTACTTATTTCGACATGACTAAAACCTTACAAGTCTCAAATACGTATATTACTAACTAAACAAATCTACAAACATACACATCTCATTGCCGTAATTTTTTGACCGGCTAGTCGCTACTAGTGTAATATCCTTAATAGTTTGTCCAGAACTGCAATAGCTTTCCTCCCAAGAAGCCATCTGCAGAGATCTTGGAACCCAGAGAAAACATTTTTGCCACTACCACCACTTCTTTCCCATCTATTTGCCAGGAACTGAGATTGCTGTTTGCTGATCTTCATATTTTTAAAATTGAGCATCAGGCCAGATTTGTTACTCTTTTCTTTCACCCTTATCAATAGGGCCTAGTTCCTCCTGAGGTTGTTAATATTTCTCCCAACATTTTATAAATTTTATTGAATCGTGCTTTGAATTCATTCAGTCAGGTATAATACATGAAGTTTTCAATGTATAAATTAAATAAATAAGTTGCCAATATACAACCTTATCACACTATGTTCCTGACCTTGAGCCATTCTGTTGTTCCATGTTCAATTCTAACCATGGCTTTTTGGCCCATATACAAATTATTTAGGAGGCAGATGAGATGATCTGGTACCACCATCTCTTTCAGAAATCTACCCTAAACTTTCATGTTCTGGTAAAGCCCTGAGCCCAAAATGAGTAGAGTGCTACTGCAGAGTGCTATTCCATGATAAATGACAGAAATTGCTACATTTAAAACCTTCCTAATTAAATCTTAATCTCTCTCTTAACTGTCAGAACTTTTTTGCACAAGATATGTACCCATCACAGTTTCATATAGCATTGTTTTGCAGTACTGTACTTTCGAAAAAAGGCCTTACGTAGTATACGTAGGGTCCAGGTTGTGTGATGTTTTGGCAAATTATCCATTCTGCATTGTTTGTTGAATTTTGAGCTGCTCCATAGCCTGAGAACCCAATAGAAAGTTCAAATGTCACCTTTATTTGTCAGTAACAGGTCATAATAGAGTGTGTAACCCACCCAAACGCTTACTGTGTTGTTGCTCTTCCAAGTTAACATGCAGGTCTAGGCATTGGTGGGTGATTTTAATTGCATAGGAGAGGTGGTATGTGCTTGAGAGAGAGAGAGAGAGAGAAAAGTTTGGAGGTTCTGTTTATTTTTATTTATATTAACTTACAGTACACTTAATTTACATAACACATATATTACTGACTACATAAATCAACATGACATAGAGTGGGAGAAGAGGGCAGTAGTGAGGAGAGAGGAGCAATGTGAGGAGGAGAGGGAGGCAAAGGGGAGATGAGGAGGAGTGGCAGCAGTGGGGAATCTAAGGAGGCCAGGAGTGGCAGCAGTGGAGGAGAGGTGGAGGGAGGGAGGGATGCTCTAGAGCAGGTAAAGAGGGGGAGGTGCCTGATCCCAGCGGTGGGGGGAATAGCAAGGAGGAGCAGACCTCATGGACAGACCAGGGAGGTGAGCTACCTCAGATGCAGTAAACGGAATAAAAGGCGGTTCCCAAACAAACTCCATCTGCAACTCCCCTGTGTAGATGACCATGGCCTTTGTGATGTGTGATATATAGTACCCACCATCACAGTCCATGATAATTTTATCTGTAAACACATTTGGTTATGGCTAACATGTCACCAACTGATGGCCACTGAGGAAAGCAGTTGAGAATAGATAATATACCGTATATACCCGAGTATAAGACGAGGCACCTATTTTACCACAATATACTGGGAAAACGTAGTGACTCGAGTATAAGCTGAGGGTAGGAAATGTGCTGCCCCCTGTGTCCCTCTGTGCCCTCTGTGTCTCCCTCTTTTGTGCCATCTGTGCCCCTTTCTGGTGTCCTCCCTCTCCCTCCACTGTGTCTCTCCTCCCCTCTCCCTCCTCTGTGTCTCTTTCCCTCCTCTCCCTCCCCTGAGTCTCTTCCCCTCCTCTCCCTCCCCTGTGTCTCTTCCCCCCTCTCCCCTGTGTCTTTTTCCCCCCTCTACCTCGTGTCTCTTTCCCTCCCCCTCCCTTATCACTCTCCTCAACCCCCCTCCTCAACAGCCTGTTTTTTGATTAACCATGCACCCACTACTTGATATGATACAGTGGATATAAAAAGTCTACACATTCCTGTTAAATGTCAGGTTTCTGTACTGTAAAAAAGAGACAAAGATAAATCATTTCAGAACTTTTTCCACCTTTGATGTGACCTATAAACTGTACAACTCACCTCTCTGTCAATCACTTCTCTGTCAATCACTCCACTGGCTTCCCTTAGCCTCAAGAATAAAATTTAAAATCATGACCCTAACTTACAAAGCCCTCAACAATAATGCTCCCTCTTACATCTCTGCTCTCATCTCCAAATACTACCCTAGCTGCCCTCTTCGTTCTGCTAATGACCTTCTTCTTTCTACTCGTGCTGCCCATAGTCTCTGGAACTCATTGCCTTGCTCCACCAGATTATCCTCTTGCCTCAAAACATTTAAAACCTCACTTAAAACGCAGCATATCACCTTCCACCCTAACACACTTATCACTTCTCTCTCCCTCTTTTACCACTCACTATACCTTAGATTGTAAGTCTGCAAGTTTCTATCCTAAGTACTTTGGGAATTCACCATGGACATTGGATTCCTAGCTCAAAGACAGGGCCCTCCTTCCTTTGTTATATGTTAATCTTTATTTATCTTTATCTGAACTTAATTTATGTATAGCGCTACGGAATATGTCAGCGCATTATAAATAAACTATAATATAATAAATAAAATATAAACATATCACATGTATTTTTTAATGAATACAATTTCACTAGATATAATTTAACATAATTATAATATGTTTACATGTTGTCACATGCATGTCAAAAGCAACGTTGTGTGTCTTAACAGGACAGTGTACTCAGGATTCCTGTTGATGGAGGTGAGTTTTCTGGGGTTCCAACAGCCTCTTCACACTTTTATTGTTGATATACGTTATGTGTAGGTGTACTATTGCCAATGGTTGGTGTTCATAGAAGTATGCAGACTTACACATTGCGCTTACATGTTTTTTCATGATTTTTCTGATAAATTAAATTATTTCGATAAGCCCCAGCAAGGCTTTATAGAGCACTTGCAGGTGGTATTCAGCACACATAACTTTTTGTTGAAAAATCAGTTACCATAAGGCCTTACAGAGCTTCAGTAACTTGCGAGAGGACCATAAAGTTATATTGGAATGGGCTTGGAGTCAAATTCAGTGGATCCACAGAACATAACTTGATAACACCAGTCATTTTAGCCTATTTTGCAGTGGCTTCATGCAACTCTGAAAAATAGAGTGATTGAGATTAACAATTTACTTTGCACTTGCGCCGTAACTGCCTTAGTTAAAGATTGGAATGGGCCACTAAGTGTGGGAGTTTAAAAAAAAAAGAGTTAAAAGAAAAGGGTATAAAGTTAAATCAAACAAGGGAGTGTTATTTAGATTAATTTATGTACCTATAAAGATGTCTGTATACAAATATATTTGTAAGAATGTAAACTTTTGCATGTATTGTTTTAATTTATAATCTTTAGTAAATACAGTGACACCCCCACCCCGTATACATCCTGCTGTATGTATGCATTGCTGGATCAACTGTTCAAGGGCCCATAACTCTGACAAGTGTAAGCAAGCTGCCTTCCTTGAAACTCAAGCAGGAGAATTTGCGAATAGTATTATAGAGCTTGGAGAAATTGCTACAGTGGAAAGGCAGTTGGAGCTCATTGAGCAGAGTTTAGCTTGGCCTAGTTCAACAAGTGCCAATATATTTGCCAGACTGAGTCTAACTATCGGTCGGCTGTCCATTCAGGAGTGACAATCCCAAATAGAGCTGTCCCCTGTAATAGATGTAAGAATAGTTCTACTGAAGATGAGGGAGAACAGGTTAAGTACAGTAACAAACAGGTGCTAGGGAACTCTGTTATTAGGAAGGCAGAATGGGTGATTTGTCTGCCAGTTTCCAGTAACCAAAAAGATTGCTATCTCCTAGGTGCTCAGATACAACATGTTGAGGGACGGATTATTAAAGGGGCTGGAGATGATACAGCTCATTGGTACTACTAACAAAGCCAGTGGAAGATGAAGTATCCTAAAAAGTGATTTCATGAATCTAGGAAGCAAGGTTAGGGAAAGGTAGTGTTCTCTGAGATGCTACAAGTGCCATGTTCTAGCAAAGGGATATAGAAGTTTGGGGAGGTTCATGTGTGACTGAAGAAGTGCAAGGAATTAGGGTTTTGGGTTCTTATATCTCTGGGCTGACTTCTCCCTTTGGTACAATCTTTATAGCAGTGATGGATTACACCTTAATGAAGAGGGAGCTTTTGTGCTGGAGGAAAAGATTGCTGACATGCTGGGGTAGTTTTAAACTAGTTGGTGGGTAGAGGGACTGGATAGAAATAATGGGGTAGAAAGTATAGACTGGATAAGGGATGCATTAATTGTTCTTGGGATGGAGAAGGAGGAAGGGATAGTATAGTCAATATGGAAGACAAGGTAAGTAGCTCAAACCAAATTGTAGATACTACAAACCAGAAGTTGCAATAATCTTAAATACATCATTACTAATGTAAGAAGCTTAACAAGAAAAATATGGGAGCTAGAAATATTAATGATAAACAAGTTATATGATATTATAGGCACTGATGCAACATGGCGGCATGATTCAAATGGTTGGGTGGTTGATTTTGAGGTTTATAGCATATTCAGGAGAGATGGGGTAATGGTAGAAGAAGAGGAGGGGCTTGTTTGTATGTTAAGGGTAATTTAAAGCCTATAGTCAGGGGAAATATCTGGAAGCCTTATGGGTAGAAATAAGTACTTCCCCAAAATAAAAACCCCAAATATAAGTCAAAGTGAGAAAAAGTATTTGCTACAGCAGATTGGAAAAGCAGAAAAGTATGGTCAAGGAGCAGGTTCTTGAGTTCACTTAGAAATTATTATTTGTCCCAAACTATACAATTATTTACTAAAAATGAGGCTATCTTAATATTTATAACATATAAAATGTTGAAGTAGGGAAAGCCTTGCAGAATAATTATCATAACAAAGTCTCATTTGGAATTAACTTTCAAAAGTAATGATGTAGGTGGTGGATAAAGAATCTTAATTTTAAAAGGACACATTTTAATCATCTAAGTGCATTTTTACATAGACTGGGTCAGCACTTGTAAACAATTCAGAAAATAAATGAAGAACCTGTAAGGAATTTCTTAATAATCATACATATTTTTATATACCATGAGGAAATAAAAGTAAAAGAAGTAAAGCAACATTTTTGTAGCTTTAAAATTATATAAAAAGATAAGGAAGGAAAAACAGTCTTATAAGTTGTACAAGGAGGTGGGAAAAGAGGCAGTATTAAGTGAATAAAATGAATATAATATGTCTTGCTAAAACTAGAAGTTAATTCTAAGGAAAGTAAAACTAATACTAAAAACTTTTTTTAATATAAACAGAAAAAAGGCTAGAATGTAAAATACTGAAATCTTAAAATGTGAGAGAAGCAGACTTATCAGAAATCAGTGGCGGCTGGTGAACTTTCAAGTTGGAGGGGCGCCAGGGCGAAACATAGCTCCTCCCCTTTTTTAACCCACACCCATTTTTATAACTCCTCCTCCTGATGTCATAATGACCTTTATAAGCCCCGCCCAATGACCTTATACTTGTAAAGCCCATTGAAATACATGATCAGCAATGCAGCAATGTCAAGAAGTAAAGTAACAATGTGTTAAATTCATTGGTATACAATATAGATTGAAAAAACTCATGTCACAAGACTACAGCAATATCATAATTGCACCTATACGCATTAACAGAAAAATTAAAGCAGTGACACCTACCATTAGTCGGCTCTTCTTCTCAGGGTATTCACGTTCAGTAAGTTGACCAACGAGTACAAACAAATCTGCTGCCACAGAGGGTTTGCACCTGGGGTTGAAAGAAAACAAGCAAATCAATCAGACCATTCAAGAACAAAACCATACCTTAAAAACCTTAAAAGACCAAGTGGAACCATATAGGCCCCAAACATACCTTAGAAGACCAAGTGTGACCATATAGGCCCCAAACATACCTTAGAAGACCATGTGGAACCATATAGGCCCCAAACATACCTTAGAAGACCAAGTGGATCCATATAGACCCCAAACATGCCTTAGAAGACCAAGTGTGACCATATAGGCCCCAAACATACCTTAGAAGACCAAGTGTGACCATATAGGCCCCCAAACATACCTTAGAAGACCAAGTGTGACCATAGGCCCCAAACATACCTTAGAAGACCAAGTGTGACCATATAGGCCCCAAACATACCTTAGAAGACCAAGTGTGACCATAGGCCCCAAACATACCTTAGAAGACCAAGTGTGACCATATAGGCCCCAAACATTCCCTAAAAGACCAATCAGCACTGTATAGGCCCAAACCGGTGGATCTTGGGATTCAAGAAAACAACAACATTTCACTTCTGTTTAGACAACACAATAATCAATGTCAAACAAACACGTTGAATTAGCATATGGATAACCATATGAGCAGTAACTCCACTCCAAGGCTTCAACAATTGTTACTGACCATTCACACACCTTTCATATCTCCTTCCATATGCACACCCAAACACCATTCATACTTTACTTACCACTAGTTATTTTTGGTAGTTCGGTGGTGCCATTTCTGAGAACTTTACGTACCCTTGAAGGTGCCTCCAATCCCTTTAAACCAATGCATTCAACCGCTCCAGGGCCATGGTGCTTCTTAAATACCTTTTTATCCTCTTCACTGTGGAGAAGCATCTTTCTGATTCTGCAGTAGTCTTCTGTGTTGTAAGCAGGATTCCTTATAGCTTCACTGTCTCTGTGAAATCATTATGCAGATTAAATTGATGGTAAAGTTGGTGCAGAGCAACAGCACTCGTACAGACATGAAATTCTAGCTTCTCGTACAGAAGTGACAGCTACCCTTGGAAGTGCCTCCAATTCCTTCAAACCAATGCATTCAACCGCTCCAGGGCCATGGTGCTTCTTAAATACCTTTTTATCCTCTTCAATGTGGAGAAGCATCTTTCTGATTCTGCAGTCGTCTTCGATGTTGTAAGGAGGATTCCTTATAGCTTCACTGTCTCTGTGAAATCATTATGCAGATTAAATTGATGGTAAAGTTACACAAGTGACAGCTACCCTTGGAAGTGCCTCCAATTCCTTCAAACCACGCCAAGGCTTCAACAATTGTTACTGACCATGCACACACCTTTCATAGCTCCTTCCATATGCACACCCACACGCCGTTCATACTTTACTTACCACTAGTTATGTTTGGTAGTGAGGTGGTGCTGCTTAACGCAGTTTATCTTTGCACACCCTGGGGGTATGCATTCTTCTTTGCTTCAATCACTTGTATTTAAATTTTGCACGGCGATCTTTCAAAGAACAAAACTTCTCAATGGTTTTTTTCATTGAAGTCTGGGATCTCGGAAATCAGTTGCTTTTCCATTAAGAGCATCGCCAATGCATTCAACCGCTCCAGGGACATGGTGCTTCTTAAAAAGGTTTTTATCCTCTTCAATGTGGAGAAGCATCTTTCTGATTCTGCAGTGGTCATCGGTGTTGTAATCAGGATTCTTAATAATTTCACTGTCTCTGTGAAATCATTCTGCAGATTAAATTGATCTAAAAGTTTGTGCAGAGCAACAGCACTTGTACAAGCATGAAAAATCTGTCTTCCCATACAGAAGTGACAGCTCAGTGCGTAATTGTTCCTTCTTCAGTATTGGATATGCTTGCACGGTGTCTTCCAGAGCTTGGGTTGGAAAGCAAGTGTCATGGGTTTTATACAAGTCACTTTTGAACAAGTTTGGCACTGACTAGGTGATTTGAAAATGAAAAACGTTCTTTTGCATGAACCACCACTATGTCACATACCTCTCTTGAAAGTTGTCTCAAGGTTGAGATCTCCGCACTCCGTCTGTGGACTGTTAGTTACATCGCTCGGCAAACTTGCTTCTATCTCGTCAACAGAATTACGGATTTTCTGGATGCTGGCGACAAAGTCTTCTGTGACTTTTTGGATATAAACAGTATTCGTGTCTCGCTTCTGAAGCTGACTATAGAGGATGTCAACATGTGGCATTATTAAATGAAATAATTTAAGGAAGTAAAGGAACTCCCTGTCTTCCAGCATTCCAATGAAACCAGCGGCTTCACGTATAGATGTTGGATCAAAGTTTAGACATGCTTCAATTGTCTGGAAACACTCAAGTAGCGCATCTCTGTTCTCGTAGATGACGTTCACAGTCCTAACGTTGAAGTTCCACCTCTTGGTGCACCTCTTGGAAGTCTTCTACCAACTACCTCATCCAGAACTCCAGTCCTTTTTGGAGAGCGTGAAAAAAAAAGATGGTATGCCGCCTATGTTGGAAAAAAAACTCGAACTCTTCCAATCCTTGAAACTGCTTTCTCCATTATTACGTTCAGTTGGTGAGCATAGCAATGGACGTAGTGTGCGTTCGGGTACACGTCTTTTATTTTTCTTTGAACTCCTCCTTGATCTCCACGCATCACACTGGCACCATCGTAGCTTTGAGCTATGAGTTTCTTCTTGTCTTCTGGCTCTGGGAGAACAGTATTCAGACTTTCCAACACAACAGCAGCAATCGAGTCTGCATCCGTTGATTTCATTTCCGTGAAGCCATCAAATCTTTCCACCACTTGATGCTTCTTGTCAATGTAGTGATAGACTACAACGCACTGTGTCCTAGCGGAAATATCGGTTGTTTCATCCGCTTGGATTGCCACAAACTGGGCTTCCTTAAGCTCTTGGTGAATCACTTCCTTAATAACTTCATGCATGCAGTCCAGTAGCTCATTCTGCACGGTTTTGGACGTGCCCTTAAACACAGTTGCAGTCTTCAAATGCTGTTCCATTGCACTATCGATACTGCCAACCAAATCCACCAGGCCTCAAAACACTCCTGGATTTAGCGATGTTTCACTCTCGTCGTGTCTTCTTAATGCCAGTTCAAAAGCGCCACAAAAGCGAACACAATCAATTATCTTGGAAAGGATGTACCGGTTCTTAGCCGCTTCTTCGTTGTGTTTTTGAATACTGACTTGGTATCCTTGGACCAGTTGAAACAGCAATGTTCGCCTGTCCAAGCATCTCAAACTTGATCCTGTTATCCAAGTGAGCTTTAGAACTTTTGTGTTTCGCCAATTTATCAGCTAGATGTTTGACGTCAGTCACTCCAGTTTTGGTCCAAGCAGCGTCACCACCAAATAGGATGCATGGGAAACAATATAAGGACTTCCTAGAAACGCTTCCACAAAGCCAGTCGTTCTTCTTGTACCATTCAGTATTGAAAGTACGGATATATTGCTTCCCTCTATCTCTTGCGATTTGCTGCAGATTTATCCCTGGTTGGTCAGGTCCTAACCGTTTTTACTTTCACCTTCTCCTCATAGGTTAGGGTGCCGAAAGGCTTCACAAGTAGAGAGTCAATAGTATTCATTTCTGATACCAATAGAAGAAAGAGATCACGGTATATTAAATTTATATTATGTCACAAAATTACTTTAAAATAACAGTGTGTTGAATTCATTGGTATACATTACAGATTGCAAACCCTCATGTGAAAAGACTACATCAACATCAAATTTGCACCTATACGCATGGACAGAAAATTAAAAGCAATGATACTCACCTACAGTTGACTCTCATTCTCAGGGTAATTCACGTCCAGTAAGTCAAACCAACGAGTCCAAACAAATCTGCTTCCACCAGATAGTTTGCACCTGGGGGGTGATAGAAAACAACAAAAAAAGCATTAGAAAGTTCAAGACCCAAACCGTAACTTTTAAAACCTTAAAAGACCAAAGTGTGACCATATTGGGCCCCAACCGCACCTGAAAATCCCTAAATAACAAAGTGAGACCATATAGGCCCCAACCGCACCTTAAAAACCCTAAAATAACAAAGTGGGACCATATAGGCCCCAACTGCACCTTAATAACCCTAAATAGCAAAGTTGGACCATATAGGCCCCAACCGCACCTTAAAAACTCCTAAATAACAAAGTGGGACCATATAGGCCCCAACCGCACCTTAAAAACCCTAAATAACAAAGTGGGGACCATATAGGCCCCAACCGCACCTTAAAAACCCCTAAATAACAAATTGGGACCACATAGGCCCCAACCGCACCTTAAAAACCCTAAATAACAAAGTGGGACCATATAGGGCCCCAACCGCACCTTAAAAAAATCCTAAATAACAAATTGGGCCCATATAGGCCCCAACGCACCTTAAAAAAACCTTAAAGGACCAAGTGTGACCATATAGGGCCCCCAACCGCACCTTAAAAACCCCTAAATAACAAAGTGGGACCATATAGGCCCCAACTGCACCTTATAACCCTAAATAGCAAAGTTGGACCATATAGGCCCCAACCGCACCTTAAAAACCCTAAATAACAAAGTGGGACCATATAGGCCCCAACCGCACCTTAAAAACCCTAAATAACAAAGTGGGACCATATAGGCCCCAACCGCACCTTAAAAAACCCTAAATAACAAATTGGGACCATATAGGCCCCAACCGCACCTTAAAAACCTTAAAAGACCAAGTGTGACCATATAGGCCCCAACCGCACCTTAAAAACCCTAAATAACAAATTGGGACCATATAGGCCCCAACTGCACCTTAAAAACCCTAAATAACAAATTGGGACCATATAGGCCCCAACCGCACCTTAAAAACCCTAAATAACAAAGTGGACCATATAGGCCCCAACCGCACCTTAAAAACCCTAAATAACAAATTGGGACCACATAGGCCCCAACCGCACCTTAAAAACCCTAAATAACAAAGTGGGACCATATAGGCCCCAACCGCACCTTAAAAATCCTAAATAACAAATTGGGCCCATATAGGCCCCAACCGCACCTTAAAAACCTTAAAGGACCAAGTGTGACCATATAGGCCCCAACCGCACCTTAAAAACCCTAAATAACAAGTGTGAACATATAGGCCCCAACCGCACCTTAAAAACCCTAAATAACAAAGTGGGACCATATAGGCCGCAACCGCACCTTAAAAACCCTAAATAACAAATTGGGACCATATAGGCCCCAAACGCACCTTAAAAACCCTAAATAACAAAGTGGGACCATATAGGCCCCAACCGCACCTTAAAAACCCTAAATAACAAAGTGGGACCATATAGGCCCCAACCGCACCTTAAAAACCCTAAATAACAAATTGGGACCATATAGGCCCCAA
>CM050166.1:243278756-243468763 GCA_027410445.1 Discoglossus pictus | reverse complement strand
TCTCTCTCTGCTTCCCCATCTCTCTCTCCCCCATCTCTCTCTCCCATTCTCTCCCCCATCTCTCTCTCTTCTCCCCATCTCTCTCTCTTCCATCTCTCTCTCTCTACCCATCTCTCTCTCTCTACCCATCTCTCTCTATACCCATCTCTCTCTCTACCCATCTCTCTCTCTACCCATCTCTCTCTCTCTCCCCATCTCTCTCTCTACCCATCGCTCTCTCTACCCATCTCTCTTTATCCATCTCTATCTCTCTCTCTCTCTCCCATCTCTCTCTCTCTTCCCCATCTCTCTCTCTCCCATCTCATCCCCCATCTCTCTCTCTCCCATCTCTTCACCCTCTTTCTCTTTCCCATCTCTTCCCCCATCTCTCTCTTCCCCATCTCTCTCCCATCTCTTCCCCATCTCTTCCCCCATCTCTCTCTCTCCCATCTCTTCCCTCATCTCTTCCCCCCTCTCTCTCCCATCTCTTCCCCATCTCTCTCTCTTCCCCATCTCTCTCTCTCCCCCCATCTCTCTCTCTCTCCCCATCTCTCTCTCTCTCCCCATCTCTCTCTCTCTACCCATCTCTCTCTCCCTCCCCATCTCTCTCTCTCTCTCCCTCTCTCTCCCCATCTCTCTCTCTCCCTCCCCATCTCTCTCTCTCCCTCCCCATCTCTCTCCCTCCCCATCTCTCTCCCTCCCCATCTCTCTCCCTCCCCATCTCTCTCTCTCCCCATCTATCTCTTTTCCCATCTGTCTCTCTCTCCCCATCTCTCTCTCTCTCCCCATCTCTCTCCCCATCTCTCTCCTCATCTCTCTCTCCTTTCCCATCTCTCTCTCTCTCCCCATCTCTCTCTCTCTCCCCATCTCTCTCTCTCTCTACCCATCTCTCTCTCTACCCATCTCTCTCTCTCTCTCTCCCCATCTCTCTCTCCCCATCTCTCTCTATCCCCATCTCTCTGTCCCCATCTCTCTCTCTCTCCCCATCTCTCTCTCTCCCCATCTCTCTCTATACCCATCTCTCTCTCTACCCATCTCTCTCTCTCCCCATCTCTCTCTCTACCCATCTCTCTCTCTACCCATCTCTCTCTACCCATCTCTCTCTCCCCCCATCTCTCTCTCTCCCCATCTCTCTCTCAACCAATCGCTCTCTCTACCCATCTCTCTCTCCCCATCTCTCTCTCTCTCCTCATCTCTCTCTCTACCCATCTCTCTCTCTACCCATCTCTCTCTACACCCATCTCTCTCTCTACCCATCTCTCTCTCTCCCAATCTCTCTCTCTCCCCATCTTTCTCTCTACCCATCTCTCTCTAGCTATCTCTCTCCCCATCTCTCTCTCTCCCCATCTCTCTCCCTCTCTCCCCATCTCTCTCTCTCTCTCCCCATCTCTCTCTCTCTCCCCATCTCTCTCTCTCCCCATCTCTCTCTCTACCAATCTCTCTCTCTCCTTATCTCTCTCTCTCTACCCATCTCTCTCTCTCTACCCATCTCTCTCTCTCTCCCCATCTCTCTCTCCCCATCTCTCTCTCTCCCCATCTCTCTCTCCCCATCTCTCTCTCTCTCCCCATCTCTCTCTCTACCCATCTCTCTCTATACCAATCTCTCTCTCTACCCATCTCTCTCTATATACCATCTCTTGCTCTACCCATCTCTCTCTCTCCCCATCTCTCTCTCTCCCCATCTCTCTCTCTACCCATCTCTCTCTCTCTCCCCATCTCTCTCTCTCTCTCTCTCTCTCCCCATCTCTCTCTCTCTCCCTCTCTCCCCATCTCTCTCTCTCTCCCCATCTCTCTCTCTCTCCCCATCTCTCTCTCCCCATCTGTCTCTCTCTCCCCATCTCTCTCTCTACCCATCTCTCTCTACCCATCTCTCTCTCTCCCCATCTCTCTCTCTCTCCCCATCTCTCTCTCTCTCCATCTCTCTCTCTCCCCATCTCTCTCTCTCTCTCTTCCCATTTCTCTCTCTCTCTCTTCCCATCTCTCTCTCTCTCTCTTCCCATCTCTCTCTCTCTTCCCATCTCTCTCTCTCTTCCCATCTCTCTCTCTCTCTTCCCATCTCTCTCTCTCTACCCATCTCTCTCTCTCTTCCCATCTCTCTCTCTCCCCATCTCTCTCTCTCTCCCCATCTCTCTCTCTCTACCATCTCTCTCTCTCTCCCCATCTCTCTCTCTCTCTCCCCATCTCTGTCTCTCTCTCCCCATCTCTCTCTCTCCCCATCTCTCTCTCTCTCTCTCTTCCCATCTCTCTCTCTCTCTCTCTTCCCATCTCTCTCTCTCTCTTCCCATCTCTCTCTCTCTTCCCATCTCTCTCTCTCCCCATCTCTCTCTTCCCATCTCTCTCTCTCTCTTCCCATCTCTCTCTCTCTCTTCCCATCTCTCTCTCTCCCCATCTCTCTCTCTCTACCCATCTGTCTCTCATATTATTGCTATTAAGAGGGCGGCTGCGGCCTCGGCTGGTCCTGTGGGGCGTGGCTGGTCCCGGGGGCGGGGGCAGTTGGGGGCGGGGCCACTTTCCGGCAGCCGGGCAGCCGTGGGTAGGAAGGAGTGGGAGCCGAGCTAAGAAGAGCCGGGTGACCTTCTATGGAGGAGGGGTTAGCCGGACCGGAGGGATCCGATCCAACCCTGACTGGGGAAGGAGAGAGCGGGGTGTAATAATACAAAGGAGAGAGTGAGTGTGTGGGGTTAGGAGGGAAGGACAGAGCAGTCAGCAGTGTGTATGGTGAAGAAGGCCTGGGGGGCACTGACAGCACCGAGATGAGAGAGGAGATCGTGGCTGGGAATGCAGTGAGTGTGTGGGGACGCTGCACGGCTTTGTGATCAAATTGTTGTCAAACTGCGATTTGTCGCAAAGCGTGATGACGAATCGCAGTTTGACAATTATAATATGTGATATATATATATATATATATATCAATCAATAATCAATATATAAATCAATCAATATATAAATATATATATATGTATATATATATATATATATATCAATCAATAATCAATATATAAATCAATCGATATATAAATATATATATATATATATATATATATATGTATATCTCAATATATATATATATATATATCAATCAATATATCTATCAATCAATATATATATATATATATATATATCAATATATATATCAATCAATATATATATATATCAATATAAATAAATATATATATATATATATGTCAATATATATATATATATATATATATATATATCAATCACACACACACACATAAATATACATAAATATACATAAACATATACATAAAAAAATATATATTAATTGATATTTATTAATTGATTAATTGATGTACTTTACTAATTATTTGATTATATTGTTCATGTATTTCTATTAGACATTATTTTTTATACATATTACAGTGCTATTTATTTGCTATACATGTTACAGGATATTATAATAGCCCTGTAATATGTATAATACATACAGGGTCACACAAGTTCACACTAACCTTGTTTTCCCTTACAGGCTTCCATACCTGCTTTGCTGATTTGCTAATTTTTTAAAGACTCTCATTGGTTTAAATCGAAAAATTTCAGCCAATCAGAGTCCTTCAAAAATTAGTATATATGGCAGAGCGTAAGAAAAAAACAATTAGTCGCGGGTAGAGGAGGAGCTCTGTTAGTTTTTTTTTTTTTTTTTTTTAGAGAGTCGTTTTTTTTTTTTGGTGGAGGCCTCTTGCAATGGGCCAGAATGGATGGACAATGGCTTCAATCAAGATTGGATTATTATTTGACATGGGCTTCAATCAAGATTGGATTATTTTGACATGGGCTTCAATCAACATTGGATTATTTTGACATGGGCTTCAATCAACATTGGATTATTTTGACATGGGCTTCAATCAAGATTGGATTATTTTGACATGGGCTTCAATCAAGATTGGATTTTATGACATGGGCTTCAATCAAAATTGGATTATTATGACTATCCAGGGCACTGAGGGCAGAAGGCCAACGCTGGAGGGGTCAATTTGACAGGTAAGTATGTGCTGTTGTTTATTTTATTTTTATTATTGTTTGTTTAGTATGTATGTGCTGTTTACTTTATTTGTATTATTGTTTGTTTAGTATGTGTGCTGTTTACTGTATTTTTATTATTGTTTTTCCCTTACCTTATTTTTATTTTATCTTTAAAAGTGACAGGCACATGCATGGGCCTGTTACTTCTAAAAATGGAATAAAAATAGGGGGGGGGGGGGTTGGTAGCTGGGTCAGGGTGGGGTCACGCGGCCATGGGTCGGTCAGTGGCCGCGTACATCTAAAAATGGAATAAAAATAGGGGGGGGTTGGTAGTTTGGTCAGGGTGGGGTCACGCGGCCATGGGTCGGTCAGTGGCCGCGTAGGCCACATGGAGGCCATGATCAGGGGTGGCACAGGCCTCATGGGGGTGATCCTCCACCCCCATGTGGCCTGTGCAACCCCGCTCACCACCCGATTACCCCGATCACCGTGATCGGGGTAATCGGGCGGTGGCATAGCATAGGCCACATCGGGGTGGTGATGATCGGGCCTCGGGGGTGGCACAGGCCACATGATGGAGGTGATCAGGGGTGGCAGTGGCACAGGCCTCAGTCATGGTGGTGATCCGATCACCCCCATGTGGCTGGCAGCCCCGATCACCGCCCGATTACCCCCATCACCGTGATCGGGGTAATCGGGCGGTGGCATAGCATAGGGCAGGCCACATCGGGGTGATCGGGGGTGGCACAGGCCGCAGACATGGTGGTGATGGCTGGGGCGGGGGTGGCACCATTGCAGGCCAGGCCTAGGTCGGTCGTCGGTGGTAGGCCAATGGGTGGCTGGGTAGGTGGCAGGCCAGGCAGGCATAGTGGGGTAACTGGGGGGATCCTACCTTTTATTAGGGGCACTAGGGGTTTGGTTTGGCCAGGGGCAGGGCAGGTGCCAGGTAGACTTACTGTTAGGTTGGGCAGAGCAGATGTGAGTAGTTTCAGCCAGAGAGGTCTCTCTCAGTCTCAGCATGAGCAGGGTCAGGAAACAGAAAGAGGGAAGGGACAGGCAACTGGTGGTTTTATTGACTGTAGATGTCAATCAAAAAGTAAACTCGAGGCCCTATTAGCTGGCGGGCGCTCGGAGCTAACGGTCTGGGTGGGTTTACATTGTTCTCTTGACAACTGTACAGCCTTCCATCATTGATTGGTCAATGATGGGAGACTGTCAGTCATGAAATTGATACATTTATCACCGCCCATGCATATCGTCATTGTGCTGGTGGGCGGAATGCATACACAGCATTAGTTAATATATACACACAAGGGCAAGGGGTTATCTTAAAGTGACAGTGTCCCAGGGAATAGTTTGCTTCATTTATTACTGTAATAACACTTGAATGATGATGTACACATTATATTTAATTGTTTTTGGGTTATTAATAATAAATTATTGTGTTTTTTTATTGCAGTGTCAAGAAAATATTTTGGGGGGGGCGTTTGCCCTGACGCCCCAATGGACGGGCCGCCCCTGGAAATGACCAGAAGAAGGTTAAATAAAACATGTCTGTATTAACTTTACTGAATAAAAGAAAGAAAGAAATCCAAAATCATCTTGAAAAAATAAAGTAATTAAAGCATTTTGTTCAGATGGTATACATCCAAGGGTACTGAGGGAAACTGAGTTCTGTAATAGTCAATCCATTATTTCTAACTAGCGACTTGCCCTTCAAAAAATGACGGCAATAAAATTGTAAGGCAGGGAATGCTGTTTGGTCGAGACATTAATTTTGTTGGTGCTCCGAGATCCTTCATTGCTCATTGCGAGCCTTGTGCTGAGCGCCTTTGGCGCTCATTGCGAAGCTGTTGGTTGTTGTATATTTTTTTTATGATAGGCGCTTTTGCTGTTATTGTTTTGTAGGCGTTGATCTGCTTTTTGCGCTTTCTGATATGAGCAGCGTTGGCCCTCGTTGTGAGTCGGGCGGTGAATGGGTTTTGTGTTTACTGTCAGAGTCTACTCGTCAATTTGGACTTAAATTGAGATGTAACTTCACTTGCAGAGGTGCTGGGTGCCCCCCTTGCTGTGGGTAAGCATTTTATATGTTTTGTGTGTATGTATTGTGTTTTTAATGTTTTCATGTGCGCACGGTTCGGGTGTCAAGGCCGTATTTTTGCGAGGTCGTAATGTTTTTAAGTCCTGCGGTTCGTATTTTTTGGAGTAAGTCCGTATATAGTGATTGAGTGTTAAATCTATTTTGGTAAAGTGCCGCTTGTGTGTTTGTAACCGCGTGTGAGGCTCCGTAGAGCCTCCACCTCCGCATTTGTGGCCCCTCACATTGCAACCGACATGGGAGCCTCCACCTCCGCAAATGCAGCCCCTCGCTTTGCGAGGGTCCGCATTTGTGGTCCGAAAGTCGTAGGGCGTCGTAGGGATGATCAGCTATGGCGCTCATCTCCACCAGCGCAAGGAGCGCCTTCTGCGCTCCTTGCCAGCAACTGCGGCCCTAGCTGCGGCCCGCAAGCGTTAGCAACAACCCGCATTGCTGACAACTATATATGTGAATTTTCAAGACAGGCATAACACAAGGTTAGCAGATGTGGTATCTTTATTTAGGAAGGGAGCTAGAGTAAACCCAAGGGATTCTAGACCAGTAAGGCTCACCTCAATAGTGGAGATGCTCTTAGAAGGGTTATTAAGGAACTGTACTAAGGAAAATATCCATTTGAAAAAGATAATATGTAGTAATCAATACAGAGTTATGAGGTAAAAATGTGTACCAAGGTAACTCTGTTGATACATAAAGCTTTCGATACACATGGGAGGCTATTGTACAATTTAAAGATACTGGGATTACAGTAATTGTGGTTCCCCTGGGATGAGTTCTAGGTCATCTTCTTTTTTATATCTTCTTTTATTAATAATTTAGAATTAGGGTTGAATAGTAATATCTCCATATTTGTTGATGACACTAAATTGTGCAAGGTAATTAAATCAGGCCAGGATGTGATTTCCGTCTAAATGGACTTGTATAAACTAGAAGATTGGGAAGAATGGGCATCTAAATGAAGCGATGAGATGAGATTTAACACAGAGAAATGTAAAATTATGCATTTTGGAAAGAAAAATAAGCATGCAATATATAATCTAAATGGGACTTATTTAGGGGTATCAGAGATAGAAACACATTTAGGAGTGCTTGTGGACAAGCTCCTACACAGCAATGATCAATGTCAGGCAGCAGCAAGAAAGGCAAATAAAATATTACTATGCATTAAGAGAAGTATAGAAGCAAGTGAAGCAAGTATACTTCTGCCACTATACAAACCCCTAGTAAGACCTCATTTAGAGTACAAGTTTGGGCACCACAGCAAAAGTGACATTGAAGAGCTAGAAAAGGTTCAGAGAAGTGCAACAAACGTAATAAGGTGAATGGAGGGACTGAATTATGTAGAGAAGCAAACCAATTTAGACTTATTTCCTTAGTATAAGGCTTTGTCAAGTGAAGTGTAATAGCAGATTCAGTAGACTTAATGGTTGGATGTATTTTTTATTAAAAATATAATATAGTTAAATAGAATAGCTAGGATATTGATCCAGTGTAAAATCAAATTGAACTTTTGAAATCAGTAAGGTGTTTTTTTTTTCTTCAATGAGACAATTGTCTTTCAAAGGGATTGTTTGGTTCTTCCTTTGGATCAATTGACAATTCGCAAAATATAAAGATCTGAGGCGACTTAAAAAGGTTAATGTGGATAGACTATTTTTTTAAACCAAATTTAAATGGACAACATTTAAATACTTACAAAATATACATACTTATCACCATATACCAAGTGGGAATAAAAGTAAAAGGAGTAAATACCATCCAATGTGGCTTAACAATGATTTAAAGAGCAAGATCTGGAGTAAAAAACAGGCATTTAAATTATACAAACAAGAGGAGATAGAGACTGCTTTACGGGATTACAAGGAAATCAACAAGGCTTGCAAAAGGGCTATTAGACTGGCTTAAATAGAAAATTAAAAATAAATTGCAAAAGAGAATAAGACTAACCCTAAAATATTTTTTAAGTATATTAATGGTAAGATGGCGAGGAAGGAAGCTATAGGAACATTATAATGTGACACAGGCTGCCTGAAAATTAGCGACCAGGAAAAGGCAGATGAGCTAAATAGGTTATTTTCTTAAGTATATACAAGTGGTTGGGACACTTCAACATAATGGGGCTACACTACTTTCGCCGAATAATTGGTTGACACAAGAAGTAATCCAAAAGAGGTTGGAAAAAATAAATGTTAATAAAGCCCCGCATCCTGATGGAATACTGAGGGAACGGGGTTCTGTAATAGAAAAACCATTATATTTAATTTTTCAAGATTCACTCAACACAGGGTCTCTACCAGATGGCTGGAGAAAAGCAGAGGTGATACCTATATTTAAAAAGGGAGCAAGCGCATATCTGGGGAATATATAGACCAGTGAGCCTTACTTCTGTAGTGGGAAAGCTTTTAGAAGGGTTAAGAAGGGATAATATACAAGAATATGTCTATTTGAACAGGATTATAAGTAGGAGCCAAAATGGATTTATGAGGGATAGGTCATGTTAAACAAATCTAATTAATTAGTTTCTATGAGGAGGTTAGTAGGAACCTGTATCAAGGCAACTCAGTGTATGTAGCCTTTTTGGATTTTGCTAAGGTTTTTGATACAGTGCCACATGGGAGACTATTGTGCAAACTAAGGTATACAGGAGTTGTAAATATCTGCTTATGAATTGAGAGCTGGCTAAAAGACAGGAAGCAAAGGGTTGTTGTAAATGGAACATACTCCGATTGGACTAATTTGGTAAGTGGGGTTCCGCAGGGTTCAGTATTATGTCCTCTCCTTTTTAACATATTTATTAATGACTTAGAGGTGGGACTGGAAAGTAGTGTCTCCATTTTCGCTGATGGCACAAAGTTGTTCAAGGTAATTAAATCAGATAATGTTGTGCTTTCCCTCCAAATGGATTTACATAAAATTGAGGAATGGGCATCTAAATGGCAGATGAGATTTAATACGAATAAATGTATAAATGTGCATCTTGGAAGGAAAAATAGGCATGCAATTTATATATTTTATTATATTATATATTAATGGAGCAAATATAGGGGTATAAGATATTGAAAGGGATTTGGGAGTGCTTTTGGACAACCACCTAGGTAACAGTGCTCAAAGCCAAGCAGCAGCTGCAAAGGCAAATAAAATATTAGCATGTATTAAGAAGGGTATAGAAGCAAGGGATGAAAATATATTTCTGCCACTATACAAAACTCTAGTACACCCTCATTTAGAATATGGAGTACAATTTTGTGCACCATTTCATAAAATGGACATTTTAGAGCTGGAAAAGGTACAAAAGATGCCAACAAAGCTAATAAGGGTAATGGAGGGGCTAAGCTATGAAGAAAGACTAACCAAATTAAGCTTATGTTCTCTAGAAAAAAGGCATCTTAGAGGAGATATGATTACCTTATATAAGTACATCCAGGGTCAGTATAAAGATTTGGAAAGGGAGCTTTTTGTGCCAAGAGCTTTTCAACTGACAAGATGACATCCCTTGAGATTAGAAGTAAAAAGATTCCACCTTAAAGAAATAAAATGGTTCTTCACAGTAAGGGTGGTTAATCTGTGGAATTCTCTACCAGAGGAGGTGGTGACAGCGGATTCGATATATAACTTTAAAAGGGGACTAGATTTATTTCTAAATAAAAAGGGAATTCAGGGTTATCCTGCATAATTAAAGATAGTATTGATTCAGGGAGGAGTCAGATCGACAGTATCTGGGGTCAGGAAGGAATTTTTTTTTTCCCCTTTGAGACGAATGGCTAGGTTTTTTTTTTTTTCTGTTTGCCTTCCTCTGGATCAATTAATTGTTAAATAACAAAAAAATGTTGATTAATAATTAATTAACAATTAATTAACAACAAATTAATTAATAACTAATCCACATATTGCAGATCAGAGGAGATCTTAAAAGGTTGAACTTGATGGACTGAAAGTCTTTTTTCAACCTTAATTACTATGTAACTATCTAACTTACTATGTAAGGTAGGGGGCAATTGTTCCTTTTAGGTATGCACCGAACAAATTTATGAGAGGTTATGTAATACATGCTCTAGTTGTCTATTTTTTAGCATTGAAGTGGTGGGGTGTTTTGTTAGATTTTAGTTTAGAAATAGTTTTGGTAATCTAACCTTCTGTTATGGGAGTGCTGAACATTTGATAAGTATGTGAGACTATCAGACTCATGCTACATTTTCAAAAGTAACCCGTAGTGAAAAACATAGGGCTGAAGGCTATTAAATTAGTCTCGTAAACCTCTATGTTGCCGACCTGCGTGTTAGAACGCAGGACGGCCTAAAAATGCCTACATTTTGTGGAACGTGGAACATAGCAGCACGCAACCCTTTCATCTGTCCATCCCGTACATGCTATGTTCCCATTTTCCTATTAAATTGCCACGGAGTCCCCCGAGCTAGCCCATGACACGCAAATGGAGCCCAAAGCACAACGAGTGCTGGGGAGAACTCACAAAGGCTGTAAAAGCCCTTACATTAGCTACGTGAACAGCAGAACAGACCACCGCTCCAGTCCCCAAACCTCCATCCCACCGCTTAAGCTCCCCCCTGCTCCCCAAATATATCCCCATGCTGCAGGGGTCACTATCAGCACTCCCGCAGCTTCCCAATAATAATCCTTGCTGTGGGGGTCCCGATCGGGCCCCCCGTGTCAATCAAAGGGTTAACCCCTGCTGCCGGGGTACTTCAACTACCCCTGCAGAATCTAAAATTAACCCCTCAATTCTGGTGGTCCCCATCGGGACCCCCGCAGTGTCCCCATATTAACCCATGCAGTGGGGGTCCCGATCGGGACCCCTGCTGCATTTAAAATTTAAAATTACCCACCACGGCATACTATTGTACTATCCTGGCCACTGGGGTACTGTAAGTACCCCCACAGCACCTACAACTCTCCCCCCCCCCCAATGCTGGGGGTCCCCAACAGGACCCCCGCAGTGTCCCTACATTAACCCTTGCAGAACCCTGCTGCATTTAAAAAAGTTTAATTTCCCGCTGCGGGTTCTGAAAGGACCTTAAAGGTTCTTAAAGGACCTGTGTTAACTAAAGAATTAACCCCTGCCGCGGGGGTACTATAAGTATCCCCCGGCACTTAAAATCAACCCCATGACTCATGGGGTCTATACAGACTTCTAATTAATCCCAACAGGCCATACAGACCCTTTTGGGACACTAATTCACCCCATCAATCCCATAAGGGTGTATACAGACCCTTATGGGACACTAATTTACCCCCTCAGTCCCATAATGGTCTATACAGACACTTATGGGAAACTAATTTACCCCAATATTAACACTATAAGTGCCATGAGGGTCCTCCAGGACTAAACGCTACACTATTAACCTTCCCTCTGCCCTATAAACCCCCCTCTTCCCTATCAACCCCTCTCTACCCTATCAACTCCCCCTCTAGACTATCAATCCCGCTCTAGACTATTAAACTCCCCCTCTACCATGTTAAACCCCTCTACACTATGAACCCCCCTCACCCTATTAACCCCCTCTACCATATGAACCCCCCTCTACCCTATTAACCCCTACAATACATATTTAGCAACTAATAAAATCCCACCATTACCCCACTAATTACACAAAATGAAAAAACTAACTTACTGAAAAAAATACATTACAAAAAATAAACATAAATTACATTAAATTAAAAAAATAGCATTACAGAAAATAAAAAACCTAGAATCACCCAAAATAAAAAAAAAACACATTACATAATATAAAAATCCTAAAAATACACAAAATAAAAAACATAATTTACAGAAAATAAAGAAGCCTACATTACAGTAAAATAAAAAATCATAAATTACTTCAAATAAGAAAACCTACATTGAAGTAAAATAAAAAAGGCTAAATTACTTAATAAATTTTTTTACATAACAGTAAAATAAAAATAAAACTAAGTTACAGTTAAATAAATAAAAAAAAATTACAAAAAAAAAAAATATTTTACAGTTAAACATACATTACATACACTAAAACCCCTCTAATTACACCTAAAATAACCCCCATCCTAAACCTAGAATAGGGCAAATGACACAACTTACCTTGCCCAAATGCCCCTCCAGGAACTATGGTCTTCTGTGCTTCGTCCCTATGCAAGTGCCCTACCTAAATGTCCACCAGTCTGGCACCCCTAGGAAAAAAAGAAACACTACAATTAACAAATAAATAAATAAACACAACATAT
Source organism: Discoglossus pictus (assembly GCA_027410445.1). Lineage (NCBI taxonomy): Eukaryota > Metazoa > Chordata > Amphibia > Anura > Alytidae > Discoglossus > Discoglossus pictus. Next base: position 243,456,492 of record CM050166.1, on the reverse strand, counting down.
AATCCAATACATTCTAAATAGTACACTAACCTTTCCTAATTGGCCACCCATCCTCCTTGAAGTCTTTGCCGGCAGGGCCCCTCCAAAAGAAACCTGCCGGTCTAAAAAATTAAAAAAACATTGAAGCTTTTCCCTGGAGGAGCTCCCCACCTTAAAAATGAGGGTTCTCTTGCCTGCTCCGCTAAAATTTTGATATGGCGCCTACTGATTGGTTGAAAACGCTGTCAATTATATTTCAGTCAATCAGAAGGTGCCAAAGTCTATGTCAATCAAAATGGGATTCACCCCTATATCCCATTCTGATTGGCTGAAGTAACTGTCAATCAATTCTAATCCAATAAGTAGGCGCTATTGCCTTCAGCCAATCAAAATGGGATACACCACACAGGGTGTTTCCCATTGTGATTGCCTGATATAACTGTCAGATTGCAGCTAATCAGAAGACGTGGATATTGGAGCAATTCACAATGGGATACACCCTGTGGGGTGTATCCCATTCTGATTGCCTGAAACAATAGTGCCTTCTGATTGGATTAGAAATTATAGACAGTTACATCAGCCAATCAGAATTGTATATATAGGTGTATCACATTCTGATTGGCTCACACCTTTGCGCCTTGGCTGAAACATGATTGACAGCATTCTCCCCCCCCCCCACCACCTCTCCCACCGTCTGCTTTACTGTCCTTCTTTGTAGCTCATTGCGAGTCTCTCCCCTCTCTACTTCCTCCCTTGTGTCTCATTTCCCCCCTCCTCTAGCTCCTTTGTATCTCCTTCCCCCCATGTTTTTACCGCCCTCTCTCTCCTGTGTCTCTAACTCCTCCCCTGTGTCTCTTTCCCCCTATCCCCCCATACGTCTCTTTCCCCCTGCCCTGTGTCTCTTTCCCTCTTTTCCCCCTCCCCCTGTGTCTGTTCCCCCTTATGTCTCTTTCCCCTTATCCATCCCATGTGTCTCGTTCCACCTCCCCAGTGTCTCGTTCCACCTCCCCTGTGTCTCTTTCCGCCCCCCCCCCCGTCTCTTTCCACCTCTCCTCTGTCTCTTTTCCCCCCTCTGTCTTTTTTCCCCCCTCTGTCTATTTCCCCCCTCTCCCCCTTGTCTCTTTCCCCCTTGTTTCTTCCCCCCTTTGTCTCTTTCCCCCCTCTCCCCCGTGTTTCTTCCCCCCTCTCCTCCGTCTTTTTCCCCTCTCCCCATCTTTCCACCTCGCCCTTCCATGCGTCTCTTCCCCCTCCCCTGTGTCTCTTTCCCCCCTTCTCCCTCCCATGTGTATCATTCCCCACTCTCCTGTGTTTCTCTCTCCCCTCTCCCTCTTTCTGTCTTCCCCCCTCTCCCTCTGTGTCTCTTCCCCCCTCTCCGCCATTTTCAGCTGAGCATGCACGAGAACCCTCATTTGCATCGGGGAGCTCCTCCAGGGAGGAGCTTCCATTAGTTGTTTTAGTTTTTAGTTGTTTTGTTTTAGTTTTTAGTTGTTTTGTTTTGCAGGGACCCTGCCTGCGAAGACTTCGAGGAGAACGGGGACATCGATGGATGTGCAATTTGGAATGGTAAGTGGCCTATTTAGAATATATTTTATTATATGTTGTGTTTATTTATGTAATAATTGGAGTGTTTCTTTTTTTTCCCGGGGTGCCGGACCGGTGGACAATTAGGAGGGGCCTTTACCTTGGGATGAAGTACAGAAGACTATTGTCGCTGGAGAGGCATTTGGGCAAGGTAAGTGGTCTTATTTACCCTATTCTACTTTTAGTGAGGGGGTGGTTTTAGGTGTAATAGGGCTTTTAGTATATGTAATTATAGGCTTTTTTATCGTATGTAATGTATTTTGTTTGTTTTGTAAATTAAGTTTTTTGTTTTCCTGTAATGTAGTCTTTTTTATTGTATGCAATTATAGGTTTTCTTATTGTACTGTATGTAATGTTTTTTTTTCCTGTAATTATAGGGTTTTTATTTTGTGTAATTTAGTTTTTTTTTTAAATTTATGTAATGTAGGGTATTTTATTTTATAAAAATGTATTTTTTTTTAATTTTCTCTAAGTATTGTTTTTTATTTTGTGTAATTCTATTTTTTTTATTTTGTGTAATTATTGGGGTAATAGGGATTTTATTGGGGTGTTAGGTGGGAAATGTAGGGGTTAACAGGGTAGAGGGGGGTTAATAGTGTGGAGGGGGGATAATAGTGTAGGGTAGGAGTTGGGTAGGAAGTGTAGGGTTTATTAGGGTAGTTAAGGAGGGGGTTTATGGAATGGGGTTTACTGGGTACATTTGGGGTTAAATAGGCCCAGTTAGCGTTAAATAGGACTAGATGGGGTTAAATTATTATTATTATTATAGTTAATTTATAACGTGCCGACATATTCCATAGCATTGTACATAAGTTAAGTTCAGACAAAGATAAATACAAATTAACAAATAGCAAAGCAAGGAGGGTCCTGTCTTTGAGATAGAAATCCAATGTCCGTGGTGCATTCCCAAAGTACTTATGATAGAAACTTGCAGACTTCCAATCTAAGGTATAGTGAGTGGTAAAAGAGGGTGAGAGAGGTGATAAGCGTGTTAGGGTGGAAAGTGATACGCTTCTTTAAAGGGATCCATTTAAAGTGAGGTTTTTATTGTTTTGAGGCAAGAGGGTAATCTGGTAGAGCGAGGCAAGGAGTTCCAGAGACTAGGGGCAGCACAAGAGAATCCTGGAGGCGGAAGTGAGATGAGGTGACAAGTGTTGTAGAAAGAAGAAGGCCAGTAGCAGAACAAAGAGGGCGGGTGGGGGAGTATTTGTAGATGAGAGCAGAGATGTAAGGGGGATCGTTATTGTTGAGGGCTTTGTAAGTTAGGGTCATGATTTTAAATGTTATTCATGAGGCTAAGAGAAGCCAGTGGAGTGATTGACAGAGAGGTGATGCTGAGACTGGATTGAAGTGGAGATAGTCGGGTGGTGGGTAGGCCAACAAGAAGCGAGTTGCAGTAGTCTAGTCGAGAGATGATGAGAGAGTGTATTAGGATTTTAGTTGTGTCTTGTGTAAGATAGTGATAAATTCTGGAGATGTTTTTTAGATGCAGAAGACAAGATTTAGTTAGTGATTTTATGTGACGGATGAAAGACAGAGCGGGGTCCAGTAGAACTCCAAGACAACGGCTTAGGAGTTGGGGTGACGATGTTGTTGTTGTTGACAGTGAGAGAGATGTGAGGAATTGATGCTGTGGGAGAGGGAGAGAAGATTAGGAGTTCAGTTTTAGACATGTTGAGTTTCAGATGGTGGGTGGACATCCAGGAGGATATACTAGAGAGGCAGTTGGAGACTTGTGTTAGAAGAGAGGGGGATTGATCTGGTGCGGAGAGGTAGATTTGGGTGTCATTTGTGTAGAGATGATAATGAAGCCCAAAAGAGTTTATTAGGGTACCAAGTGAGGATGTGTAGATGGAGAAGAGGAGGGGGCCTAGGACTGATCCTTGGGGTACACAAACAGACAGGGGGTGAGGAGAAGAAGAGGTGTCGGAGAGGGAAATACTGAATGATCGTTTTTGTAGGTATGATGAGAACCATGAGAGAGCAGTGTCTCGAATACCGAGGGAGAAGAGGATATGGAGTAGAAGTGGATGGTCAATATCAGGTCATTGGTGACTTTAGTGAGAGCTGTCTCAGTGGAATGTTGGGGCCGAAAGCTGGATTGGAAGGTGTCAAGAAGGGAGTTAGAGGAAATAAAGCTGGGAAGGTGGTTATAGATGAGCTGCTCCAGCAGTTTGGAAGCCAGGGGAAGCAGAGAGATAGGGCAGAAGTTAGATGCATTTTTTTAAGGGTGGGTATAACTATGGCATGTTTTAGAGAAGATAGAAACATGCCAGTATTTAGGGAGAGGTTGAAAATATCTGTGAGAGCTGGGATTAGTGTGGTATAGAGGGGTGAGGATGATAGCAGTTTGGAGACTTCGTCCACTGTAGCTGGATCAAAGCAGTTCAAAATGGCTGTGGTATTGGAGAAGGGATAATACTGGGTTTTGTTGGTTGGTTTAGAGGGTGGAGTCTGAGAGCCACTATGAGATGAGAGTTAATTGCGGACGTTTTGAATTTTATGAATAAAATAGTTGGCGAAGTCTTCAGCTGTGAGAGAGGAAGGGATGAGAGGAGGTGGATTGCGGAGTAGAGTACTGAAAGTGTCAAACAGACGGGGTATGAGGACAGAGTTGATATTAGTGATTTAAAGTACTGCTGTTTGGCAAGGTTGAGGGTGGAGGAATAGCAACATAACATAAATTTATAGTGGAGGAAATCTGCTGAAGTGCGTGATTTCCTCCATAGTCGTTCAGCAGAGCACGAGCACCTCTGGATGTGTTGTGTTTGTGTAGTGTGCCATGGTTGTGGATGAGAGCTAGGGCATCTGCATGTGGTTATGGGGGCCAGATTGTCAAGGGTGTAAGAGAGAGTAGAGTTGTAGAGTAAGGTGGCAGTGTCTGGGCAGTTGAGGTCGGTGATGGGGCTGAGAAGGGGTTGGATAATAGTGGAGAGCTGAGCAGGGTCAAGTGCTAGCAGGTTTCTGTTAATGATGGTGGCAGGGGTTGGAGAGGGGTGGTGAGAGGAAGATGTGGTGAGGTTGAAAGTAAGGAAGTGATGGTCAGATGGGGTTAAATAGGTCTAGATAGGGTTACATAGGTCAAGATGGGGTTAAATAGGTCTAGATGGGGCTGTGGTTAGTGATAGGGTAATATAAAAATAGTGAGGGTTAAATAGGGTAATTAGTTAGAGGGGGTTAATTAGTTAGAGGAGGGGTTAATTAGTTAGAGGGGTTAATAGAATGGTATAGGGTAGGATAGGGGTTAATAATGTAAGGTAGGGGTTAATATGGTAGGGGTTTACTGGGTACAGTTAGGGTTAATGGGGTATAGTTAGGGTTAATAGGTTTATGGGGTATAGTTAGGGTTAATGGCATATAGTTAGAGTTAATGGGGTATAGTTAGGGTTAATAGTGTAGTGCTTAGACTTAGTGTCATGAGGGTTCTGGAGGACCCTCATGGCACTTATGGTGTTAATATAGGGTTAATAGTGTCCTATAGGGTTCTACATAGGTTAATTTAATTCTCATGATGGTCTATATTGACCCCATGGGTGATGGGGTTATTTTTTTTATTTAGCCCGGGTTCTTTAAGGACCTTAAAGATCCTTTCAGGACTCGCGTCAGGAAATTACATTTTTTATATGCAGCGGGAGTCCCAATCTGGGCCCCCTGCTGCAAGGGTTAATGTAGGGACATTGCACTGGTCCCGATGGGGACCCCCAGCATTGGGGGGGTTCATTTTAGGTACCCCTGTGGCCGGGATTGTGCAATAGTGTGCCGCAGGCCCTTTAAGGACCTGCAGCCGGTAATTTGAAAAATGTAATGCAGCGGGGGTCCCCATTGGGACCCTCGCTGCAAAGGGTAATATTGGGACATGGTGGAGGTCCCGATGGGGACCCCCAGCTCAAGGGGGTGAATTGTAGGTGCTCAACAGTTTACCTGCCACAAGGGTCCCGATCGAAACCCTGCAGCAGGGGCTGTTGTAGGTAGCCTTCGGGGGTTCCTGCAGGCTTTAATTAGCCAGGATGGCAATCAGAATTGCCATTGCATCGTCTAACCCGTTACTACTAGTTGGACTAATTGATGGTGTTCACAGCCGCACTTCCAAAGTGCAACAGACTGCTTTGCGGTTTTGCATCTCTCGCTCGTAGCTTGTAGCCCTTTCGAATTTAATAGCAACGTAAGTAGGTCAAATGTCAAGCACGCAGCCGCTGCAAGGCTCACTTTGGACTTCAATTTAATAGGGCTGTATGGGTAGTTCAAGTGCTCAGAATGTGGCTTTATTGAGCTCATCAACTTTTTGAGCTTAGTACAAAATTTTAGTAGTTGACAAAAACTTCTATTAATTTCTAAAGATTTGTTGACTTTAACCTGATCATCTTTTTTTGACTGAATGTATATGTTTAGCATGTGTGCTTATATGAAACTGGCTTTGTTGTAGTCTGTGGACAACTTTTCTTTATCTCAGATCCTTCTAGCTCTTTTTTTGATTGTGTATTGCAATTTTCTATGTAGGATAGTTGGTTTGTTGGTAAAGTCAGCATATGATTTAGAGAATACATTCTCTCATCATATCTCGCCTTGACTACTGCAACTCACTCCTTTTTTGCTTGCCCATCAACCGTCTATCCCCACTCCAATCCATGCTGAACGCCTCCGCTGAAATTATCAAAAAAGCTTATTACCTTCAGCCTTATTATACACAACACATCTATAGCCCTCTTGTACCACATCCAAACACTTTAGAATGTATGTTTGAGAGTTTTCAATCTTGTAAGGTGCTTTGGTGAAATCACTATGCACATTAGATTCAAGACTCAAAGACAGGGCCCTCCATTCTTTGCAATGTGCTAACATTGTTTTTGCCTTGAACTTGCCTTGCATGAATCAAGTCAGAAGTAATACTAAATAGGGTAAGCAGAGATTCAAAGTGACAGGCATTGTAAATTATGTATCAATCAGTCAAGCATCTACACAAGATTTAAAATAAGAGGAAAGAGCCAGTAATATAAGTTAAGCCATAAATATCCCCATTTGTGATCACAAAAAAATCACTAATATTGAGAAAAAGTTCTGTAACGTTGGCACAGTGCTTACTGCACAGGCCACAGACTTTGCTGGTAAATATTATGTGAATCTCCGACGCTCTCCTATGCACTGTGTAATGACGATGCACATGCGCATTGCTGAGAGAGAGAGGCAGAAGATACATTGCAGAGAGAGACAGGAGAGACATTTACAAGAGAGAGTAAGAGACAAACATGAGAAATAGGAGAGAAACAGACACTGGACATAGATAGAGGGAGAGAGAAAGGAGACAGAGAAAGACATGAGTGCTGCCCGCACTGAGGAGCTACAGTTCATTGAGGGAACCATGAATGCCAACATTTACTGGGACATACTGAAGCAGAGCATGATCCCCTCCCTTCGGAGACTGGGCTGCAAGGCAGTATTCCAACATGATAAAGACCCCAAACACACCTCCAAGACTACCACTGCCTTGGTAAAGAAGCTGAAGGTAAATGTGATGGACTGGCCAAGCATGTCACCAGACCTAAACCCTATTGAGCATCTGTGGGGCATCCTCAAATGGAAGGTGGGGGAGCGCAAGGTGTCTAACATCCCCCAGCTCCGTGATGTTATTATGGAGTAGTGGAAGAGGACTCCAGTGACAACCTGTCAAGCTCTGGTAGTCTCCATGCCCATGAGGGTTAAGGCAGGGCAGGAAAATAATGGTGCCCACACAAAATATTTACACTTTGGGCCCAACAAATGTACACTGTTATACAGGCTGCACACTTACTACCTAACATTGTAGCAGAGTGTCATTTCTTCAGTGTTGTCACATGAAAAGGTATAATAAAATATTTACTTAAATGTGAGGGGTGTACTCACTTTTGTGAGATACTACGTGTATATATCACATATTATAATTGCCTAACTCAGATTTGTCGTCACGCTGCCTAGTGCGTACGACTTAGCCTCGAGGCGAGCCGTTAAACCGTAGTGTTGCATAGTGCGTACGACTTAGCAATGAGCGCACTACGTGCGTACGCAGCGAGGCGAGCCGTTAAACCGTACCACTTTGCCAATCGTACGACTTTGCGATGAGCGCCACCGGCGCTCATCGCCTGCCGAGCCTTGCGCAGCGAGGCGAGCCGTTATATTGTAGCACTTTGGCAATGAGCTCCGCAGGCGCTCATTGCAGGCGAGCCTCGCACAGCGAGGCGAGCCGTTAAATTGTAGCACTTTGGCAATGAGCGCCGCAGGCGCTCATTGCTGGAGAGCCTCGCGTAGTGAGGCGAGCCGTTATGTTAAACCGTACCACTTTGGCAATGAGCGCCGCAGGCGCTCATTGCAGGCAAGCCTCGCGTAGCGAGGCGAGCCGTTAAACCGTAGCACTTAGAAAAAAAATATGAGGTGAAAAAAATTACGAGATAAGCGGCGGAACCAAAACAATAAAAAAAACACTAAATACACACTAAAAAATTAAATAAAGGTCACTTACAGCATGGGGAACCAGGCAGGACGCCTGGAAGTGAGTTGGAACTCCAATTTAGATCGATTTAGCCGAGTTACAAAGATTGAAAATCGGCTAAGCGAGAAAAAAATGGCCGCCGAAAAAAATGACAAACGAGGCTATACTAATACAAACTGCGTAAAACACAGCCATAGACGTATGTGTTAGAAAAACTACAAGATAAAGGATGCAGATTAACCTCGCAATGAGTAAAAAGACAGTAGCGAGTACATTTTATGAAACGCAAGTACAGATTTACGCATTAACACAGATTTCCCGCCTTTGTCTCGCGCCACATAGGATTTCCCGCCGAAACAACGCATTTGGCTCGCGCAACTGCGTATTTCCCGCTTAAAACAATGCATTTGTCTCGCGCACAAAGCCTATATATAGGGCACACTTGACACATAACTGACACTTTCTCCTCAGGTGATGACAGTCTGACTGGACGTTTTCTGATGCCGGGAAATCTCAAGAGATTGTTAGCTCTTCAGTATACTGCTTCAGCATTATTACATTAAAAAAAGGTAAATATATCATTTATAATTATTAATTAATAAATTGATACTTACTTAGTAAATAAAAAATAAGAAATTTAATTAATAGAAAAATAATATTCTGCTTACGTATGTAAAACAATTGTTAATAACATTCATAATGTACATTAATTAATTAATTAATTAATGACTAATATCAAAATTAGTTAACATTTAACAATGTGAATACAAAAGCAACACATTGATTCATTAATTATTAATGTACATTAATTTAAGAATTATTTTGTTATATATCGTGATTACCTGTGTGAAAAAATTGTTAATAACATTCATAATGTACATTAATTAATTAGCGACACATTTATTCATTAATTATTAATGTACATTAATTTAAGAATTATTTTGGGATATATCGTGATTACCTGTGTGAAAAAATTGTTAATAACATTCATAATATACATTAATTAATTAATTAATTAATGATTAATATCAAAATTAATTAACGTATAAGAATGTGAATAAAAAAGCAACAGATTGATTCATTAATTATTAATGTACATTAATTTAAGAATTATTTTGTTATATATCGTGATTACCTGTGGGAAAGAATTGTAAATAACATTCATAATGTGTCATTACTAATCATTAATATCAAAAAAGGTTAACGTTTAAGAAAGTGTATAAAAAAAGGAACACGTTGATTAATTAATTATTAATGTATGTACATTATTTAAATAATTCAGTTCTTATATATTTTGTATAAAATAAACCAAACATAAAAATTAAAGGCTATATACTCATGCTTACATGTTGATGTTAGATTTAGTCACACATTAGTTTAATATTAATGAACATTAATTGATTCTTATTTCATTATTAATGTACATTATTTTAAGAATTCAATTGTAACATACTCATTTTAAAAGACCACTCAAAAAAAAAAAAAAGGGAAGAGACTCATGCTTAGGTCTTGACAATATATTTAGACAGACATTAATTTAAGATTAATATAGATTAATTGAGTCTTATTTAAAGACTAACAGTAATATTGAGTGTATGTTTATAATCTATGCTTACATACTGTATGTGTGTTCATGCTCATTGATTGATATATTTATTTCATGTTTTTAATCTATGCAAAAATATGTATGTTAAGCCTCATTGATTGATACAGATGAAGCAACAGATTATACATTAATTTGACTATTTTGTATTATTGCAGTGAATTGTAGCTAAATGACCAGAGATAGTGACGTTTGCACACATTGAACATCATAAGGATAATTTGGACAGGTACAGAATTTTAATTATATTACTACAGCAAGATATTAAAAAAATATGATTTTAGGTTTTTAATGTAGCCGAATATATGTCTGTTGATGTTCATTTAATGATATAGATGAAGCAAAAGTTTAAAAATATTCTCAATTTGATTTTACAGTTTATTTGGATCTGCAAGGGAATAAACAGACAGTGTGACGTTTGCAGCCTTTCAACAACATCAACAGCATCCTCACAGGTATACAATTTAATTTTGTAGTGATGCATAGAAAAAGGCTATATATGATATATTTGGTGAAAATGGATATTGTTTGAAAATGGAGAGTACTTTTTGAGTCATTAATGTATGATATTTAGTCATAACTTGAAAAAAGTTGAAAAGACAATACTAATTAATACTAATTTTTAAAGAAAATAAGAAGCTTACAACATTTGCAAAAAAAAGAAATTGATGGTATGCTGTGAATTCAATCAAGAAGGAATGGAATTGAAGGAAATAATAATATAAAGATAGATATGTGCAGCTATTTCCATTTCATATATGTCAATAAAATACTTTGAAAAATGGTTTCATTTCTTTCAGTCTAAAGTGCGATATTTTAAAATGTTTTATTATTTTATTCATCTACTTTAATGAAACAGTACAAACATGAAAAAAAATGTATACCAAACAAAGAACAAACAATAATTACATGTCTATTTACAATTACAGATTAAAATGGCGGAGAATGGAGAAGACAAAATTGAACGCAAAAGAAGATTGGCAAGGGAAAGGAAGCAAAGGTGGAGAGATGCTCAGAAACCGGAAACTTCACAACGCTTGCGAGAAGAAGATCGACAGAGACTTTTAAATAAAAGAAGGATGAGTAAGAAAGCCGCAAGTGAGTGTGTTGGGGCTTCCAAGAAACGTAAAAGTAAACAAAAACATCTCTGTGAACCATTGTCCAATGATTCTATTTTGCAGAATTATTATTATTTATTATCTTTTATTTGTATCGCGCCAACATATTCCGTAGCGCTGTACAGGGGATACGAACAGGGGAAATACACGTTTAACAAATTCAAAAGTTGAAGGGCCCTGTTTTGAGCTTAGAATCTTAGCAGAAAGTGCTTTATCCCAAAGCACCCTACAAGACTGGAAACTCGCTACTTACAATCTAAAGGGTATTAAAGGGCAGAGAACTGGGGAAGAGTAAGAAATAAGGAATTGAAAGGGTCAGGAAGAAAGTGAAAGATAGAAAGAGTTTTATTTTAGAGGGAGAGGTGAGGGATCTGAGGTGAAAGACTATTATGTTGGCTGACCCCTAGTGTTGAGATGATATCTGCAAGTAGGAAGTCAGGTGTTTTCCATGGCTCTATACATTTAATCTGAGTTGGGTTGGGTCAGGGGGAGGGAGGGAGGGCAATATTCTGAGTATGTCACAGATGTAGCAGGCCTTAAACCAGAGTAAATTTGCACTGAAAGAAAGAGAGAATGGATCGGGGTCAGACAGTACAGGAAGATAGAGTAAGAAATAAATGGGAGAGAGACATTACAGAATGACTTAAATGTAGACACACAAGAAAAACATGTACATATAGAAAGTGGGTCTGATATCTATGTTGAAGAAATGCATGACAATGTGTTTATTACTGCAGTAGAAGTAGATACTCATTATTGTGGGTTACTTAATGTGGTTTGTCAGTTTTGTGGGGCCTATCATTTTATAAAGGAAAGACCTACTGACAGAAATTTCATTAGTTGCTGTCAGAAAGGAAAGGTGAAACTTCCATTAAGACACCCATTTCCATATTATTTAGAATGCATTATGAGCGATCCAACATTTACAAATTATAATAATTTCAAACAAAACATAAGGTCTTATAACAGTGCAATTTCATTTGCTTCAATGGGTGCAACATTAATAGAAAATGTACCAGGACATGGTCCTTACTGTTTCAGAGTTCATGGTCAAATATACCACCGAACTTCACATTTACACCCACAAGAAGGAGAGCAAAGGAAATTTGCACAGTTATGTGTCTTAGATACGATGGAAGCTGTGGAACAAAGAATGACACTTTCAGAAAATAGACAGTGTTAGCGCATAGTCTTTGAACAGCTGGATAAAATTATGCAAAAAAAACCATATAGTCAACCATACAAACAATTAGCACAGCTTGAAAAAGAACAACAGGAACATGCTGAAAGACATCAATTGCCTACACCAAGAGTCAATATGGTTTTAAAAAGAGATCGCAACACTGATCAAAGAAGATATAATTTACCTACTGTAAATGAGGTTGCCATGGTGTTTAAAAATGAAGATGGTGAACCACCTTTTCAGCGGGATATTAGAATATATCCACGCAATGAAGAACAACCATTTATCAACATCAATATATTAAGCTGTAATTTAGATCCAATGACATATCCCATTTTCTTTCCAAATGAGGAACCAGGATGGGAACCAAAATTAAAATTGGAAAGTTATCCCAATACTAAACTTCGTATTAGATCTAATATTTCCATGCTGGAATATAAAGTGGCACAAACTGCTATCCGTGATTGTTTTAATCCAATTTTACATGGAGGAAAACTCACTCAACAATGGATTATTGATTCATATTTACAAGTTGAAGCCAATAATCTAAATTTCATTAAATATCAACAAAATAAATTACGAGTAGAACAGTATTGTGGATTAATGGATTATGTGGCAGATTTAGCTTCCAACAGAGACATTCCACCTGGAAGAGCAATTATTTTGCCATCCTCTTTCCAAGGATCTCCTCGCAATATGCGAGAAAGGTATAATGATGCCATGGCTATTGTTACAAAATTTGGAAAACCAGATTTATTTATTACATTCACGTGTAATCCACAATGGCCAGAGATCAAGGAAAATTTGAATCTGGGACAAACTACTTCTGACCGACCAGATTTAGTGGCAAGAGTATTCAAACTCAATTCATTAATGCATGATATCACTAAAGCACACTTATTTGGACAATGTGTGGCTTTTGTTTACACCATTGAATTTCAAAAAAGAGGATTGCCACATGCTCACATACTTTTAATACTGCAGGAAAAAGACAAGTTGAACACTGTAGAGAGAGTGGATTCAGTAATTTCTGCACAATTGCCAGACCAAGAAAAATATACAAAACTTTGGGAGATTGTTACACAAAGAATGATTCATGGCCCATGTGGAGAGATGAATCCGAATTCACCATGTATGGAAAATAAAAAATGTACTAAAGAATTTCCAAAACAATTTCAAATGCAAACTTATGCAAATTGTGATGGATATCCTTTGTATAAAAGAACACAAGGACAAACAGCTATTATCCGTGGCCAAAAGGTTGATAATAGATTTGTCGTTCCATACAATCCACATTTGCTCATCAAGTACAATGCACACATCAATGTGGAAGCTTGCACTTCGATTAAATCAATTAAGTATGTGTATAAATATATATACAAAAGATATGATGCAGCTACTGTTGTTGTACAAGGTGCTGGAAATGAAAACGAAAATCCAATTTTACATGATGAACTATCAAAGTATTTAGATGCTCGGTATGTGAGTGCTCCTGAAGCAATGTGGCGCCTTTTGAAATTTGAGATGTATGATCGGTCACATGCTATCTATCGTTTAGCTGTACATTTGCCTCAAAGTCAGATGGTTTGCTTTACTCAAGGAAATGAAAGAACTGCATTATATCAAAGTGAAGACAGAGATACCACACTTACTGCGTGGTTTAAATTAAATTGTCAGGATACGCAGGCCAGACAATTTTTATACATAGAGATACCATATCACAATGTATTTGTAAATGGTCTATGGCGACAACGAAGAAGAGATACACATAAAATCATACCACGCATTTATACCGTCAGTCCAAGGGATATTGAACGTTTCAGCTTAAGATTACTTCTGCTACATGTTCCCGGTGCACAGAGTTTTGAGCATTTACGTACAGTGAATGACATAGTTTATGATATATTCCTATTAGCTGCAAGACATCAAAATGTCATAGCTGATGATACAGAATGGGAGAGGTGTCTGGACGAAGCAGCACTATGTCAAATGCCTAAGCAAATGAGACAACAATTTGCATTCATTTGTATATTTTGCAATGTACCTGATGCTTTCACTTTGTGGGAAACATTTAAATTAAACATGTCAGAAGATTTCTTGAAACGTTACAGAGAACCAATAGCTCTGTTAAAAACATTGATGGAAATCCAAGAAATATTGTTGGCTCATGGATTAAATTGTGCAAGTTTAAATTTACCTGATACAGGACTTATAGATGACATCAATTTTGATGATTATGACACTGAGCTTCAAAAACAAAAAACCTAAGAAAAACTGGCAACTTTAAATATTTTACAGTTAGAAGCATTTCATGCCATCACAAATGCTACAGCTGATGAAATGGTCAAAGACCGGTATTTCTATCTAGACGGACCAGGTGGATCAGGAAAAACTTATCTGTACAATTGTTTGATGAGTTATATTCGATCACTGGGTCAGATAGATATGCCATTTGCAACAACTGGAATTGCTGAACTTTTGTTAAATGGTGGTAGAACTGTGCATAGTGGATTTAAGCTGCCAGTTCCCATTTTGGAAACATCAGTGTCAGATATTCGACTCAATTCCATACAAGCAAAAAAATTTAAACTAACTAAACTAATTATCATAGATGAGGCAACAATGATGTCATGTCATGCACTGCAATGTATTGACAGATTCTTAAAAGAAGTGATGGATAATAAGTTGCCATTTGGTGGAAAGGTGATGCTGTTAGGAGGCGATTTTAGGCAAACATTACCTGTTGTGCCACACGGAAATAGAACAGAGATCATTGAAACATGTATCAAGACCAGTAAATTGTGGCAAATATTTACACATCTCAAATTAAAATTAAATATGAGATCTGAAGGCCAAAATGAATTCAATGACTGGCTCTTTAAAATCGGAGATGGAAAATATCCAGAAATACAGCATTTACCAAATGATACCATTGAAATTCCATCAGAAATGGTTTGCAATGAATCACTCATATCAGCCATATTTCTAAACACTCTTAATAATGAGGATTACACAGACATTGCAAACAAAGTGATATTAACATCAAAAAATATCGATGCCTTGAATGTAAATAACGAAATTTTAAAATATATCAATACACCACAAAAGAATTATTACAGTGCAGATTCAATTCTGTCAGATGATAAAGACAGTGAATCTAATTTTAGTATCGAATTTATTAATTTGTTAACACCATCTGGAATGCCCCCACATATTTTACAATTGAAAAAAGGCACAATTGTTATGTTATTGCAAAATATGAATCCAAAAAAAGGACTTTGTAATGGGACCCGATTAATTGTGCATGAGTTAAAAGATCATTTTATACATGCAGAAATTATAACTGGTACCCATAAAGGTGAATGAGTTTTTATACCAAGAATTAATTTAGCTCCAAGTGAGAGTAGTTTGCCCTTTGTCCTTCAACGGAGACAATTTCCAGTTATCATGGCATTTGCTATGACCATCAATAAATCCCAAGGACAAACTTTTAAGTCAGTTGGAATTTTTTTCAAGGAACCAGTTTTTGCACATGGACAACTCTATGTGGCTTTTTCAAGGTGTACTAATCCAAAAGAAATTAAACTGCATGTTGAAGAAAACGAAACTCAAGATCAGTTATTGGACGATGGATGTGTTTACACCAAAAACATTGTCTACTATGAGGTGTTGGAAAGATAGAGGACAATGGTTTCATTTTAATGCCAACATTTTATGGGACTCAATATGATTGCACAAAAAAAAATATTTCACGTAAAACATCTAAAGAATGGACAAAAAAACATAGAGAACAGTGGTTTGACTTCCAGTACAAAATTAAAGTACTCTGGGACTCTTTAAATAAATAGGGGACCACTATTTCACTTATGAAAATCTATGTGATATTTGCAGAATGGACAAACTGAAAAAAACAAAAAATCAAAATAACAACAAAAACAACAGTAAAATATCCTTAAACAGATTTGAATGGGTTCAAAGTTTTATATTTACATGATTGGCCCCACAAAACTATTAACTGAATTTTTCAGGATTTACAAGAGTTAAATGTTATTGTTTGATGTTACAATTTCAGATGTTAAATAGGTGTTTTTTTAATTTTTAAAAAAGTTTGTTAAATATATATGTGGTATAGTCAAATATGTATTGTTAGTATAAAGTTGAAGTATTTTAATAATAATAATTGGAAATGTATTATTTAAAGACAAAGTATTGATTCAGGGAGAAATCCGATCGCCAGTTAATGGGGTCAGAAAGGAATTATTTTTTTTCCCTCTTTGATACAATTGGACAAGTTTCTATAGGGGATTTTTATTGTTTGCCTTCCTCTGGATTCAATGCAAATTTAGTTTAACAAGAGTTTAACAAATATGTTACAAATGATAAAAAGCATGTTATTGTTAAAACTACTTACTTACTCTAAGTTAATATTGTCCGCAGTTACTCAGTGATAAATATGTATTGAAAAGTGTTAGTATTGTTAACAAAATGTTGAACAAATGTTTCATATACAAGTTGCATGTTACAAAGTTTAATGTTTGTGAAATATAAGTTGAAAGTTAAAAAAGTAAAAAGTAAAAAAAATGAATGTGTTTTTATTTTTAGAAAACAAAAAAGGGACAAATGTAGGTGACTCATTTTGTGTTGCAAACAAATTTCACAACATTTAATTTGTATTGACCGTCATTTTTTGACGGGCAAGTCGCTAGTATATATATATATATATATATATGTATATATATATATATATATATATATATATATATATATATACTTATTTCCCCTTCTGGATCGCTACCTTGTCCTAGTGAAGGGTCTTGTGTACTTCAATGAATCTGTGAGCTATATCACATAGGATCACCGTAGCTGTGCAGGTCATAGCAGAGAAGTCAGATAAATAGCCGGATAGTGGAGAAGGAACTGGAAACCCACTTCAGTAACTTCATGGACAAGCACATCCAGAGACATAACAATAGGTCACTAGAAGATGAGCCCCTTAGGTTAGAAAGTGCCTACCACATTACTGAGGAACAGCAGAGGATGAGTATGAGTAGCACCAGATGAAATTAAGTGGCTGGGCCAAAGCTGAGAGGACACACAGGTGCAGATGTGTCTGGAGGGGAAAGGAAATTCCGTTGCATTGGAACCTTGAATGTCAGAACTATGAACCAAGGCAAACTGGACATGGTCAAACATGAGATGACATGTTAAACATTGATATCCTGAGAATTAGTGAACTCAAATGGACTTGGATGGGCCATTTCACATCAGACTACAAACGAATCTTCTAATGTGGTGAAGAATCCCACAGAAGAAATGGAGTAGCTTTCATAGACAATCAAAGGATAGCCAAAGCAATGCTAGGTTACAACCCAATAAATTATAGAATGATTTCAATTTTAATTCAAGGTAAGACATTTAACATCACAGTGAGCCAAGTTTTTGCTCCAACCATGGATGCTGAAGAGGCTGAAGTGGTCAAGTTCTGCAAAGATATTCAACATATCAAAGATATAACCACAAGAAGATATGTTATTTTCATCATAGGAGTTTGGAATGCTAAAAGTAGGAAACCAAAAGATACCTGGAATAGCTGGCATGAATGGCCTTGGAGTACAAAATTAAGCAGGTCAGAGAGTAGTAGAATTCTGTCAAGATAATTCTCTGGTCACAGCAAACACCCTCTTCCATCATCAGATGGTAAATATACAGTGGATATAAAAAGTCTACACACCCCTGTTAAAATTTCAGGTTTCTGTGCTGTAAAAAAATAAGACAAGGATAAATCATTTCAGAACTTTTTCAACCTTTAATGTGACATATAAACTGTACAACTCAATTGAAAAACAAACTGAAATCTTTTAGGTGGAGGGAAGAAAAAATAACGAAATAAAAATAATGTGGTTGCAGACGTCTACACACCCTCTTATACCTGGGGATGTAGCTGTGTTCAGAATTAAGCAATCACATTCCAAATTGTGTTAAATAGGATTCAGTATACACCTGCCATCATTAAAAGTGCCTCTGATGAACCCCAAATAAAGTTCAGCTGCTCTAGTTGGTATTTCCTGAAATTTTCTTAGTCGCATCCCACAGCAAAAGCCATGGTCCACAGAGAGCTTCCAAAGCATCAGAGGGGTCTCATTGTTAAAAGGTATCAGTCAGGAGAAGGGTACAAAAGAATTTCCAAGGCATTAGATATACCATGGAACACAGTGAAGACAGTCATCATCAAGTGGAGAAAATATGGCACAACAGTGACATTACCAAGAACAGGAGCTCCCTCCAAAATTTATGAAAAGACGAGAAGAAAACTGGTCTGGGAGGCTACCAAGAGGCCTACATCAACATTAAAGGAGCTGCAGGAATATCTGGCAAGTACTGGCTGTGTGGTACATATGACAACAATCTCCCGTATTCTTCATATGTCTGGGCTATGGGGTAGAGTGGCAAGACGAAAGCCTTTTCTTACAAAGAAAAACATCCAAGCCAGGCTACAGTTTGCAAAAACACATCTGAAGTCTTCCAAAAGCATGTGGGAAAAGGTGTTATGGTCTGATGAAACCAAGGTTGAACTTTTTGGCCATAATTCCAAAAGATATGTTTGGCGCAAAAACAACACTGCACATCACCAAAAGAACACCATACCCACAGTGAAGCATGGTGGTGGCAGCATCATGCTTTGGGGATGTTTTTCTTCATCTGGAAGTGGGGCCTTAGTTAAGATAGAGGAAATTATGAACAGTTCCAAATACCAGCCAATATTGGCACAAAACCTTCAGGCTTCTGCTAGAAAGCTGAACAAGAAGAAGAACTTCATCTTTTAGCATGGCAACGACCCAAAGCATACATCCAAATTAGCAAAGGAATAGCTTCACCAGAAGAAGATTAAAGTTTTGGAATTGCCCAGTCAGAGCCCAGATCTGAATCCGATTGAAAATCTGTGGGGTGATCTGAAGAGGGATGTGCACAGGAAATGTCCTCGCAATCTGACAGATTTGGAGTGTTTTTGCAAAGAAGAGTGGGCAAATATTGCCAAGTCAAAATGTGCCATGCTGATAGACTCATACCCAAAAAGACTGAGTGCTGTAATAAAATCAAAAGGTGCTTCAACAAAGTATTAGTTTAAGGGTGTGCATACTTATGCAACCATATTATTTTATTTTTATATTTTTTCTTCCCTCTACCTAAAAGATTTCAGTTTGTTTTTCAATTGAGTTGTACAGTTTATAGGTCACATTAAAGGTGGAAAAAGTTCTGAAATGATTTATCTTGTTTTTTACAGCACAGAAACCTGACATTTTAACAGGGGTGTGTAGACTTTTTCTATCCACTGTATGAATCAGATTGATGATATACTTTTCAGTCAAAGAAAGAGGAGCTCTATACAGTCCGCAAAAAAGCACCTGGAGCTGACAGCATCGTCAGACCATGAGCTTCATCATGCAAAGTTCAGAATAAAGCTGAAGAAAAGAGGGAAAATCATCAGCGCAAGCAGATACAAAATAAATAATATCCTCTGTGAATATGCAGTGGAGGTAAAGAATAGATTTAACGGACTAGACATGAAAGATAAATTACTGTACCTGAAGAACTTTGGACTTATGTTTGCCACATTATTGCAGGAAACAGCAATAAAGAATATCCCAAAAAGAAAAAAAAGAAGGAAAACTGTTTGCCTGATGAGGCTTTGAAAGTAACCAAGGAAAGAAGGAAAGTAGAAGGTGGTGGCTACAGAAAAAGATTTGTTTAACTGAAATCAGAATTCCAGAGGATAGCAAGACAAGGAGACCTTCTATAATGGACTATGTAAAGAGATAGAAGAAGATCACAAAATCTATAAATCAAGATATTTTTAAAAAAAAAATGGAGGATTTTAAAGGAAACTTTCATGTCAAAGTGGGCATGATAAGAGACAAAAATGGCAGGGACTTAAGAGAAGCAGAACAGAGAAAGAAGAGATGGCAGGAATACACAGAAGATCTATACTGGACTGATCTAAACAGCAGTGATAACCTCAATCATTTGTCCAAAGAGCTGGAGCCAGATATCTTTGAGAGTGAAGTGAGATGAGCACTAGTATGTCTTGCTGATAACAAGGCTGCAGGAGTTGATGGAATTCTAGCTAAACTATTCACAATCCTAAAATATTATGCTGTGAAAGTGTTGCTTGCCTTATAACAAAAAATTTGGAAAACTAAAAAATTGCCAGTAGACTGGAAATGGTCAGTCTACATCTGTGTGTGGACCAAAAAGCCATGGTCAGAACCGAACATGGAACAGAAGAATGATTCAAGAGTGTGAAAGGTGCGCAACAAGGTTGTATACGTTCACCTTATTTCTTCAACCTATGCACAGAATACATTATGTATAAGGCTGGGCTGGATTAATCCAAAGCTGGAATCAAGACTGGTGGAAGAAATATTAACAACCTCAGATATGCAAATGATACTACCCTGATGGCTGAAAGTAAGGTGAAACTAAAGGACCTATTGATGAGGTTGACCTGCTGCTCAACATAAAAAAGAAGAAGTTCATGGCAAAATGCAATCTTAGCTCCTGACAAGAACATGGGGAAGAAGTGGAGGCAGTGACAGATTTTATTTTCCTGGGATCCAAGATCTCTTCAGATAGTGACTACAGTCATGAAATTAACAGTTGTTTGCTTCTAAGGAGGAAAGCTATGGCAACCTTGGTAAAAAAAGAGGAAAGATATTATGCATAGCTAGAACTTTGCTCAATATTGATTTTCAATCTAATAGGACCAATCACATTGCCCAGGTTTATGAATTAAAATCTGAGCAACCTGATTGTTCCTAATAGATTGAATAGCAATATTGAGCACAGTGATAACTGTAAACCCATTCTGATTGGCTGAAATATGATTGACATCTATTTCAGCCAATCAGAAAGCTCAACAATTATATTTAAGAGGTTTTTTTTTGTATAGAGGGCCCTTTTCTAGCCATGAAGATAATGGCTTTAATCAAGAAAGAAGAGGACACAAATAACTTCAATCAACATGGATTGATGGATCATCATTTAGTGGTAGATAAGTTTTTTTTTTTTACTGTAATTTTTCATTGTTTTTTTTTTTCACTGCAAATCTTTTTTATTTTAATTGTCATTTTTTTGGTAATGTTAGTTTTTTATTTTTTTTAATGTAGGTTTTTTTTTTATTGTAATGTAGGGGTGGTTTTATTTTGAATAATTAAGATTTATTATTAGTTATTGGAAGGTTAATTTATTAGTTTACTTTAGTTTTTTTGTAACTTTGAGTGTCACGGTAGTCCTAGTGGACCCTCATGGTACTTTATGTGTTTATTTATTTTACCAGGGGAGTCTGTATGGACCCCATGGTATGTTAGGGGTTAATTAGTTAACCATGGGGCTCTGTAGAGGGTTAATTAGTATTTTATGGGGATCTATATAGACCCCCATGGTATCTTAGGGATTAATTAGGTAACTATGATGGGCTTATATAGACTCCATGGTATATAGGGGTTTTATTGATTAGTTGCTGTCCGGCAGGGGTTAATTGTGTAAATGCCGATTGGGGTTAACTAATAAGGGGTAACTATTTAGGTGTTGAGGGGGTCACTGATGCACCTCTCTCTATAGGGGTTAACTATTTAGTTGCTGAGGATATCATTGATGCACCCCTTACAGCATATGGGTTAACAATTTAGGTGTTGAGGGGGTCATTGATGGACCCCCTGAGCATAAATGTTAACTATTTAGGTACCTAGGGGGTCATTGATGGACCCCCTAAAGCATAGGGGCTAACTATTTAGATGCTGAGGGGACTCATTGATGGATCCCGTGCATCATGGGGTTTAATTTTAGGTGCAATGGAAATTGTTTAATGACCCCCTTGCAGGGATTAACTGTTTAGTTGTAATGGGGGTCTGTATAGACCCCCGTGGATATGTATATTTGGGTATGGGGTAGGGCCATGGGGTTTGAGCAGGGAAGGGGGTGATGAAGCAGTGAGTGATGGAAGGGGATGCCCGAGCATTCCATCTAGAATTGATTTAAATGGAAGGAATCCCCAGGACATGACATTAGGGCTCTCTTTTGGCTCCTGGAGCAGTTTTTCATCAGTAAAGCTTATTTTGGGGACCGCCCACACTGAAATCTATTATGGACAAGGCAAGGATTTATAGTTGTGGGCTGAGTGCCATAATGTGGGGGAGCTAAAGATATTCATAGAGGTGTAGTCTAGGGAAAAAAAGCCCCACAGACGATGTATGGCAGTTCCCTAACTTAGAACACTTGATATACTGTACATAGGGTCCTTTGTTAGTACATCGTAGATAATTAGAACAACTACTTTCTAGTATTTGGATTTAGCCTTACACTACCTTATGTCCCATTTTAGTGCATTTGGTCTAGTTGGGCAAACAGTTATTAATAAATCCAATATCAGATGGCCAGGACCATTAGGATTTCTACCTTCTAAGTTCAAGGTGCTCTTTATTTTAATTGCAGTGTTGTGTACTTGAGTGTTAATAAAATATTTCCAATTTTATTTTTGTTTAATATATGTAGGGGTGTCAAGCATTCTGAAATCATAACCATTAATTTTGTACCTACATAACAGTGCTTGATGCCAAGCAATTAAAATATTAGCATGCATTAAGAAGGGTATAGAAGAAAGGCAAGCGAATATAATTCTGCCACTATACAAATTCCAAGTACACTCTCATTTGAAATATGGAGTACAATTTTTGGGCACCATTTAAAAAAAAGGACAATTTAGAGCTTGAAAAAGTACAGAGAAGGGCAACAAAACTAATTGGGGGAAAGGATGAGCTAAGCTATTAAGAAAGACTGACAAAAAATGTATTTTCTCTTAAAAAATACATCCGGGGACAAGACTTTTCAAGTGAACCTTTCGTGCCATGATTTTTTTAAATGACAATAGCACATCCTTTAAGGTTAGAAGATAAAAGATTCCACCTTAAAGGGTTCTTCACAGTAAGGGTGGTTAAACTGTGGAATTCTCTACCAAAAGAAGATCTGACAGTGATTCGGTATATATCTGGGATCAGTATCTGGGTCAGGAAAGAATTACATTTTTGTCCATTATGAGACAATGTTTGGCAATGTTCCATTGTTTGCGTTCCTCTGGATCAATTAACAATGATCCATCAATCAACATATTACAAAGAACAAAGGAGATCTAAAAGGTTTGAACTTGATGGACTAAAAGCTTTTTTAATCTCAATTATTATTTTAATATGTGTACAGTATAGGTATATTTCAACCCACCCACCCTGGCCCCACCTGGGCCCCCTCTGCTGCACCAGCCCCCACTTTGGTTTGTCAAATATAGCGTATAAAACAAATTAGCATGTAGCAGTGTGCCTTATTGTTTGCTACTTTAATTAGAACTGGCATTCAGCTTTGATTCTTTATAGTGGATCCTGCTATTCCACATGTGAGCGTTTGGCTGGAACCTCGCAGTGACTCCCTGTAACAACATTTTCAATATGAGTTGGTATAGGTGAGTAAAAGAGTAATATGTCTTGTTTCTGTCCAAGACTGGCCAAGAGAAGTAGCAAAAGTCTAAGAAAGTGCATAGAAATTGCAGGAGCTTTACCTTCTAGTGATTATACAAGATGACCATCAAACCAGAAGTCTATCTGAACAAGATGCATAGGAGGGTAATAATGCTGTCCATAACTTACCTATCAAAATGGGACTGTTTTTTGTGTCATGATAATTAAAAATCTGAAAATATTGTCTGGCTCCTAAAGTTTTGGGATGGCTCCTAGATCTAAAGAAAAATTGTCAGTTCCTGATAGGGAGAGCAATTTGAATCAGATGAATCAAATCCCTATAATGCAGTCTCTCACTAAGCAACAACTAACATGACACCTAGGTAATTGAAATTCTCAGATGGACGGTTTCTACTTTAATCAATATGATCCCTTTTTATTGCAAAAGTATTACGTTCAGGAGCATGACAGAATCAAATATAATCTCAAGGCGCTAGAAGAAAATTGGGTAAATATTATTATATGCTTACACTTGTAATAATAGTTTTCTGCTGTGCTATCAACATCTTGTTGCCTTAAAAAAATAGATCTAATTATGATACCAACAACAGTGAAATCTGACCAGTGTTAAATTCTGGTGATACATTATTTATAACCTGACAGGTAATTCTGTATAAAGATTCCATATGTGTAGTGTAATTGTATATGACATTGTTCTGAGTCTTGAAGGTTTGTCGTGCACATCTATATTTGCAGAGGATTTGACACAGATGAATGTTTTGGCCGACTGAAATATAGCTTTGTGGCCTTTTGCAGCCTTAATATGCTTCATGTTTAGGTGTGTGCTGCATTATATACAATAAGTCCTTTTACCATGGATACATATTGCAATTGTGTTGTAAAAATATTCCAGTTAAAGTGCATAATATATACAGAGATAATGAGGATGAAACAGATGAAAGCTATTTTTCAGTTATTCAGAATGTTTGGAATAATCCTGCGACATTTGTAGGATGTACTGAAGTTGATGTTACAGCATATTGTATGAACAATATGAAAATAACAAATGGATATAACGCTGTCTCTTTTTTTACAGAATTATCCTGTGCTGGCCCAGGCTCACTAATTGGATAGAGCAGGTTCAATCGGTTGTAATCACAAAGTTAGTGTACAAATAGACAGCACAGTATTGATTTAACACATAGATATTGGGCAGGACCGAGCATAATCTCTGTTTAGAACGCAGTGTAGTGAGCAAAAATTCTGGATTAATCAGAGTGTATGCTAACAAATAGAACACAGTGTAAAGTAGAACACAGTGCGCACAAACACAGTGTCCTGTGCTCACCCAAGTCAAGTAGATGTAGTATAAATGGGTCTGTACTGGACACAAAGTGGTTTGGACAGGAAACATATACCGAACCCACAGTGAGGACCATACACGCTAAGCCCCAAAGTTTTACTAGCTTGAATATGCATATCTTTAACTGTATTGAATTGAGTTTTTTATCTTTCTGCAACTTTCTTGGTGACTTTATACTTTATACCACTTCCACCATACTCTCTCAAAGGCTTTCAAAGGCTCAGTCCCCTCTTGCTTGTGTCTATGGCTGATGTTAATTGATGGTTGTGGTGGGGATGAGTTTGTGACAAGAAGTATCAAAAGGGAAAGGAAGGAGAAAGTCATGGGCAGGTATCCAATATAACTGACATTGGAGCATGAAACTAGACCTACAGAAACTTAAATACAAACATACAAGGCTCAGTACACTTGTCTTAATCAGGCCCCCATTGGAATCCTTTCCACATAATTAACAACTGATTAGTATTATGAAATGACCTTACATTCCCCACACACAGCTTGTATTTTTTCTTTAAACAACAATGAAAAAAAAGGCAAAATGTACAAATCTGTATAAACTAATTTCTCAACTGATACAGTGTTGAAATATAATGAATGTATGAATAATCTAGAATGTTAATGTAAATGTTGGATACAGTGCTACAATTTGTCACAAAGAACTTGTCACTCATTTCTCCTCTTTGCCTGTATTACTCTTGAACCTCGGAGGAGGTGTTACTGAATACTTTGCATGTACACAGGCTTGGGCAGACTAGAGGGATCTATTGTTTCTTGTTTGTTGGGTGTTATGTTGCTGAGCCTCCAGTTGGCTGGTGTAAGGCAACAAGCTGGTAACAGACACAAATGGAATAGACAGGGATCATATAATTTTATCCTGGAATCTGGAACCAAGACTTGACCTAATTCCCTCCAATTGTTGTCATATATTCTGGTACCAACACTGACCTAAATTCTCAACACTTTCCTTTCTGGAAAAATAGTTTTGTCATGTTTACTACATTTTCTCAACACTAACTCTCTTTTTGACCTCTACAGTATGGCTTCTGATGATCTACAAATTATAGCAGAACAGCTTCAGTACACCACTTTTGTACTGCTTCACTTATCTGTGCCTTTGGCACTGTTAATCACACTCTGTTGCACCCTGCTATATACTCTTCAAAGTATTGATATTAAAGAAAAAACTATGGTCTCTAATATGACTTTCAGGTTTCTTTCTCCAATATCTCTTCCTTCCATATTTATCTTTCTGTATGTGTGTCACAGGTGCCTGAAGTAACCACATTTTTCTCTGTATACCCTCTCTTTTGATGAACACATCAAATCCTTTGGTTTTCAGAGACCAAATCTATGCTGATGACACACAACTCTACTTTTCTCCCATTGACCTTATACCTGCAGGTCAAGAGAGGGTGACAGAGTGTTGGTCCTACTTTATCTTCTACATTAGTAATTAAAAGGACAACAATTTAACTCACAATCATCCGCCCAGTAGATAAAGTATGGTGCTTAATGTTATACCTGATTTATCCCTAACATTATCCTTTCTCATGCAACTCATTGCAAAAACAGCGCATATAAACATTTTTCTGGACCCTACCACTGGATCTTTCATGAATACTTAATGCAGCTGCTTATATAATTCCCATCTTTTCCAACGTTTTATCCTCCTTCTCCCATGTTAAAATTTCACAAGTGGGAAAGACAGGCCCAGACTAGAATGGCAAGTAGAAGAAAAAGGCACACATAGCAGCAACTGTAGCAAAAAAAACAATATCACAGAACAAGACAATATGTGCATCCAATGATTTGAAGTCTGTAGCATGATATAAAACTGATAATTAGCATCAAGGAGAGCATTTGAGAATTTATGACAGCAGGGATTAACAGGAAAACAGGAAAAATACAATGGTGGAGCAGACTGTGTAGGAGGATTGAAAAACATGGGTTTGATTGATAATTGAATGGATGATTTCCAGCCACAGCCTTTCTAATAGCAGAGGATGTTGCTTGGGGTTGTCAAACTGATTCCTTACAATGTTTATCAATGCACTTTACGCCACTCTCTTCTAGATACAGTTGTAAGTGAGAAATCCTTCATCCAAAACAGTTGCATTTCTAAACTTTGCACTAACATTTTCAAGAGTATTTATGCATTTGTTGAGAAATTGTATTATATGGACATTTATGCAGAGCTCTATTATTTTACATCCTTTCTTTAGTCTCTTAAATAGATGTAATGCAGGCATAAATTGAACATGTTTATAGTGTATGCATTAGAAAGTATACCTTTTATAAAAAATGTTACTTAGTTATCTAAATAACCTTCTTAGTGGTAAGAAACAGAATATAAAGAAGTAAGTATAGTATAAACAAGATCTCAATTATTTTTAATACTATGAATATTCACAATTCCTTCCTGATATTTAATTGTAGTATCTCAATATTTCTACATATGTCAATGATGACAACCCATGGGCTCATATCAATGTGAGAAAAAGGTTTTAGGTGACAACGGAAAACTGACGACAAATACCATAGAACAAAAATGATTTTTGACTAAGGAAGAGAAGTTTGTCTCAGAAGTCAAAAAAGTTGAACCTTGTAGTATTTTTTGTGCTGAATACAAATATATTTTTAGAATTTCTCTATCACATAAGGATTTTGAGAGAAAGTGATTTTAAGTTTACAGTATTACATATATTTACAATACATACATAGGGCTAACTCCACTAAAAGGTAGAAGTATAAGATTTTCTCCTTAATCAGCAAGCATTGCTGGACTCCACTCATCCTGATACCGCTTTTCCATTTTGGAAATGTCCTAGTGGAATCGTTCACCATGTTCACCGCTGACTTCTCCAAGATTTCCTGGGAAGGAATCCAAGTGTGAATCCAAGAAATAGATTTTCAAAGACATGTTACATCGCATGGTCTTGTAAGATTCCAAAAGATCATCAACTATTTCTTTGTAGTTGTCTGCCTTATGATTCCCTAAGAAGTTCTGGCAAACATTCTTGAAAGATTGCGTTACAGCCTTTTCAGTCTGGTTGAACTGACTATCAAAGTTCTCTTTATCTTTAATTAGTTGCCTTATTTGAGGTCCTACAAAGATTCCTTTTTTGATCTTTGCATCTCTGATCCTTTTGAAATTTGTTATTAAATATGTAAATCCTATCTACTTCGATCCATTGCTTTGACCGAACTTTACACGGAGTGGAGGTAGATACATTTTTTTCGGGATCAATGACTGGTGTATTGACAACATTCTTCTGTCCTGAAGTTAGTGATGTTCGTTTTGGCCATTGTTTCTGAGTGTAATGATTTCTTTGGTCTCTGCTGTCCCATTCCCCAAAAAAACAGCTGTACTTTGTGCGACCAAGTTGTAGTCCAAGCAAAAGAGTGACTACTTTCAAGTCACCACAGATATTCCATTTGTATTCTATCTTTTTGATTCTTTCGAGCACGAGTTTCATGCTCTCAAAAGTTGATATTGGCAGCATGAGCTAGTGGCACGGATGGAAGCATATTTCCTTTGTGGAGAAGCACAGCTTTCAAGCTAACTTTAGAAGAATCGATAAATAAATGCCAATCCTCTCTTTTGTACTCATGACCAAGTGCTTCCATGACAGAATAAACATCATTGCAAAAAACAAGTTCATCTTCAAGGGAAAATACATTTTTAAAGTCACTATGCCTATCTCAAAAAAAAAACTTTTGTTTCCTTATGGAGAAGATTCCAGCCTTTCAACCTAAAGCCTAAAAGTTCTGCTTTTCAGATCTCAAGTCTTTGGACAAGGTCATTTAGATCTCCTTGGGTAAGGAAATGTGGTTGTAATGATGAAAAGGGAGCCTCAAAAGTTTGATCAAGACTTATATCATCATCACCATGCTCTTCAGGATCTATTTCTTGTTCATCATTACTAAGTTTACTTCTTCTGGAGGCGTTGGCCAAAGGCAATTCTTCACTATGCAGCACTGGCTTGATGGCAGATGGTGAATTCAGATATGTCACGGTGTTCTTTGATTTAAAACTGATGCCTGAAATGTTTGTAAAACAAAAGTAACAATCTGTGGAGTGATCTTTTTGTTCTCACCAAATTATTGGAACAGCAAAATTAATGTGCCAAGAACCTGTTGACCAACTTGTGAGAAGTCTGACACAGGTATGACAACAAAAAAGAGTGGCCCAACTTTGCCTTATCTTGGTCACAGACTTTCCATCCAAAGTAAGGCTCATAACACTTCTTAATAAGTGGAGTAAAACCACTTCTATGATTTTTAAATATTACCTCACCACAAATGTAGCAAAATGAGTCCGGATGATTAATACAATTTCTTGGCATTGTTCAACTTTTTATTATGAACATAAAATGTACATAGAACTACACAAATAACAGATACTCACAGTAAACAAGCAAAAACGTGACTCATTATGCCTCAAGAGCATCACGTGACAGAAAATGACTCAACTGTTTATTGCTCTGGGCCCTTTTTACGTTTACTAATCCGTAGGATTTGCAACAATTATAATAATTCTCGAATTTTACTGATGAAAAATTAAAATATCTTAGTGTTGTTTGTATGTGTTATGTAGTACAATGTATTATATTAAAGAGGACATAACTTTAATACTATGGGTGAACAACTCTGAGACCATTATCAAAATCACTGGGCTAAATTACATATAGCACAACCCTTATTTGCTCTGAGACAAAATCTTTGTTGACCAGTGTAATACTTTTGCTGGATACATTGATTCAGAATCAATATTTTTCCCACTAGGTCATTACAGTCAGTGAAAATAACACTGGCTATTAATGTTTTCCAAATACATTGACTCAAAATATGTACAGGTTAATAATCATGTTTTGCAAATGAGTAAAAATGCATAGTACATGTGATTAAATAGACAAAAAACTTAATTTCATATGTTTATTTCTCTGAAAATAGTAATTTTTAAATGAGCCCAACTTCAAGTGAAATAGAAACGGTCTCATGTATGGTATGCTTGAAAACAACCTTAAATAAATAGTTTTGCATGACTCACAGAGAAAATAAGCTCCAGCAGCCGATTTTACGTTATAACGCATATTACACTGCTGGAATTGAATGGAGCTCATATGTATGAAATTGGGATAAAGCTTTATTGTCTTTGATAAAAATAATCTATAAGACATAAGTGATAAAGATATTTAACTTCACTTTTCTAACGCCACATATGCCTTATATATCAGTACAAATCAATAGGTTCACAAAAAGCAGCAAGTGCTACACATTGCAAAAAATATTGTAATTATGTTTCTATATATATATAGTGACTATATACTTACTAGAGAATTGCCAGTCAAAAAATTACGGCAATGAAATTGTAAGGTAGCTAATGCTGTTTGGTGTATAATAATGAAAGATGTAATACATTAATAAATGAATCTGTAATGCTGTTTGGTGTGTAATAATGAAATATATAATACATTAATAAATGAATATACTTTACCTATTTTGAAGCATTGTGTTGAAGAGCTGTCAATGTGTTTTGAGGTTGCTGCAGCATTAGTGGTGTGGAGCTGCTGTGTAAGCTTTTTGAATGTGTGCAGTGTAATACTGTGCGTACGCGAGACGAAACCGTTAGCGTAGTGGTGTACTTCTGCATTGGCGTAAAATGGCGGGTTATCTGTGGTATGCGTCTTTGCGGATTATCCGTCGGTGCTTCGTGGTTTTTTTCGAGTTTCGTGTGGTGTTTTGCGAGTGTGTTGTGGTGTTTTACGTGTTGAGAGTGCTGTAGCCTCGTTTTCGTTTTTTTCGTCAGCCATTTTTTCTCTCGCTTAGCGATTTTATTAGTGTTTTATTTCTATTTAAATGAAGGTGTAACTTGTTTTTTTGAGGTGCTGGATGGTTCCTCTTGCTGTAGGTAAGCTTTTTATGTGTGTGTTGTTTGTATTTATTGTGTTTTAAATGTTTGTATGTCGGCGTGTTGCGTCCGATGTTTGCGAGGTCGTAATGTCTGGTAACGTGTCTCGTATGGTGTTTGCGTCTGTTGCCTCGTTTTCGTTTTGTTCGGCGGCCATTTTTCACTTAGCAAATTGTGTGTAAACTCTTTTATTTTGAGTGAAATGAAGGTGTAAGTTGCATTTTTGAGGTCCTGGAAGCTACCTCTTGCTGTAGGTAAGCTTTTTATGTATGTGCTGTGTGTATGTATTGTGTTTTGTATTTTGTAATGTTCGCGAGTTGCGTCCGAGTGTTGCGAGGCCGTAATGTGTGTGAACGTGTGTCGTATGTTGTTTGCGTTGCTCGTAAAATTTAGCGAGTGTAATAATTTGTGTGTCGTGTTACTTGCGTTGCGACGTCAGCAACTGAGGCCCTCGCCCAGTGCCCTTGCTTCGCGAGGACCGCGGGCTCGCTACGCGAGCCCACAAGCGTTAGCAACAACTCGCATGCTCACAACTATATATGTGATAGACAATGATTCCTTCACGCCAAGTTTTTCATGCAATGCAATCCTTCAATAGACATCAACTAAAATTATTCTTGGGTAATTGTAATTCTCTACACAGACATGTTTTTATTTGAATTAATATAATTAATTACTTTTTATAACCACCATATTTCACATAAATGCATGAGAAAGACATACAGTTGCAAGCAAAGTATGTGAACCCTTTGGAATGATATGGATTTCTGCACAAATTGGTCATAAAATGTGATCTGATCTTCATCTAAGTCACAACAATAGACAATCACACTCTGCTTAAACTAATAACACACAAAGAATTAAATGTTACCATGTTGTTATTGAACACACCATGTAACCATTCACAGTGCAGGTGGAAAAAGTATGTGAACCCCTAGACTAATGACATCTCCAAAAGCTAATTGGAATGAGGTGTCAGCCAACTGGAGTCCAATCAATGAGATGAGATTGGAGGTGTTGGTTACAGCTACGCTGTCCTATAAAAAACACACACCATTTTTGGGTTTGCTTTTCACAAGAAGCATTGCCTGATGTAAATGATACCTCACACAAAAGAGCTCTCAGAAGACCTATGATTAAGAATTGTTGACTTGCATAAAGCTGGAAAGGGTTATAAAAGTATCTCCAAAAGCCTTGCTGTTCATCAGTTCACGGTAAGACAAATTGTCTATAAATGGAGAAAGTTCAGCACTGCTGCTACTCTCCCTATGAGTGGCCGTCCTGTAAAGATGACTGCAAGAGCACAGCGCAGACTGCTCAATGAGGTGAAGAAGAATCCTAGAGTGTCAGCTAAAGACTTACAAAAGTCTCTGGCATATGCTAACATCCATGTTAGCGAATCTACGATATGTAAAACACTAAACAAGAATGGATTTCATGGGAAGATACCACAGAGGAAGCCACTGCTATCCAAGCAAAACATTGCTGCACGTTTACAGTTTGCACAAGATACCACAGAGGAAGCCACTGCTATCCAAGCAAAACATTGCTGCACGTTTACAGTTTGCACAAGAGCACCTGGATGTTCCACAGCAGTACTGGCAAAATATTCTGTGGACAGATGAAACTAAAGTTGAGTTGTTTGGAAGAAACACACAACACTATGTGTGGAGAAAAAGAGGCACAGCACACCAACATCAAAACCTCATCCCAACTGTGAAGTACGGTGGTGGGGGCATCATGGTTTGGGACTGCTTTGCTGCATCAGGGCCTGGACGGATTGCTATCATCGAAGGAAAAATGAATTCCCAAGTTTATGAAGACATTTTGCAGGAGAACTTAAGGCCATCTGTCCACCAGCTGAAGCTCAACAGAAGATGGGTGTTACAACAGGACAACGACCCAAAGCATAGAAGTAAATCAACAACAGAATGGGTTAAACAGAAGAAAATACGCCTTCTGAAGTGGCAAAAGTCAGAGTCCTGACCTCATCCCGATTGAGATGTTGTGGCATGACCTCAAGAAAGCGATTCACACCAGACATCCCAAGAATATTGCTGAACTGAAACAGTTCTCTAAAGAGAAATGGTCAAGAATTACTCCTGACCATTGTGCACATCTGATCTGCAACTAGAGGAAACGTTTGGTTGTAGTTATTGCTGCCAAAGGAGGTTCAACCAATTATTAAATCCAAGGGTTCACATACTTTTTCCACCTGCACTGTGAATGTTTACATGGTGTGTTGAATTAAAACATGGCAACATTTAATACTTTGTGTGTTATTTGTTTAAGCAGACTGTGATTGTCTATTGTTGTGACTTAGATGAAGATCAGATCACATTTTTTGACTAATTTGTGCAGAAATCCATATCATTCCAAAGGGTTCACATACTTTTGCTTGCAACTGTATATAACATAACAAAGTCAGAGGTGCTCATCAGAGAACGAATTAACCTTAAGAGGTTAGTTCTATAGCCATGATAAGCTACTCTGAGAGCAACCTCTTTTAGCTCACTTGTGCCCTTTTCAATGGAGAAATATCCTGTAGTATATCAGTCTGGTCTCACTCAAAAGAGGGACCCAGCCCCGAAATACCAGGCAATTCTACCCTGAACAGGAGAAACAGCAAACACCAGACGCGTTTCGGCCTTTATGGGCCTCGTCAGTAAGGTGCAGCTGAACTCCCTAAGGCACAGTGAGCATGGGGTCCACGTCTGGAGTCCCCTATTACCTTTAGGGAGACTAATCCCTAAAGGTAATTTGCATATACAACATAACAAAGTCAGAGGTGCTCATCAGAGAACGAATTAACCTTAAGAGGTTAGTTCTATAGCCATGATAAGCTACTCTGAGAGCAACCTCTTTTAGCTCACTTGTGCCCTTCACAGGGAGAAATATCCTGTAGTATATCAGTCTGGTCTCACTCAAAAGAGGGACCCAGCCCCGAAATACCAGGCAATTCTACCCTGGACAGGAGAAACAGCAAACCCCAGACACGTTTCGGCCTTTATGGGCCTCGTCAGTGAGGTGCAGCTGAACTCCCTAATGCACAGTGAGCAAGGGGTCCACGTCTGGAGTCCTCTATTACCTTTAGGGAGACTAAACCCTAAAGGTAATTTGTATATACAACATAACAAAGTCAGGTGTGCTCATCAGAGAACTAATTAACCTTAATAGGTTAGTTCTATAGCCATGATAAGCTACTCTGAGAGCAACCTCTTTTAGCTCACTTGTGCCCTTCACAGGGATGAAATATCCTGTAGTATATCAGTCTGGTCTCACTCAAAAGATGGACCCAGCCCCGAAATACCAGGCAATTCTACCCTGAACAGGAGAAACAGCAAACCTCAGACGCGTTTCGGCCTTTATGGGCCTCGTCAGTAAGGTGCAGCTAAACTCCTTAAGGCACAGTGAGCAAGGGGTCCACGTCTGGAGTCCCCTATTACCTTTAGGGAGACTAAACCCTAAAGGTAATTTGCATATACAACATAACAAAGTCAGAGGTGCTCATCAGAGATCAAATTAACCTTAAGAGGTTAGTTCTATAGCCATGATAACCTACTCTGAGAGCAACCTCTTTTAGCTCACTTGTGCCCTTCACAGGGAGAAATATCCTGTAGTATATCAGTCTGGTCTCACTCAAAAGAGGGACCCAGCCCCGAAATACCAGGCAATTCTACCCTGAACAGGAGAAACAGCAAACCCCAGACGCGTTTCGGTCTTTATGGGCCTCGTCAGTAAGGTGCAGCTGAACTCCCTAAGGCACAGTGAGCAAGGGGTCCACGTCTGGAGTCCCCTATTACCTTTAGGGAGACTAAACCCTAAAGGTAATTTGCATATACAACATAACAAAGTCAGAGGTGCTCATCAGAGAACGAATTAACCTTAAGAGGTTAGTTCTATAGCCATGATAAGCTACTCTGAGAGCAACCTCTTTTAGCTCACTTATGCCCTTCACAGGGAGAAATATCCTGTAGTATATCAGTCTGGTCTCACTCAAAAGAGGGACCCAGCCCCGAAATACCAGGCAATTCTACCCTGAACAGGAGAAACAGCAAACCCCAGACGCGTTTCGGTCTTTATGGGCCTCGTCAGTAAGGTGCAGCTGAACTCCCTAAGGCACAGTGAGCAAGGGGTCCACGTCTGGAGTCCCCTATTACCTTTAGGGAGACTAAACCCTAAAGGTAATTTGCATATACAACATAACAAAGTCAGAGGTGCTCATCAGAGAACGAATAACCCTTAAGAGGTTAGTTCTATAGCCATGATAAGCTACTCTGAGAGCAACCTCTTTTAGCTCACTTGTGCCCTTCACAGGGAGAAATATCCTGTAGTATATCAGTCTGGTCTCACTCAAAAGAGGGACCCAGCCCCGAAATACCAGGCAATTCTACCCTGAACAGGAGAAACAGCAAACACCAGACGCGTTTCGGCCTTTATGGGCCTTGTCAGTGAGGTGCAGCTGAACTCCCTAAGGCACAGTGAGCAAGGGGTCCACGTCTGGAGTCCCCTATTACCTTTAGAGAGACTAAACCCTAAAGGTAATTTGCATATACAACATAACAAAGTCAGAGGTGCTCATCAGAGAACGAATTAACCTTAAGAGGTTAGTTCTATAGCCATGATAAGCTACTCTGAGAGCAACATCTTTTAGCTCACTTGTGCCCTTCACAGGGAGAAATATCCTGTATTATATCAGTCTGGTCTCACTCAAAAGAGGGACCCAGCCCCGAAATACCAGGCAATTCTACCCTGAACAGGAGAAACAGCAAACCCCAGACGCGTTTCGGCCTTTATGGGCCTCGTCAGTGAGGTGCAGCTGAACTCCCTAAGGCACAGTGAGCAAGGGGTCCACGTCTGGAGTCCCCTATTACCTTTAGGGAGACTAAACCCTAAAGGTAATTTGCATATAGAAAATAACAAAGTCAGAGGTGCTCATCAGAGAACGAATTAACCTTAAGAGGTTAGTTCTATAGCCATGATAAGCTACTCTGAGAGCAACCTCTTTTAGCTCACTTGTGCCCTTCACAGGGAGAAATATCCTGTAGTATATCAGTCTGGTCTCACTAAAAAGATGGACCCAGCCCCGAAATACTAGGCAATTCTACCCTGAACAAGAGAAACAGCAAACCCCAGACGCGTTTCGGCCTTTATGGGCCTCGTCAGTGAGGTGCAGCTGAACTCCCTAAGGCACAGTGAGCAAGGGGTCCACGTCTGGAGTCCCCTATTACCTTTAGGGAGACTAAACCCTAAAGGTAATTTGCATATACAACATAAGAAAGTCAGAGGTGCTCATCAGAGAACGAATTAACCTTAAGAGGTTAGTTCTATAGCCATGATAAGCTACTCTGAGAGCAACCACTTTTAGCTCACTTGTGCCCTTCACAGGGAGAAATATCCTGTAGTATATCAGTCTGGTCTCACTCAAAAGAGGGACCCAGCCCCGAAATACCAGGCAATTCTACCCTGAACAGGAGAAACAGCAAACCCCAGACACGTTTCGGCCTTTATGGGCCTCGTCAGCGAGGTGCAGCTGAACTCCCTAAGGCACAGTGAGCAAGGGGTCCACGTCTGGAGTCCCCTATTACCTTTAGGGAGACTAAACCCTAAAGGTAATTTGCATATACAACATAACAAAGTCAGAGGTGCTCATCAGAGAACGAATTAACCTTAAGAGGTTAGTTCTATAGCCATGATAAGCTACTCTGAGAGCAACCTCTTTTAGCTCACTTGTGCCCTTCACAGGGAGAAATATCCTGTAGTATATCAGTCTGGTCTCACTCAAAAGAGGGACCCAGCCCGGAAATACTAGGCAATTCTACCCTGAACAGGAGAAACAGCAAACCCCAGACGCGTTTCGGCCTTTATGGGCCTTGTCAGTGAGGTGCAGCTGAACTCCCTAAGGCACAGTGAGCAAGTGGTCCACGTCTGGAGTCCCCTATTACCTTTAGGAAGACTAAACCCTAAAGGTAATTTGCATATACAACATAACAAAGTCAGAGGTGCTCATCAGAGAACGAATTAACCTTAAGAGGTTAGTTTTATAGCCATGATAAGCTACTCTGAGAGCAACCTCTTTTAGCTCACTTGTGCCCTTCACAGGGAGAAATATCCTGTAGTATATCAGTCTGGTCTCACTCAAAAGAGGGACCCAGCCCCGAAATACCAGGCAATTCTACCCTGAACAGGAGAAACAGCAAACCACAGACGCGTTTCGGCCTTTATGGGCCTCGTCAGTGAGGTGCAGCTGAACTCCCTAAGGCACTTTGAGCAAGGGGTCCATGTCTGGAGTCCCCTATTACCTTTAGGAAGACTAAACCCTAAAGGTAATTTGCATATACAACATAACAAAGTCAGAGGTGCTCATCAGAGAACGAATTAACCTTAAGAGGTTAGTTCTATAGCCATGATAAGCTACTCTGAGAGCAACCTCTTTTAGCTCACTTGTGCCCTTCACAGGGAGAAATATCCTGTAGTATATCAGTCTGGTCTCACTCAAAAGAGGGACCCAGCCCCGAAATACCAGGCAATTCTACCCTGAACAGGAGAAACAGCAAACCCCAGACGCGTTTCGGCCTTTATGGGCCTTGTCAGTGAGGTGCAGCTGAACTCCCTAAGGCACAGTGAGCAAGGAGTCCACGTCTGGAGTCCCCTATTACCTTTAGGGAGACTAAACCCTAAAGGTAATTTGCATATACAACATAACAAAGTCAGAGGTGCTCATCAGAGAACGAATTAACCTTAAGAGGTTAGTTCTATAGCCATGATAAGCTACTCTGAGAGCAACCTCTTTTAGCTCACTTGTGCCCTTCACAAGGAGAAATATCCTGTAGTATATCAGTCTGGTCTCACTAAAAAGAGGGACCCAGCCCCGAAATACCAGGTAATTCTACCCTGAACAGGAGATACAGCAAACCCCAGACGCGTTTCGGCCTTTATGGGCCTTTTCAGTGAGGTGCAGCTAAACTCCCTAAGGCACAGTGAGCAAGGGGTCCACGTCTGGAGTCCCCTATTACCTTTAGGGAGATTAAACCCAAAAGGTAATTTGCATATACAACATAACAAAGTCAGAGGTGCTCATCAGAGAACAAATTAACCTTAAGAGGTTAGTTCTATAGCCATGATAAGCTACTCTGAGAGCAACCTCTTTTAGCTCACTTGTGCCCTTCACAGGGAGAAATATCCTGTAGTATATCAGTCTGGTCTCACTCAAAAGAGGGACCCAGCCCCGAAAAACCAGGCAATTCTACCCTGAACAGGAGAAACAGCAAACCCCCGACCGTTTCGGCCTTTATGGGCCTCGTCAGTGAGGTGCAGCTGAACTCCCTAAGGCACAGTGAGCAAGGGATCCACGTCTGGAGTCCCCTATTACCTTTAGGGAGACTAAACCCTAAAGGTAATTTGCATATACAACATAACAAAGTCAGAGGTGCTCATCAGAGAACAAATTAACCTTAAGAGGTTAGTTCTATAGCCATGATAAGCTACTCTGAGAGCAACCTCTTTTAGCTCACTTGTGCCCTTCACAGGGAGAAATATCCTGTAGTATATCAGTCTGGTCTCACTCAAAAGAGGGACCCAGCCCCGAAATACCAGGCAATTCTACCCTGAACAGGAGAAACAGCAAACCCCAGACGCGTTTCGGCCTTTATGGGCCTCGTCAGTGAGGTGCAGCTGAACTCTCTAAGGCACAGTGAGCAAGGGGTCCACATCTGGAGTCCCCTATTACCTTTAGGGAGACTAAACCCTAAAGGTAATTTGCATATACAACATAACAAAGTCAGAGGTGCTCATCAGAGAACGAATTAACCTTAAGAGGTTAGTTCTATAGCCATGAGAAGCTACTCTGAGAGCAACCTCTTTTAGCTCACTTGTGCCCTTCACAGGGAGAAATATCCTGTAGTATATCAGTCTGGTCTCACTCAAAAGAGGGACCCAGCCCCGAAATACCAGGCAATTCTACCCTGAACAGGAGAAACAGCAAACCCCAGACACGTTTCGGCCTTTATGGGCCTCGTCAGTGAGGTGCAGCTGAACTCCCTAAGGCACAGTGAGCAAGGGATCCACGTCTGGAGTCCCCTATTACCTTTAGGGAGACTAAACCCTAAAGGTAATTTGCATATACAACATAACAAAGTCAGAGGTGCTCATCAGAGAACAAATTAACCTTAAGAGGTTAGTTCTATAGCCATGATAAGCTACTCTGAGAGCAACCTCTTTTAGCTCACTTGTGCCCTTCACAGGGAGAAATATCCTGTAGTATATCAGTCTGGTCTCACTCAAAAGAGGGACCCAGCCCCGAAATACCAGGCAATTCTACCCTGAACAGGAGAAACAGCAAACCCCAGACGCGTTTCAGCCTTTATGGGCCTTGTCAGTGAGGTGCAGCTGAACTCCCTAAGGCACAGCGAGTAAGGGGTCCACGTCTGGAGTCCCCTATTACCTTTAGGGAGACTAAACCCTAAAGGTAATTTGCATATACAACATAACAAAGTCAGAGGTGCTCATCAGAGAACGAATTAACCTTAAGAGGTTAGTTCTATAGCCATGATAAGCTACTCTGAGAGCAACCTCTTTTAGCTCACTTGTGCCCTTCACAGGGAGAAATATCCTGTAGTATATCAGTCTGGTCTCACAAGTGAGCTAAAAGAGGTTGCTCTCAGAGTAGCTTATCATGGCTATAGAACTAACCTATTAAGGTTGGTTCGTTCTCTGATGAGCACCTCTGACTTTGTTGTCTTGCAACTGTATATAATCTCAAAACAGTGACAGCGTAGCAGGAAATGTTGCTGTGTGCTTGCAAGTATTAATATGTTCCTGCTGTGTTATCATACTTTTAAGATTACGCATTTCTTCTGCTTTAACAAAAAGGGTCAATTGTAAACTCTAATTATGATAGCAAAAACAGACAACACTTGCCAGTGTTAATACACATTATTTATAACCTGGCCTTTATTTCTCTATAAAGATTCCACATGGCTAAATAAATTGCAAATAAGGTTGCCTTGACAATGCCCAATCAAGGAAGTTTGTCCACAGATCCATGTTTCCAGATCCATGTTTTGACTTACTGAAATACACCTTTGGGTTTCTGGTTTAGTTCTTCACTTTGACCCAGGAGTCATTAAAAAAGCATAACCATAAAAAGTGTGTTGCAGTTTATTTAAATGAAAATCGCAATTAAAGAACATGGAATAAAGGAGAAATTAAGATATTTTTCACAACTCATGAAACAAGGACAAATGCAAAAACTGTTTTCTAGCTGTCCATATTTTTTTTCTTTTTTAAAATAATAATTTTTATTTGAAGAGAAAGCCGCTGTCAATAACAGTAGCACATGTTCATCATACTAGCTTTGTATATAACAGTTTTCAGTGACTTGTAAAGAATAAAGATTTTGCATTACAGCACTGGAGACTGTTCCTCATCAAACTTTATTTATTATTTATGAACAGGTTCAGAAATTACCAACAGTAGTATGGACTCATACATTATTGGCCTAAATATGATTGTTGTATCAACTAAATCTGGACAGCTAAGGAAAACAGAAAGTCGGATGTGAGCTGGTGATTCAAGAATAACCGACTCTCAAATATATAATTATAGAACTGGTTTGGGTCTCACTCTAACAGGAAGGGTCAGATGAGTCTGGGAACCAGAAATGAGAGAAACAGGCTGTTGTATGTCTTGGTAATTACCAGGGGAACCTGTGGCCCTAAAAGTAAAGGTATGAAATAATTTTCTGGACTCCTTCTCCTGGAGTCACATTCTTGAGTTGTGAGAGTCCTGCATGCTCCAACAAGTTGCATTGGCTCATGTACCTGCATAAGAACTACAGCTTCCATAAGGTAGAACTGGGGGAAGCTTTCTCGATTGTTCTCTCTCTTAGAGATTTGTTTATCTAAGAGAGATTTCTTTATATGGAATGCCAAAAAATGAGTTTTGTGAGGAACCTAGAGATCCCTTAGCTGTGAGTGGAACTATGTAGCAGTAAGGGACAACAGTGAAATATAGCAGAGGTAATAATCAGTCAAGAGCAGTCTAAAGTCATGGGCAAGCAGCAGATAAAGCAAATGAACAAAGTTGAGGGTTTCCAATCCAGAGAATAGAGATGTAAGGGGCAATCCAAGTAAAAAACAGAAGATCCACCAAGAAATTTTACTTTGAATTTAAAATAGGCCCAGTGCTGAAGGTAGCATTCGGAGAGTGGTCAGGTATTTGAGTAACCGACAGCTATGTGCTCCTCCAACACTGTTTTCGAGAATGTATAATTTGCAAAGGGGAGAGTTAAACAGCCACACCATGTGAGGCACAAGCTGGCCAGTGAACAACTTACTGTATATAAATTAGCTGTCCACCCATCAGGCCCCTGCCATGTTCACTGGAGGGGAGAACTTCAGCTCTAAGTCTTTCAACCTCCTGTTCTATCATAGGGTTGCCTGACCTTCAGCCACTCGCCAATAACTCATGACTGATAGGCACTTGGAATGGGATTTCTTCTCTCCCCCAGCTGTATGTAGAGCATTCCCACTACCCTTTCTCTCTCTATTCCATTATTTGAAGTCAATCCCATAATGATTATTTACCTTACCAGATTATTACCATGTCATGGTCAAGGGGCTTGTGTATCTTAATAATTCTATGAGTTATACTGTGTAGGGGTACACAAGAGATAAAGATATTTGCAGAAATATAAGACTGCTGTAAATATTATCCACTGGAGAAAGAAATAGAAACCCATGTCAGTATCTTGTCAAGAAAACGTCATGGATAGGTGTAACCAAAGACATGTTGAAATGACATAGGGAGGTAAAAGTGGTTAGGACACTGAAAAAAATGGGGCAACACTACCTTCACCAAATAATAGGTTAACACAGGAAGAGATCCAAAAGAGGTTGGAAAAAAAAATGTTAATAAAGCCCCAGGTCCTGACGGAATACATTCACGGATACTGAGGGAACTCGGTTCTGTAATAGCCAAACCATTATATCTAGTTTTTCAAGATTTATTCAACACTGGGTCGCTACCGGATGACTGAAGAAAAGCATAGGTGATACCTATATTTAACGAGGGAGCAAGAGCAAGTGAGCAGTGAGCCTTACTTCTGTAGTGGAGAAGCTTTTAGAAGGGTTAATAAGGGATAATATACAAGAATATGTCTATTCAAAAAGGATTATAAGTAGGAGCAAACATGGATTTATAAGGGATAGGTCATGTCAAACAAATCTAATTCGTTTCTATGAGGAGGTTAGTAGTAACTTGGATCAAGGCAACTCAGTGGATGTAGTATTTTTAGATTTTGCAAAGGCTTTTAATATAGTGCCACATCGGAGACTATTATGCAAACTAAGGGATACAGGAATTGCAGTAAATATATGCACATGGATTGAGAGCTGGCTAACAGGCAGAAAGCAAAGGGTTGTTGTAAATGGAACATACTCAGATTGGACTAATGTGGTAAGTGGTGTTTCTCAAGGTTCAGTATTAGGTCCTCTCCTTTTTAACATATTTATTAATGACTTAGAGGTGGGACTGGAAAGTAGTGTCTCCATTTTTGCTGATGACACGAAGTTGTGCAACGTTATTAAATCAGAAAATGATGTACTTTACCTCTAAAGGGATTAGCATAAATTAGGAAAATGGACAATTATTGTAAATAAATGTAAGGTTATGCATCTAGGATGGAAAAATACCCATGCAATGTATAAACTTAATGAAGCAAATCTAGGGGTATCAGTTATTGAAAGGGATTTGGGAGTGCTTGTGGACAACCACCTACATAACCGTTCTCAATGCCAAGCTGCAGCTGCAAAAGCAAATAAACTATTAGCATGTATTAAGAAGGGTATAGAAGCAAGGGAAGCAAGTATAATTCTACCACTATACAAATCCTTAGTATGCCCTCATTTGGAATATGGAGTACAGTTTTGGGCAACAATTCATAAAAAGGACATTTTAGAACTGGAAAAAGTACAGAGAAGGACAACAAAACTAATAAGGGGAATGGAGGGGTTAAGTTATGAAAAAAGAAACAGATTAAACTTATTTTCTGTATAAAAAAAAGATGTCTAAGAGGGGATATGATTACCCTATATAAATACATCCAGGGTCAGTATAAAGATTTGTCAAGGGAGCTTTTTGTGCCAAGAGGGTTTCATCTGACAAGAGGATCCCCTGTGAGGTTAGATGTAAAAAGATTCCACCGTAAAGAAAGACTTCTTCTTCACAGTAAGGGTAGTTAATCTGTGGAATTCTCTACCAACGGAGGTGGTGACAGGGGATTAAAATGGGATTGGATATATTTTTAAATAAAAAGGGAATTCAGGGTTATTCTGGTAAATTAGAGAGGGAGTATTGATCCAGGGATAAATCCAATTGCCAGTATCTTGGGTCAGGAAGGAATTCATTTTTTTACTGTTTGGAGACAATTGGCAAGGTTTCACTTGTTTCCCCTGGTTAAATTAACAAATAATCTGCATATTGCAGATCAGAAGAGATCTTAAAAGGTTTAACTTGATGGGCTAAAAGTATGTTTTCAACCTTAATTTCTATGTAACTATGTAACTATGAAGATGAGCCCCTCTGGTCAAACAATGTCCAGTATATTATTGTGGAGGGACAAA
Source organism: Discoglossus pictus (assembly GCA_027410445.1). Lineage (NCBI taxonomy): Eukaryota > Metazoa > Chordata > Amphibia > Anura > Alytidae > Discoglossus > Discoglossus pictus. The sequence continues at coordinate 243,413,170 of CM050166.1, read as the reverse complement.
AGGCAGTACCTGATGCCTCAAGAGCAAAGAAGAAAGGATGACTAGATTCAGATGGTTTCAGAGACAAATTGAAAGTTTGATGTTGTAAAAAATGATATACCTGAAAGATAAGAACTATGAACCAAGGCAATAAATCTATTGAAGAAATGGATTAGCCCTCGTAATCAATAACATGGTGACTAATATGCTAGAATGATTTAAATTCAAATTCAAGGTAATCCTTACTACAGCATAGTTCTACAAGTCTATGTTACATCCACAGATGCTGAAGAGGCCAGAGTTCTATGAGGCCCTGCAGTACCTACTGACATATCATCAAAAATGTGTTATTTTCATTATGGGAAATTGGAATACTAAAACTGCTCAAATAACAACTGGAATAACATGGCATAGGAGTTCAAAATGAAGCAGGACATAGACTAGTAGAATTCTTGCAGGACAACTCACTGTTCATAACAAACACCTTGACTACATACTTTACAGCCAAAGATGAAGGAGCTCTTAACATTCAACAAAACCAGAACCTATAGCTGGCTGTAGCTGAGATCATAATGTTTACAATTAAATTAAAGAAAACAGAGAAAGCTATCAGATCAACTACAACCAATCTCAGCAGTATTCATCGTGAACATGCAGTGGAGGTGAAGAATATAGTTAATGTATTAGATAGAGTGCCAGGAGATTTAACTAGGAACTGGCAAAAAATATGTTGAAAAGCAGAAAGAAGATTAAGAAGGTAAAATGGTTGTATGCTGAGACTTTAGTAGTAAACAAAGAAAAAAGCAAAGTGAAAGGCAATGGTGATAGGGAAATGTATTCCCAATTAAATGCAGAATTACAGAGAACACCAAGAAGATATAAGAAACCATTCCTAAATGAGCAATGCAAACAAAAATGAAAGAAGTTAATAGAATGGGAAATATAAGTGCTTGCTTGAAGAATATTAGAGACATCAAGGGAAACTTCCATGTAAACATGGATATGACCAAACACAAAGATGGCAGGAGTTTAGTAGAAACAAAATAAATTAAGAAGAGGTAGCAGGAGTATATGTAAGAACTATACTGGAAGGATCCTAAAATTACCTATAAATGTTAGTTCACTGAATTCTAATAAACGGGCAGCAGAAGGTGATGGTATCAGAGTTGAATTATTTAAAACTTTGTAAGATGAGGTTGTCAAGGTGCTGCTTGCAGTATGCCAACAATTTTGGAAAACACAACATTGGATTAGAACAGGTTGATTTATATTCTAATTCCAAAAAAAAGAAAATGCCAGCATCAGTTCAATAATCAGTTGCACTCATGTCACATGCCAGCAAGAGTAATGCTTGAGAACCTGCACGCTGGGTTCCAGAAATGTATGGAAAGAAAAATGCAAGATGTATAAACTGAGTTCAGAAGAGAAAGTGGCACCAAAGAGACTAAATAACCAACATCTACTGGAAACTGAGAAAGCAAGGGAGTTCCAGAGAACCATGTACTTCTACTTTGTTGACTGCCTATGTCTACATAACAAACTGTGGCAAGTTCTAAAAGAGATGGAAATACCAGGAACCTATACAGGAACAAAGAAGCAACTGCTAGAACCAAGTATGGAACAGCTGAATGGTTCAACCTCGGGAAAGGAGTACAACAAGCTTGCCGGTGTATTATTAACCTATCTATTTAATTTATATGCAGAACTCATCATGAATATGATGATAAAAAAGGCTTCACTAGGGAGGATTTTAATGCTAGAAAAGATGTAAGGCAAAAGGAGGAGGGGCAGCAGAAGATAAGATGGATAGCTATTGCGGAAGCAACAAACAAAGTTGTATAAGTTCAGAGAAGCAGTTGCAGACAGACAGAATTGTTGTGGTAAAGTTCCTGAAGACTGAACTATGGAAAACAAAAACATAAAACATTTCCACTACCTCTGTTTATATGCAACATATTTATCAAATGCAATGCTGATTTTTTGTAAATAAATCCTGTAAAATGTATAGAAAACAGAGATATTTAACATTTTTAACCCACTGATAAATATTTTTACTGAATATTACCTCAAAATTAAAAAGTTAAAATTAACATACATAAATCATGAAGAATATTTGAGGAACCTGCAAATATTTATTTTAAAACAAAATGTAATATTTACATTTATTGTAGAATAGCTTTGGTATGCTAATTTTAAATAAACATCATTGTAGCTCTGATTCTGTTTAATTTTTCCGATACAATTGTTTATTTAAACCTGCCAAAACAATATTGGCTTGATGTCTTGTGTTTATGATGTTTTGTGTTCATTAGTTTATATATGGTAACTACATCAAATGAAGATACCTTTCTATAGGCAGAAAGATAGTAACCTAGTCTTCATATCTAAAAAATAATAACAAAAAACAAGGATTTATATTTCCATCCAGAAAGGTTACATTTTTATTAAAGACTTGTTAACTTAATACAAGTTAGCCCTTTCAAACTAGCATTCAAATCTGGATATACATTGCATTAGCAATTATTACAACAAAATATGTTTGAGATACAGAGTCTTCTGTAGCACTGTATGGTAAACAGTGGCACAGCATGATCGGTTGTGGCTTGATTGATCACTTAATGTGCACATTATTCAAATATCTACCCATGTTGTTATATTTTTAACCATACAGTTAGGATGGTACCATACAATATTCAAGCATAAAATGCCATACAGTACCTTATGTTAGCATGCCCGTCCATACAAATAAAAGGGTTATAAATTGCTAAATATAATTTACATCTTTTTGGTTCCTGCCTTACAAGATCACACAGTCCTTGTTTATTTTAACACATTTTATTGTTTGGTAGTATAATCTTTCATTAGCAAAATATATACTGTAGCATATTAACAGAGGTAGTGCAAAAAAATATTGCGCTGAACTATACTTCATTACTGTATATGTTAAACGTCAATGCTCAAAGTGGTTATTAAATTCTAATAGTAGAAAAAATGTAATAATTAGCAACAGAGCAAAAGTAAATGACAAAATAGCAGAGCAACTACATTATGGAGTACACTGTTAGTTAGAAGGTTCCTTGAATTATCATCAAACCTTTCATTCGCCAATCATACTCTCACACACAACTGTGTCAAATATTCATTTTTTTCACATTGCTACCACTTAAGTCATGGTCAGTTTTTTTTCCATATCTACATCTGTTGGTAAAGACCACAGCAATCTCATCAAATATTTTTTTAGTTCTTAGTGTATAAAAATCTATTTTGGAATTATCTTGCTAGGCGATGCTCCTTTTGGAAAAATGTGAATAGTTCCGTTTTTTTAATTTTCTGTATAATGAAACAGCCTTCAATTTGTTGTATAACATCAGTTCAGATATTCATGCTTGTACATACAGAACAACTTCATTAAATCAGAACCACACTCATGCATCTTGGCTTCAGTCCTGCTTTTATTATGGCCAGAAAAGTCCTGTATCTCAAGAATTCCATAGTGTTTAAATTCTGATTAGGACAATATCAGCCTTATTAAATTGCAATTCGGCCAATGGAAAAGGGCTCTATATAACCACATAGCACACTTTTTTTACAGAAGTTTTTAGTTAGTGAACGTCTATCCAAAAGCAAGGTCTTCACTAACTAAAAACTTCTGTAAAAAAATATGCTCTGTGCTTATATAGAGCCCTATTCACTTTGCCAAATCGCAATTTAATAAGGCTGTATATATCCAGAACGTAATGTTGTTTGAAACTAGTCCAACTTGTGATGTGGTGACGGGTTAACTTTAAGCAGTTATTGGATAGACAAGCAGTACAGTTACAGAAATTTGAAGGGTAATAAAAAATGAAAACATTGCAAAATACATTGAAATGTTCAGGCAATTTGTCATTAACAAAAGCAATTTACTTGTTTTAAAAACAACATTCAATATATAGTTTATGACTGTTGTTTAAAAAGACTAAGGAATAACAAATTACAACATTCATCAAGAAGCATGAAAGAGATGAACAATGACAATTCAGTCTGTAATGTAGAGACTGCATATTAGATAGATGAGTAAACTTGACATAAGGAAGTCATTACTCAACATAATTTCTGCACAATTCATTTACTACTACAATTCAAAATTGTAAGGGATGAAAATGATATAATGTCACAAGGAAATGCTTGTTCAGATTTCAATTACAAAACAAAGATATTTCAAGCTGAAATTAAACAAAAATAAGGCATCATAATTTAAGACATTTCAATTTTTTAGAGCATTGTTAATGAATACTCAGGAGCTAAAATGAGTGAACGTGTTAGGTTTATGTTTCATTTGATATGACAATTCAATAGGTTACATTTACTAATATGAGAAATTTCCTCACTCATATGTATGAATATATGTATATGTATATAAATATGAGTATTGAAATATATAATATGTAACACTGTGATTTAATAGGCAAGCTTTTGAGAGGTGCTTCTTTCCTTAATCCTACATCTCTTTTACTCATATTGCTTAAAACTTGATAAATATATTAAAATATACTAAAGCCCACTGAGCACACTGAGCTGGTAGGAGCTGAAGGAATAGATAGTGGTAATTTCATGAGAGGAGATGGCTCCAAAAAGGCTAAGAGTCCCATTCCAATCAAATACGTAGCTGCACAAAAAGGCTCTCCCATAACTGTTGGAGCTTTTTTCCCTCAAGCTATGTATCTATTCCAATCTCAACTAGATTGTTTTGCTGTACTTCCTCACCATATATATCACATATTATAATTGTCTAATTGCGATTCGTCGTCACGCTTCAGACGAATCGCAGTTTGACAATGATAAACTGCTGCGCATTGCGCAGAGCGCGTCGCGAGCCGCGCATGCGCAGAGCGCGTCGCGAGCCACGCTTGCGCAGAGCGCGGCCCGAGAGCAGATGAAAGAGTGGGGAAGAGGGGGGGTAGAGGCACAGAGGGAGAGTCGGGAAGAGGGGAGGGAGAGTGGGGAAGAGGGGGGGGAGAGGCACGGCACAGAGGGAGAGTGGGGAAGAGGCACAGAGGGAGAGTGGGGAAGAGACACAGAGGGAGGGGGGAGAGACACAGAGGGATAGGTGGGAAAGAGACACAGGAGAGGTAGAGGAGGGGGAAAAGACACACGGGAGGGAGAAAAGGGGGAAGATACACATGGGAGGGAAATGGGGGGGGGGAGAGGGGAACAGACACAGGGGGAAGGGGGGAAAGAGACACAGGCCAGGGGAGAGGGGGGAAGAGGCACAGAGGGAGAGGGGGGAAGAGACACAGGGGGGAGAGATACAGAGGGTGAGGGAGGAAGAGACACAGAGGGAAAGGGGGGAAGAGGTACAGAGAGAGGGGGAAAGAGGCACAGAGGGGGGGACAGAGGAAGGGGTGAAGAGACACAGTGGCGAGACACACAGAGAGAGGCGGGGGAAGAGGCACAGAGGGAGAGGGTGGAAGACACAGAGTGGGGAGAGACACAGAGGGTTAGGGGGAAGAGACAGGGAGGAAGAGGCACAGAAAGAGGAGGGGGAAGAGACACAGGGGAGTGAGAGGAGGGGGAAGAGACACAGGGGAGAGAGTGCAGGGGGGAAGATACACAAGGGAGGGAAATGGAGACACGAGGAAGGCCGTAACAGACACAGGGGGAGGGGGAAAGAGACACAGGCCAGGGGGGAACAGACACAGGGGAGGGTTGGGGGAGACACAGGGGGGGGAAGAGATGCATGGGAGGGAGAAGGGGGAAAGAGACACAGGGGAGGGGTTTAGAGACAAGGGAGGGAGAGGGAGGTAAAAACACAGGGGGGCAGGAGATACAAAGGAGGTAGACGAGGTGGAAGGAGACACAAGGGAGGGAGAGGAGGGGGGAAATAAGACACGAGGGAGGAAGTAGACAGAGGGAGAGACTCGCAATGAGCTCCAAAGGGGCTCATTGCAAGGCCTGTGATGAGCGCCAAAGGCGCTCATCACAATGCCAGTAAAGTAGAGGGGGAGAGGCTTACATTGTGTGGCAAACAGCATTGCCAGGCTTCAGTTTTTATTGCCGTCATTTTTGACGGGCAAGTCGCTAGTATATATATATATATATATATATATATATATATATATATATACAATACACAGGACCTGGGTTGTGTGACGTGTTGGAACAATTTCCAATCTGCATTTTTTGCCGAATTTCAAACTGGGCAATAGCGATATAAACCACAGGAAATGCGAATTAACATGTTAATTGACAGGTAAAGTTCATGAAAAAGCCTGTTTCCAGTCCACTGTTTTGTAGCATTTGCACAGGTCTAGGAGTTGGTTATCACAAGAGTTTGCATAAGAGTTTGGTTAGTTAGTGTTTCCTACTGTTATACTTATTTATACACACACATTACACATCACACATGTTTAATGATAAGACATAATTCCCTTACACATAATGTAATACAACCACACATAGCTACATATTTAAAGACCATATTTAAAATAAATGAAGGGACCCCGGCTAACATCAAGATATTCAACCTCTCGTCTAGACCACTAGACGAAACGGAAGAATCGATCCTGAAAAGACGTCTATCCTTTGCACCTGACACGGAACCTAACCCTTTTGAACTTTTCATTGACATCCACAAGTTCATCCGGAAAATCACCTTATGGCGCCACTTTGGGAAAATGTCAAAATACCATGAATTGGCAACTGACACAGCTGACATAGCCAACATCGAGGAAGGAGATCGAGCGACACTAGAGATCCTGGAAGATCTCATCTCCCCCAGCCAATCACAAGAACTGTCCATCCATGTAGAACCACAAGAAGGGCGATATGACACATCGATCCCCCAGAAGAAGAAAAAAGAGTGATACACTCTAATCTTAAACAAGCATCCACATTTTTCCCAAAACAATCACAAGGGAACCCTATCCCAGTTTTTACCAAGCTGCTTATGAGAGATATGGAAAATATTTGTTCAAAAAAACATATCAAAAGACCAAACCTGACCAAGGAAGAAAAATCCAAATTAGACATCCTCAGTAAGGACACCACTATCATCATCAGGCAAGCAGACAAAGGGGGTGGTATTGTCATACAAGACAGAGGGGATTACTTAAAAGAAGCGTATTATATCATTCGAGACCAGGACACGTACGCTTATCTCAAAACAGATCCCACAAAGACATTTTTATATGAATACCAGTCTCTAGTCCAAGAAGGACATCAAAACGGTCTGCTCACCACTAAAGAATTTGAATATCTAAATATTCAGACAACCAAGATCGCCGTTATTTACCACCTTCCTAAGATCCACAAGAATCCACTGATACCGCCAGGAAGACCGATAGTATCGGGTATAGGATGCCTCACAGAGACACTGTCCCAGTATGTGGACTTCTTTTTACAACCACTAGTGAGCAAGCTGCCTTCATACACCAGGGACACCCTGCATGTCCTAGAAATCTTCACCCAGGTGGAATGGCGAGATTCATACCACTGGTTGACTCTGGATGTCACCGCACTTTACACTTCCATTCCCCAGATCCAAGGGGTGGAAGCCGCAGAATACTTCCTGAAAACCCGAGGGGACATGGAAAGCTCCCAGATCAACTTTTGAACTACATCTATCATGTTCATTTTGGAACACAATTACTTTATGTTCGAAGAGTCGTCTTATGCACAAAAACGAGGGACCGCTATGGGGACGAAGTTCGCCCCAAGCTTTGCAAACTTATATATGGGACTCTGGGAGGAAAAGTACATCTGGCACAATAACCCCTTCTCCAAAAACATCATCCAATGGAAAAGGTACATCGACGATATCATCATCATCTGGGAAAACAGCGATGACCTAACCATGAACACATTCTTCACGTATGCCAATGAAAACAATATGAACTTGGCGTTCACCATGAATCATAACCCACGGTCAATCCCATTCCTCAATGTAGCACTGACAGGGGAACCACGCGGTGTGACCTCGAAACTATACACTAAACCTACTGACACAAACGGCTATCTACATGCATCCAGTGGACATGATCCCAGAAGGATCAGAAATATACCCTTTGGGCAGTTCCGTCGAGTCCGCAGAAACTGCTCTAAGACTTCAGACTATGATGCAGAGAGTAAGAATCTCACCAAAAAATTCAAAGAAAAGGGCTATAATATGAAAATAGTGAAAGAAGCAAATGAAAAAACAAGGATCCTCAAACAAAATGAACTCATTAAAAAGAAAGATAAAACAACAAGAGGAAACAAAAATGAGTGCAGATTCCTCACCAGATACAACAAAGCAGCTAAAAACATCTCAGCAAGCGTAAGGAAGCACTGGCACATCCCGAGAGAGGATGACATCCTCCGGGATATCATCCCAGAGGCTCCAACTGTCACCTTTAAAAAGAATACAAACCTGAAGAATCTCCTGGCTCCAAGTGAGCTTAAGAAACAGAACCACAATAACACAGATACTTCAAAGATACCAGGAACCCATAAATGCGGGGCCAAAAGATGCATCACTTGTAGCCATATTTCAAACAAGGATAAAAACCTAATAGTATCACATACAACCCAAAAGGAGTACAAGATATATCACATGACCAACTGCAACAAAACATACATTGTGTACGTCATCACATGTATTTGTGGGAAACAATACGTAGGCCGTACGAAGAGACCCCTCAAGGAAAGATTCAGAGAACACCTAAAGAACGCCAGAAAAGTTATACTTACAAACGGATACTCAGCACACATCACGAAAATGCACCAAAAAAATAACAAGGGGACTATCATTAAAGCAGTGGAACACATCCCAATTGCAGCCAGAGGGGGTGACCGACTACTTACCCTCAGACATAGCGAGACCAAGTGGATCCACAAGCTAAAGACATTGGAACCAGAGGGCCTAAACCGGGATATAGACTTGGCCGCATTCCTAGAATCCTGAATAACACTTGTAATATATTGTTGTATGTTTTTTCTCTTTCCCCCATTTATCACTTACTCCAATTGATAGGGGGACTTCACCATATGTGTTACTCTTCCACATATCCAATAAGGACCCACCCCTATATGTATTCCCGATAAGTATTATTTCCCATCAAAGAGCCTTGACACTCAGTAATTTTTATATAATACCCATAGCAATTGTTAGAAACATCTGGTTCCCCACTACAACCACCCATACATCATACAGCTATACACCTCACATATTTTTAACAATATATATCTATTCACATATACACTCATCTCCCATCACTAATCATATAGACCACATCATATAGTAAACCATGCCATAAGTTAAACGCAGCCTTTAGACCATTCATATTCATCTATATCTTGACCAGGTCCATGATTTTATAACAGTGTGTTTACCATCATACTTCAAAATCATGGCCCTCGCCAGGCCATAAATACCATCAGCCTATAGACAATCCATAATTATCTATACTTAGTACTTAGGGGAGGGAGATACTACTTAGTATGGGCATATAGAGACACCCAGTAGTATATCACCATATTGGAAGAGGGCACCGACATTGATTACACCATAGAACACATTATGTCCTCCATACTTAGTATGGGCATGTAGAGACACACACTGATTATACAGTGATGTCATCACCCGGTGCCGGAAGTAGTGCATCACACACTGCCAACTACAGGCAGAGCATGCTTTAAAGCATTTGCATCTATCAGGATACATCCTCCAAGCTAAGGATAATCAGGACCCTCCAGACTCCAGCAACAGGCCTGATTGAGCCTCATTGCAGGAAGGTAAGCCGAAAGAGACGCTCATCTCCACACCTAGCCACAGTAGGAGGATAAGAGACCTAAGGGCCCAATTCACTACATCTAGGCTTCTACATATAGGAATAAGAGGCCCATGGGCCAGATTCACTTTACCTTGGATTCTACTCACTGGAACTACCACACTCAAAGGTACACACAGCTAACTCAACTTTCTTCCCTCCAAACCACATATGTATAGAGGGATACGCACGTGTGTATTTATATATATATGTATGTGTATTTGTGTGCGTGTATGTATGTATGTATATATATGTATATGTATATGTATGTACAGACATGTGTATATATATATGTATGTATGTGTAAACGTGTACCAGTAGGTATTCATGTATATAGGAGTGTGTGTATATATTAATCTGTATAGGTTTGTGTGTGTATATATAGGTGTTGGTGCTCAAATATATATATATATGCATGTATGTGTATTGTACTAGCTTATCCCCAAACATCTTGCATATCATTTAAATATTCTACGCGTGTGCTTAAACGTTCCCGGGTGTGTGTGTGTGTGTATATATGTGCATATGTGTGTATGTTTGTGTGTGTATATGTAAATATGTGTATGTGTATATACATATATATATATATATGTATGTATAAGTGTATGTATGTATATGTGTGTATATATGTGTATATATATATGTGTGGGCATGTTTGTGTGTACACACATTTGCATATCATTGTTATTTCACAAACATCAGGTCGGGTATTTTTATCCGCTTAACAATATGGGTGTAGCTTTTATTTATTTTTTATATTTTTTGTATTTCATACTTTTATATCTTATGCCTTTTATATCTTATTTTTCTATATCTGCTTTCCCACCCCTGTATATATGATTCTATGCATAGACATTTACACTTTTTACTTTATGTGTATCTATAAATGCCTTTTTTCCGTCAAATGTAGCCATAGTTGGATTACCACAGTACAAAAGAATTATTCCCAATCATGTCAATATACCCCTGTAGGATGATTTCATACATCCTTCTTCTAGACTAACTGAAGTACTTCACCACTCATCAAGGGCCATAATTTATCAGTACAAATGTATATAATCCTGTACCCACAACCGATCCCTCCCAATCCAATATATTGTACTGTTACAAATGTATTGTATTTTATATATTTGTACACTAAGGACCATGTATACTTATGCGTACTCCTATCAATCTCCTCTTGTAGGAATTTATTTGTCACTGAAGAAGCTGCCGATCACAGCAGCGAAACGCGTCTGTAAGTTGTTTTACAATCTATTTATTTTACGATTTTTTATCATTGGATTTCTGTACCAGAATCAAACCAGAATTTTTATCAAATAAATATATTTTTATCCATGAAAATGGTCTAAAGTACTTGTGTTTTGGGGAACCCCGACACTCGAAAAGTACACAGCATCGGACCAAACAATATCACCGCCCCACACGGACTCAAGTACCATGGAGTAACACCAATATATACGGCATATACTTAAACAGAGAGCATCAGCCGGAAACGTTGTGTTAAATACACTTATGATTGTGCGCTTTACAGACATTCCCACAATATAACTCTTTTATGATTCTATAAAGCACCGGCGTGAACAGTGCTTTCGGGAATAGCTGCACATCAGACCATCATACACGAAAGCCCCTCTTATATATTGAGAACTCAAGTTATTATAGTCTTTCTTTTGAGGTCATTATTACGCAGACGGGATCTCTTGAGCGCTAAGGCCAACATGGGTTGCGGTACAATCGAACCCAACCACACAAAAATCCTATCATATTTAATATACACCCCCATACCTACACATTAATATTAACATATCAGGCACAGTCAGGAGGACAATACACTACACGTCCATGTCCACCCCAGACACAATCAAGAGAACAGGGGGCTGTTCCCAAAACAGACATCCAGTAACACCCATGAGTTATTCATGCTCCTCCTTTGTGCCATCTGTGACAGTGCCAGTATTCTCCACGGGACAGGAATGTGAGGCCTGGTAAGAGGGCCAAGTTGTAGAATGAGGTAGCTGAGGTGGTCAGTGCCCTAGGGATGTATGTGAGGAATATGAGGTCCATGAAGCACCTATAAAATGTCTGCCAGTGCTAGGTAAGGAGGAAGATGTCGGCAAGTGTACCAGAAACTGGTGGTGTCCCTCCAGCAGAGATCCATTTTAATAACTGGCAGAGGATGCTGACGGATTGGTTCATCCTAACAATGGTGATCGGACTCCTGGACCTTGGGGTCACCATGCAGTCAGGAACCCTGCCAGGTGAATATCATAAAGTCTATCATCCCGTCACATACTCAAACATGTATACCACACACATAGATAACACATATCCCATGTAAAGTTTGCCGTATTTTACTAAGTATACTGTATAATATACCTATCTTTCTAATTACTTATTGAAACCAGGTTGCATTGAGAATTAATCATAACATCTTATAAAGTGAATAAACATCAAACTAATAGTGCTTGTATGGGTCTACCCACTACAGAGTATGCAGGTACAAACTTTGTAGGCCCTAGATGTGTAGCATAGCATCCTAGACTATTAGGGACCACTTCTCAGCAGAATGTTGCAAGATCATTTTGAGCTATGGTCAAGGATTTCTTCTTTTGAGCTGTAGAACCAGGCAGGTGATATTGGTTTGATACAGTACAAACTAAGCTCATATTATTATTATTATTATTATTATTAATATTATTATTATAGTTTATTCATTACACGCCGACATATTCCGTAGCGCTGTACATAAATTCAGTTCAGACATTGATAAATACAGATTAACATTTAGCAAAGGAAGGAGGGCCCTGTCTTTGAGCTAGGAATCCAATGTCCATGGTGAATTCCCAAAGTACATGGATAGAAACTCGCAGACTTACAATCTAAGGGATAGTGAGTGGTAAAAGAGGGAGAGAGGGGTAATAAGTGTGTTAGGGTGGAAGGTTATATGCTTCTTTAAAAAGATGCGTTTTCAGTGAGGTTTTAAATGTTTTGAGGAAAGGGGATAATCTGGTGGAGCGAGGCAAGGAGTTACAGAGACTAGGGGCCGCACGAGAAACGTCCTGGAGGAGGAAGTGAGAGGAGGTGACAAGAGCTGTAGAAAGAAGAAGGTCATTAGCAGAACGAAGAGGGCGGGTGGGGGAGTATTTGGAGATGAGAGCAGAGATGTAAGGGGGAGCATTATTATTGAGGGCTTTGTAAGTTTGGGTCATGATTTTAAATTTTATTCGCGAGGCTAAGGGAAGCCAGTGGAGGTGATGCCGACACTGAACGGTGTGTATGTAAGCTGAGTCTAGCCGAGGCATTCATAATGGATTGAAGTGGAGATAGTCAGGTGGTAGGTAGGCTAACAAGAAGCGAGTTGCAGTAGTCTAGTCGAGAGATGATGAGTGTATAAGGATTTTAGTTGTGTCTTGTGTAAGATAGTGACGAATTCTGGAGATGTTTTTTAGATGGAGAAGACAAGATTTAGTTAGTGATTGTATGTGAGGGATGAAAGACAGATCGAGGTCCAGTAGAACTCCAAGACAATGATGATGTTGTTGTTGACAGTGAGAAAGATGTGAGGAATTGACGCTGTGGGAGAGGGAGGGAAGATTAGGAGTTCAGTTTTAGACTTGTTGAGTTTGAGATGGTGGGTGGACATCCAAGAGGATATACCAGAGAGGCAGTTGGAGATGTGTGTTAGAAGAGATGGGGATAGATCTGGTGTGGAGAGGCAGATTTGGGTGTCATCTGCATAGAGATGATAATGAAGCCCAAAAGAGTTTAGGAGGGTACCAAGTGAGGAAGTGTAGATGGAGAACAGGAGGGGGCCGAGGACAGATCCTTGGGGTACACCAACAGACAGGGGGTTAGAAGAAGAAGAGGTGTCAAAGAAGGATATACGGAATGATCGATTTTGTAGGTATGAAGAGAACCACGAGAGAGCAGTGTCTCGATTACTGAGGGAGAAGAGGATATGGAGTAGAAGTGGATGGTCGACAGTGTCAAAGGCAGCAGAGAGATCTAGAAGAAGAAGAATTGAGAATTGGCCTTTTGACTTGGCGGTAAGCAGGTCATTGGTGACTTTAGCGAGAGCGGTCTCAGTGGAGTGTTGGGGCCAAAAGCCAGATTGGAAGGTGTCATGAAGGGAGTTAGAGGAATTAAAGCTTGTAAGGTGGTTATAGACGAGCCGCTCCAGCAGTTTGGAAGCCTGGGGAAGCAGAGATATAGGGCGGTAGTTAGATGCAATGTCAGTGTCAGATGAGGGTTTTTTAAAGGGTGGGTATAACTATTGCATGTTTTAGAGAAGACGGAAACATGCCAGTAGTAAGGGAGAGGTTGAAAATATGTGTGAGAGCTGGGATTAGTGTAATAGAGACGGGAGATATGAGCTGAGATGGAATAGGATCCTGAGGACAGGAAGTGAGGCGAGTGGATGATAGCAGTTTGGAGACTTCATCCTCTGTAGCGGGATCAAAGCAGTTCAAAGTGGCAGTGGGATTGGGGAAGGGAGAAGACTGTGTGTTGTTGGTTAGTTGAGAGGGTGGAGTGGGTAAACCACTATGAGATAAGAGTTAATTTCGGATGTTTTGAATTTTATGAATAAAATGGTTGGCAAAGTCTTCAGCTGTGAGAGAGGAAGGGATGGGAAGAGGTCGTGGGCAGAGGAGAGTATTGAAAGTGGCAAACAGACACTTGGGGTTAGGGGACAGAGTTGTTACTAGTGTTGTAAAGTACTGCTGTTTGGCTAGGTTAAGGGCAGAGTAATAGGAGCATAACATACATTTGTACTGGAGGAAATCTGCTGAAGTGCATGATTTCCTTCATAGTCGTTCAGCAGTGAAGGAGCACCTCTGAATGTATTGTGTTTGTTTAGTGTGCCATGGTTGTGGATGAGAGCGAGGGCATCTGCGTGTGGATATGCGGGCCAGAGTGTCAAGGGTGGAAGAGAAAGTAGAGTTGTAGAGTGAGGTGGCAGTGTCAGGGCAGTTGAGGTTGGTGATGGGACTGAGAAGGGGTTGGATAATAGAGGAGAGCTGAGTAGGGTCAAGTGCTTGCAAATTTCTGTTTGTGGTGGTGGTAGGGGTTGGAGAGGGGTGGAGAGAGGGAGATGTGGTGAGGTTGAAGGTAATGAAGTGGTGGTCAGATAGAGGGAGTGGACCGATGACAGTTGGAGGTTGTGCTGAGATTGGTGAAGATAAGGTCAAGAGAATGTCCAGCATGATGAGTAGAAGAATCTGTTAGTTGTGAGAGGCCAAGGGAAGAGGTGAGTGCAAGCAGTTTGGCTGGGGCTGGGGAGGTGGGAGTGACAACAACAATGTTAAAATCTCCAAGAACCATTGAAGGAACATTGGAGGAGAGAAAGTGAGGGAGCCAGGCAGAAAAGTGATCAAGAAATTGAGAGGGAGTGCCTAGGGGGCGATAGATCACAGCTACATGTAGAGAAATAGGTGAGAAAAGGCAGATTGTATGAACTTCAAAGGATGAGAATTGGAGGGATGGGACAGGGGGTATGAGGGGAAATGTACAGCGAGTGGAAAGCAAAATACCCATACCACCACCTTGTTTGTTCCCCGGTCTAGGTGTGTGGCTGAAGTGAAAACCACTGTGAGAGAGTGCTGCAGGGGAGGCAGTTTCTGAGAATGAGAGCCAGGTTTCAGTGAGAGCCAGTAGATTGAGGGAGTTTGTAGTGAATAAGTCATGAGTGAATGTGAGTTTATTGCAGATAGATCATGCATTCCAGAGGGCGCAGGAGAAAGGTAGAGTGGAAGGTTTGTGACGTGTGATGGATATCAGATTCTGGGTGTTACGGGTGTTTGCTGGCCTTGAAACAGAGCGTGGCTGACAGCGAGTGGAGATGAGTAAAGGGCCTGGGTTAGGGGATATATCTCCCGCAGCCAGGGGAAGGAGGAGTGAAAGTGAGAGAAAATGGGACTGGGACTTACAGTGCTGTTTCTGCTTTTGAGTGTTAGGGAGGGGATGATATTGTGACTGGAGGAGGAAGAGGAGCTCATGGGAGCAGAGAAGAGGAGAGGAGAGCAAGGAAGGTGAGATGGTAATATTGTTGGGAACATGATATGGAAATGCTGCAAAGGAGAGACTGAGAGAAAGGCAGTAGGTTATAAGAAAGAGGAAAGCGTGAGAAAGCATTGTGACAATGTGTGAGATTAGGAAAATAGGTTAGAAGATTGTGGTGGAATTTATTATTCTAAGATTTGGTGGAAGTAGTAATATAGATTCAGGAGCAGGGAAAATAGTGTGATAAGATTTGTTATTATATTATAAAACTTAACATGTCAAAGACTGAGCTCTTAATCTTGTACCTGTACCACAGCTTCCACTCCACATATATCTCTAACTGTTGACAATGCCATTATCACTCCCACCCCCCAGGCCTGTTGTCTTGGGGTTCTGTTGGACTCTCCTCTTTTTCTCCTGTCTTTTTCACTAAAAAATGTTGCCAAATACATCACTATCTCACACAAGACACAACTAAAATCTAAATCCACTCTTTCATCATATCTTGCCTCGACTACTGCGACTTTGCTGGCCTCCCCATCACCTGTCTCTTTCCTCATCAATCCATATTGAATGCATCCGTTAGACTTATCCACCAAACTCAATGCTCTATATCTGCAGCATACATATGTCAGTCACTCCACTGGCTTCCAATAGACTCCAGAATAAAAAATGAAAATTAATATCATGACCCTAACCTATGATGCCCTCAACAATAATGCACCCACTTATGTTTCTGCTCTCATCTCTAAGTACAAACCCAACCACTCTCTCCGCTCTGCTAATTACCTTCTTCTTTCATCCCCTCTTATCACCCCCTCTCACTCCCTTCTTCAGGACTTTTCTCATGCTGCCCCTATTCTTTGGAATGCCTTGCCTCGCTCCACTAGACTATCCTCCTGCCTCAAATCCTTCAAACACTCACTAAAAACTCATCTGTTTAAAGAAGCTTATAACCTCCAGCCCTCATGTACACATCACATCTACAGTTGCAAGCAAAAGTATGCAAACCCTTTGGAATGATATAGATTTCTGCACAAATTGGTCATAAAATGTGATCTGATCTTCATCTAAGTCACAACAATAGACAATCACACTCTGCTTAAACTAATAACACACAAAGAATTAAATGTTACCATGTTGTTATTGAACACACCATGTAAACATTCACAGTGCAGGTGGAAAAAGTATGTGAACCCCTAGACTAATGACATCTCCAAAAGCTAATTGGAGTGAGGTGTCAGCCAACTGGAGTCCAATCAATGAGATGAGATTGGAGGTGTTGGTTACAGCTGCCCTCTCCTATAAAAAACACACACCAGTTCTGGGTTTGCTTTTCACAAGAAGCATTGCCTGATGTAAATGATGCCTCACACAAAAGAGCTCTCAGAAGACCTACGATTAAGAATTGTTGACTTGCATTAAGCTGGAAAGGGTTATATCTCCAAAAGCCTTGCTGTTCATCAGTCAACGGTAAGACAAATTGTCTATAAATGGAGAAAGTTCAGCACTGCTGCTACTCTCCCTAGGAGTGGCCGTCCTGTAAAGATGACTGCAAGAGCACAGCGCAGACTGCTCAATGAGGTGAAGAAGAATCCTAGAGTGTCAGCTAAAGACTTACAAAAGTCTCTGGCATATACTAACATCCCTGTTAGCGAATCTACTATATGTAAAACACTAAACAAGAATGGATTTCATGGGACGATACCACAGAGGAAGCCCCTGCTATCCAAGCAAAACATTGTTGCACGTTTACAGTTTGCACAAGAGCACCTGGATGTTCCACAGCAGTACTGGCAAAATATTCTGTGGACAGATGAAACTAAAGTTGAGTTGTTTGGAAGAAACACACAACACTATGTGTGGAGAAAAAGAGGCACAGCACACCAACATCAAAACCTCATCCCAACTGTGAAGTACGGTGGTGGGGGCATCATGGTTTGGGGCTGCTTTGCTGCATCAGGGCCTGGACGGATTGCTATCATCGAAGGAAAAATGAATTCCAAAGTTTATGAAGACATTTTGCAGGAGAACTTAAGGCCATCTGTCCACCAGCTGAAGCTCAACAGAAGATTGGTTTTACAACAGGACAACGACCCAAAGTATAGAAGTAAATCAACAACAGAATGGGTTAAACAGAAGAAAATACGCCTTCTGAAGTGGCAAAAGTCAGAGTCCTGACCTCAACCCGATTGAGATGTTGTGGCATGACCTCAAGAAAGCGATTCACACCAGACATCCCAAGAATATTGCTGAACTGAAACAGTTCTGTAAAGAGAAATGGTCAAGAATTACTCCTGACCGTTCTGCACATCTGATCTGCAACTACAGGAAACGTTTGGTTGTAGTTATTGCTGCCAAAGGAGGTTCAACCAGTTATTAAATGAAAGGGTTCACATACTTTTTCCACCTGCACTGTGAATGTTTACATGGTGTGTTGAATAAAAACATGGCAACATTTAATACTTTGTGGGTTATTTGTTTAAGCAGACTGTGATTGTCTATTGTTGTGACTTAGATGAAGATCAGATCACATTTTTTGACCAATTTGTGCAGAAATCCATATCATTCTAAAGGGTTCACATACTTTTGCTTGCAACTGTATAATACTTCTATACCTCTCCCATAAACTTTAGATTGTAAGTTTGCAAGTTTTCAATCCTTTATGCTTTAGTGAAAGCACTGTGTACACTTGATTTTAAGACAGGGCCCACCATTCATTTCTTATTTTTTCTAAATGTTGTTAATATTATTATTTTTTTTAATTTTTACATTTATTGTTTTAAAGTCCAAACAATAAAATATTTGGTCTATAGGGCTATATTAATTTTAAATTTGTCTCTGATATTTCACATATATTCATATAAAACAAATAAATCCACATACAAATACAAACAATGGCTTGAGAGATGTACATTTCAGAAAAGTCAAAAATAATCTATACAAAAAGTAGAAAGAAAAAAAAGGTTTGAATCACATAACCACCTTAACTAAGATACGTCTATTTCTTGATCCCAAATGTTCAATTTACACTCTTTGATTACCGTCAATCCACCCCTTTGCATAGACATTTCTACGTTTCTGTTTCTTCCCGTTATATCTATTATCTCTCTCCGACTAGGAACAGATGACTGATTCCACTTTCTAGCAATTAATAATTTAGCTGACATTACAATTTGAATAAAGAATGCTTTTATATCCAAGGATAAATCCTGCGAGAGGATATGGAATAGACACATTTCAGGAGAATATGACAACTGAATTTTGATAATACTTTCAATTTGATTTACACAATCTTTCCAGAATTTTTGAATAGGGGGTGTGGTAGATTAGCCTGTTACCTTATAAATTAACAGCCAGGAATTCAGGTATTCTTTTAATATTTTATTGAAAGTCCATATTGTTACCAAAATAATAGACACTATCTTCATCTGTGGGGAAAAGGGGAGCATTCGGTTCGCCCGTCTCTCCGAAATGCTCCAACCCAGGGACCCTTTAAATAGTCTTTTGAAAAACTGTCACACTTGCAGTTATACTGCTGTCTTCTCCCTGGGGTTAAGTGTCCACAGTCTCTAAACAGGAAAACTGATTTCGCTCAGCAGATTAACTTGCCTTGTAGGCCTGAGTTGCTCCTGCAGACAGCTCTGTTCTGGAAACCAAATGCTGCTTTGCACTCCAGACTGTCTCTCCTTGCAGACAAACAATCTTTACTCTTACTCCAAACACCACACCCCTTGGTTTGATCTGTAGGGCTTTTTAAATCATGCTGATAAGGATCATGTGCACTGGCTTGATTGAGCAGCAGTTACAATTAACTCTTGCTTATCGTGCCTGGATATATAGCTCTGCTCAATCTCAGGCTTATATTCACTCCTTGCTTGACTCTGTTACAGGGGGTATTCTAACCATACATGCTGTTGGGCGCCTTTTTGTCCGCATTCTCTCCAACATAATCTTCTTATCTGCATTATTAGGGATTTGTGCCATTCTCACGGGGGTTAAATACCAATGGTTAACCAGTTTAATAAAAACTTCTCTGTATGATACGTTCTTTATCACTTTTTCTGCTAAAGCTATTGCCCCAAACCATATGTCCACTGGCCAGATGTTATTAAGGGACTCTTCCCACTGTTTGATTTTACAATTGCTCAGTTTATCAATTTCTTCTCTTAAAATATTGTAGGAACTGGAAATTAAATGTTTTTTATTTCTCATCATAATCAGTTAGTTAATCAGTTAACATAGTTAGGGGTCTCATCTTAGATAAAAAGTATACTGGCTCTTTATTTTTAAATGTAATTCTACTATAGTCTAGCCAGCAATTTTCTGGCAATTTATATTTCTTATTCAGATATTGAAAGGATGCCCATACATTATCAATAAACAGATCTTTTCAATAATATATACCATATTTAGCCCATTCTTTAAGAAATGGTAACTTTAAATCTATCACCAATAATTTTATCGGTATAATCTGGCTTTTGAATCGCATAAGCTTCAATCTAGGTCTAAATTTGAACCAGAATTTCAAAATCTCTTTAATTACACCCGCACCTTCCAGTAATAGCTCCTTCTTTAAGTTGTCTCTAAATATCAGGCTGCTCAGCATTCCTTTAGAGGCTAGATTGTTTTTAACTTTTAGCCATTGAGTCGGATCGACTAGATCTGTCCATTTGAGCAGATGAGACAACATTGTTGCGTCGTGGTATGTCTGCATCATGGGATAGGCCATACCTCCTTTATTAAATCTTCTAGCAAGTATTGATTTTTTTATCCTCATTTTTTTTTACCTTGATGTATGAATCTGTCCACAACTGTTTTATATTGTTTTATTTTAGTTTTCGTTAAATATATTGGAATCGATTTAATTACATAGTTACATTTTGGTAATAACGTTATTTTTACAGGGCAATTCTACCAGATAGTGAAAGATGTAAGTATTTCCAAGATGTAACTTTTTCTGAAATTTGAGTTAATACTTTTTTTATAATTGTTGTTAATCATCTTAGGTATATTCTTATAAAACACTATAACCAAATGAGTAAAACTTTCTACCTGCCAGTTGTATTTGAACTCAGACACCAAGAAGTTTTTTTCGACTTTGGGAATATAAAAGCTCAGGATTTCGGATTTCGAAGCATTTAATTTATAATTAGAAACCTTACTATAAGGTTCTATCAAATCTTGCAAAACTCTAAACGATTTAGATGGATTTGTTACAGAAACCACAACGTAGTATGCGTACTTCATTATCTTATAAGCCGGTGCCTATGACCAAGACGGATGGTTTTTGAGCCAAAGGCACTCAAGCCATAATTCTCAAAAACTTGTTTCGTAAAGTCCCATCCGACTCGGTCAAAGGCTTTCTCGGAATCCATAGAAAGGAATACAGATTGAACTCTACCAGAGACCACATAAGAGATCAAATTAAATATTCTGCGCCCTGTCTACAGGCTATAAAGCCAGATTGATCTTGAATAATCAGTCTATCAATAATATTATTAAGATGGTTGGCCAAAATTCTTCAATAGAAGTCCACATTCAGGAGCGAGATAGGTCGAAAGTCTTTCTATTCAGGCCTATCTCACTACTGTTTAGGTATCGTCACAATCAGGGCCTCTGTCATTTCAGAAGGGACATACCATTGGCTCATAATTTCATTATATACATTTTTTAGATGAGGGGGTCAAGATTTTTACAAAGAGTCTATAGAACCGATTGATAAATCCATAGGGTCTGGGGGCTGATCCTAATTTCAATTTTAAAATAGCTTCTGAGATTTCTTTCTCAGAGATCTCTACATTAAGACTCACACTTTCTGTTTCTGTTATTTGTGGCAATTCTATTTTGTTTAGAAATTTTTGAATTTCTTTCATAGAAGTTTTTTCAAATTGCAGATCTTTTTTTAAATTATATAAGCTAGAAAAATACTACTCAAAAGCTTTTACTAAATGATCCGGTCTTGCTAAACTCTTCCCATCTCTATAAATTGTATCTATCTTCGTTCTCTTCATATTAATTTTCAATTTGTTCCCCAGCACCTTGCTGGCTCGTTGCCATAATGGTAATTCCTTTGTTGGAGCAACCAGATTGAATTATCTGTTCTTAATTGATTATTATTTTTTAATTGTAACTGAATCTTTCTAATAGATTCTGACAACCTTATTAAATTGTGATTCGGCCAATTGAATAGGGCTCTATTTAAGCACATAATATATATTTTTTTACAGAAGTTATTAGTTAGTGAAGACCTTGCTTTTGGAAAGAAGTTCACTGACTAAATACTTTTGTAAAAAAATATGCTCTGTGCTTATATAGAGCCCTATTCAATTGGTCTAATCGCAATTTAATAAGTCTGTGAATCTTTTTTATTTGGATTAACCTTGTTTCTTTTTTCTGTTTTAAATAATTGAACATATAAGTCTCTTTCTCTTCTCTTTTTGACTCTTAATCAAAACCCCTCTCAAAAAAGCTTTATAGGCATTCCATAATGTAAATCTCGATTTCACAGAATCCCCATTTTTGATAAAATATTGTTCCTTTGGTTTTGCCAAGAATTTTAAATATTTTTCTGATTCTAGCAAAAAAAATTCTAACTTCCAAGATTTACTAGGTGGTCTAAAGTGATTAATTTTAAGGTTTAATTTTACTGATGCGTGATCTGTCCATACTCTAGAACCAATTTCAGCTTTCAATGATCTTTTAATAGTCTCAGTATCTACCCAAATATAGTCTATTCTAGAATAAGTCTGAAATCGAGGTGTAAAACACGTGTAATCTATTTCGTTATTATGTAAAATTCTCCATATGTCATATAATTGGAACTTGACCATAATGGAGTTAAATTCTTTAGCCTTTTTGATCAAATATGAACATAATTTCTTTCCAAAAGAGGGTCTGCTAACATGTTGAAGCCTCCACAAATTATTATGGAGCCCTGTACCACTTTAAAAAAAATAATATTAATTATCTCAGAGATCCTGATTCTTAGTAGGTAGATATGCATTCATGATGGAATACTTTTGATGTTGTATTAAACCAGTCCAGATCACATAGCGTCCCTCTGTATCAATTTCTACTAACTCTTCAACATATGTTAATCTGTTACTAAACATAATTGAAGTCCCTCTGTTTTTTTTTTTTAATAAGTAGAATTATAAATCATACTATACTTTTTATTATCCATTTTAGGTATTGCTCCCTCCTTTTAATGCGTCTCTTTCAGACAAATTATGTCTGCATCCTCTTTGTAAAAATGTTTAAACCCAAAACTCCTCCAGATTATTTAATTTTTAGTCATTTTAATTGTATAAGATTTCTTTTATGGATTAGTCTCTGTGTAATGATATGGAATCACAAGGTTGTGGAGACCAGCAGCCAAGGTCAGCAATAATCCAGTTCAGCAATTTGTAGGTGAAACAGGAACAAGCTTTATTGAAATGATCAGGAACCACACAATAATCTGGCAAGGTACATTTGACAGGAAGTGCCTTATATAGGCCAAGGACCAGACACCTGACCAGACACAGCTGAAGAGACTTAGGTACTGATACTATTGCTAGCAGAGTCAAGCTTATCAGATCTCAATGAAATTCACAAAAGGCAGGCTGGCGCAGTGGTAGGGAAGAGGTATAGCAGCCTGGGGACCAGGGTTCAAAACCCAGCAGAGTCAATTCCTCACATTACCCCCGCCTCTATATGTGCAGCCTCTGGATGCCCTATTACCTGGTTTAGCAGGGTACTGCACATGAAAAGACCGAAGAAGATCAGGAGCGTGAATATTGTCCACTTTCCAGCGAACCAGATACTGAAGCTTGTTACGGAATATCCTGGAGTCAAGAATTTTTTCCACTTCGTACTCATCCTCACCATCCACGAGGACTGGAGGTGGGGCAGGCAGGGCTCGGCCAGGGAAAGTATTTTCATGAAAAGGTTTAAGCAGTGCAACGAGAAACACTGGATGTATTTTCATGGAATTCGGGAGTTGCAAACGGAAAGTGACAGCATTGATCTGAGCAATGATCTCAAAAGGTCCCATGAACCTTTGACCCAATTTATGAGAAGGAATCCAAAGCTTAAGATTCTTTGTTGACAGCCACACCTTGTCACCAAAGTGATAGACTGGGGCCTCCTTTCTATGCCTATCAGCAGCTCTTTTGTAACATTTCTGAGCCTCCAAAAGAGTCTCTTTCAACAGTGCTTGGGAATCACGTAAGGCGGTTAGCCGGTCAGTGACAGCATGAATGGAAGTAGTAATTGGGAGACTGACTAGAAAGGTCAGATGGTAACCATAGTTGGCAAAAAATGGGCTCAAAGAAGTGGAGCAGTGTTATAGGCAAACTCCACCGTGGGTAGAAAATCCAGCCAGTCATCCTGCAGGTAACTAATATAGCATCGCAAATATTGCTCCAAAGTCTGGTTGGTTCGCTCAGTCTGTCCATTACTTTGCGGATGAAAAGCTGACGACAGATTTACATTAATACCTAGATTAGAACAAAAATGTTTCCAAAAACGAGATGTAAACTGCACTCCCCTGTCAGAAACTACTTCATCAGGCACTCCATGCAAGCGAAATATTTCCCGAATAACCAGGTCAGCCGTCTGTTTAGCTGAAGGGAGACCACGAGCTGGTATGAAATGACCCATCTTAGTTAACCTGTCCACAACAACAAGAATGGTAGTGTGTTCCTTAGAGGGAGGTAGTTCCACAATAAAGTCCATGGATATAGATCCCCAGGGATGATGAGGAATCGGAAGAGGCTAAAGCAAGCCAACAGGGGATGAGCGAGGAGTCTTATGTCTGGCACATACATCACAAGAGGACACATACTTCTTAACATCCTCATGATACTTCAGCCACCAAAAGGATCGGGCAAGTAGGTCTTGCGTCTTTTGGATTCCCTGATGACCTGCTGGTTTTGAGACGTAAAAGGTCCGGTCGCACTGACTCCGGAGCAAACAGACGTTGTTGAAAAATCCAAAACCCATTAAGCATCGTCATATGGAGGTCATGAGGAGGATCACGAAGAACTGGGTCTTCAGCGTAGCCCTTTTTAATGTGAGACATCAGATCAGAAGGAAATGTAACTCCTATAAATATATCCTCCGCCAAGATGGTGGTCTTGGTTACGGTAGTATGGAGGGGGTCAGCTATTCTCGACAAGGCATCCGCCTTACCATTCTTGGAGCCAGGACGGTATGTAACCAAAAAATTAAACCTCGAGAAGAATAGGGACCAGCGTGCTTGTCTGGCTGACAGTCTCTTTGCTGGTCGAATACATTCCAGATTTTTGTGATCTGTGAGGACAGTAATTGGATGGGTAGCTCCCTCCAAGAGATGTCTCCATTCGGTGAAGGCAGCTTTTATAGCCAATAGTTCTTTATTCCCTATGTCATAGTTTCTTTCTGCTGGCACCATCTGGCGGGAATAGAAGGCACACGGATGTAACAGCATCTTAGGTCCAGTCCTTTGAGACAGTATAGCGCCAACAGCTGAATCAGAAGCATCAACTTCCACAATAAATGGTAATTCTGGCTGAGGATGTACCAGGACAGGGGCAAAGGTAAACAGAGTCTTCAATCGGTAAAATGCGGTATCCGCCTTATCGGACCACTGAAAAGGAGTCCCTTTACGTGTGAGTTCAGTGATCGGTGTAATAACGGCAGAGAAATTCTTAATGAAACGCCTGTAAAAATTGACAAACCCCACAAATCTCTGAACATCTTTTTCATTCTTGGGGATGGGCCAGTCCAGCACAGCTTTAATTTTACTTGCGTCCATACTTAAACCTTTGGGAGTTATTACATACCCCAGGAATTGAATTTCTGTTTGTTCAAACTCACATTTTTCTAGTTTAATGTATAGGCAGTGGGTACGAAGGCGGTCTAGAACTATACGGACCTGTTTTCTGTGGTTTTCAAGATTATCAGAGAATATTAGGATATCATCCAAATATGCCACAACAAACTGATCCAGGAGATCTCGTAGTACATCATTGATAAGATGCTGGAAAGTTGCAGGGGCATTACACAGCCCAAAAGGCATTACTAGATATTCGTAATGCCCGTACCTGGTTCTGAAAGCTGTTTTCCATTCATCATTGGGTCTTATGCGAACCAGATTATATGCCCCCCGAAGATCAAGCTTCGTAAATATTTTAGCTGAGCGAAGTCTCTCCAAAAGTTCAGGAATCAGAGTCAAGGGGTAGCGTTTTTTAACAGTGATGTTATTAATGTCCCTGTAATCAACGCATGGCCGTAGGCTGCCATCTTTCTTTTCTACAAAGAAAATAGGAGCTCCTGCTGGAGAAGTAGATGGTCGAATAAAGCCTTCGGCAAGATTTTCTTGTAGGTATTCACGAAGAGCTTTCAATTCAGGCTCAGAAAGGGAATATATATGGCCAAATGGGATAGCTGCCCCAGGCAACAGCTCTATTGGGCAATCATAAGGCCTGTGTGGTGGAAGCTGATCAGCATTCCTCTTATCACAGACATCTGCAAAATCCCGATATTGTAGAGGAAGCTTAGTCAAGTTTGTAGCAACCATTTCATTAATTGTTGTGGCAACAGGTGTTACCTTAGAGGGTTGACAATTCATTATGCAGTGTTCTGAAGGAAAGGACAAAGTTCTGATCTTCCAATCAATCTGTGGGTTATGCAGAGCAAGCCAAGGTACCCCCAAAATCACTGGAAACTGTGTTGAGGAAATTAGGTGGAAAGAGATAGCCTCATGGTGTTTCACTTCCACAGTCAACATTAAGGGCACAGTCTCATGTGTAACCGGGCCTGGCGTAAGTGGAGAACCGTCAACTGTCTCCATTAACACAGGTGAAGAATTAGGGATAGACTGAATTCTATTTCCTGCTGCAAATTTAATGTTCATAAAGTTTCCGCCTGCTCCAGAATCTATCATAGCTGTAGTTGAAATTTTACGATCACCACATTGCAAAGTGATAGGCACCACAAAATGAGGATGTTGAGTCAACATACCCTCTTCGCCATGAGCCAGAGAAAACAAGGGTTGTGTGACAGAATCCAGTTGATCTGAAATCTGGGATTGGTGTTGAATCTGTGCACCCTCAGCCGCCATAGCTATTGTTCTTTTGGATTTGCTAGGGCAATTGATGGCATAGTGCCCTGCACTACCACAATACAGGCATAAATTGTGAGTGCGTCGCCACTGTTTTTCTTCGTTGGATAATGGCCCTCTTATTAGATTTACCGTCATAGCCTCTGGCTCAGAGTCTGTAGGTGTTTGTGGGATCGGAGTAGAAGTTCTTGAATAGGAAATTGGAGTAGTACTTGGTCTAAAAGAGCCCTGTCTTTCCAATCTTCTTTCAGAAAGTCTCCGATCAATACGGATAGCCAAACGCACAAATGCATCAAAGTCAGCAGGAAGCTAGCTCATCTTTTATAGCTTCTGAGAGACCTTTCTGAAGTGGAACCTCTGGGCTGATTGGTTCCAGGTAGTATCAGCAACAATCTGTCTGAATTCAGCAGCATATTCAGCCACCGAGCGCCTCCCTTGATGCAAATGAAAGAGAGTGGCTTCTGCTGTAGCACATCGATTTGGGTCATCAAAAACTAGGCACATGGCCTCAAGAAAGTCATTTAGATTACCCAAGACTGGACTGTCCTGTTCCAGAAGAGGGGAGCCCCAAGCCAGAGCTTCATCTTTGAATAAGGAAAAAATAAATCCTACCTTCTCTCTTTCAGATGGAAATCATTGAGGTAACATCATGAAGTGCAAACGGCATTGATGTAGGAAACCCCTAAATTTTTTGCGATCTCCTCCAAAGTTTTCTGGTAGGGGCAAGCGGGCATCTTGTGCAGGTGTAACAGTAGCAGCCGCAACATCTCGTGCCCTGTAGCTGGTATACTCACTGTGCATTGACTGCATTTTATTTTGCAGTTCAGCTATCTGGTCCTGCAGCACTTGAATGGTCTGTGCCTGGGTCTGCACATTTCTTGCAGTAAAAGCAACCTGTTGGGCCTGCAGTTCAGCTACCTGGTCCTGCAGCACTTGAATGGTCTGTGCCTGGGTCTGCACAGTTCTTGCAAATAAAGCAACCTGCTGGGCCAATGCAGAATCTGACCCGGCGGTCTCCATGAAAGCGGCCAGATTATTCTGTAATGATATGGAATCACAAGGTTGTGGAGACCAGCAGCCAAGGTCAGCAATAATCCAGTTCAGCAATTTGTAGGTGAAACAGGAACAAGCTTTATTGAAGTGATCAGGAACCACACAATAATCTGGCAAGGTACATTTGACAGGAAGTGCCTTATATAGGCCAAGGACCAGACACCTGACCAGACACAGCTGAAGAGACTTAGGTACTGATACTATTGCTAGCAGAGTCAAGCTTATCAGATCTCAATGAAATTCACAAAAGGCAGGCTGGTGCAGTGGTAGGGAAGAGGTATAGCAGCCTGGGGACCAGGGTTCAAAACCCAGCAGAGTCAATTCCTCACACTCTGTTCCTTTACAAAATCTTCCATCTCAAGCCATAAACAATACATAACAAACATTACATATTTAAAAACACATACAATTTTTTTTCCACTAGCGCAACGTTCTCCACCTACCAAAACTTTTTCAATTTTTCAATGGTGCATCTTCCCACCTGAAAAGCTTTATTAAAATGCGTCATTGTCAGATGCTTCCATCTGACGGCCTAGGCCACTACTCCTTATTTTTTTATCACTTTATTCCTTTTCCTTTCCTTCTTTTAAATTCCATTGTTTCTACATTTGTTTTTTCCTGATCTCTTCTCGTTTTTTAATTGTTTCCTCCTTCTGCACCAATTTCTTTTATTCTTCCATTTCTTCCTTACCCTCGTCATACCCCTTTCTCTCCTCTTGCGCCCCACCCCTTTTTATAGAGTCTAAAGTATATATTGTTAATATTATTTTGATTTGAACTTACCCCTTTATAGTGCTATGGATTATGTTGACAAGTTACAAATAAAGGAAATAATAATAATAATACACATCAGTGACATCAATGCTAATTCCTAGTAAGTAAATATGCCCCACAATGGCAATTAATTGAACCATCCAGGATTACCGAATCATGAAGTCAGGTATATAGTAACACAAAAAGATGAAATGATCATCCATTGTTGTTATCTGATATGCTCCAAGGACATCCAATGTTTACACTGAGGCAGAAATGGAGGAAGAGGTCGAGCAGTACTATGAAAAGCCTAAATATGACCCCCAGCAAGATCCCTGGTACGAGGAGGAGGAGAAGCAGCAGTAGCAGGACCAGCTACCAGAGGAGGACCTTAGATATGAGGAGGAGAATGTCAACTTCATTTAGTCAGTGGGATAA
Source organism: Discoglossus pictus (assembly GCA_027410445.1). NCBI lineage: Eukaryota > Metazoa > Chordata > Amphibia > Anura > Alytidae > Discoglossus > Discoglossus pictus. The sequence goes on along the minus strand of CM050166.1, from coordinate 243,384,067 downwards.
CCTGCCATTAGTTGCCAGGGTGGAGTTTGACCCCACTGTCCCCCTCCTCCCCCAGATAGACACACCATCTGAGACCTCCTACTGGTCCTACCCGCCACCACCCCAAACTGATCCTTTCCACCACCTCCACCACCACAATGGATGCCAGCTTCACTCTACAGACCACCCCCCACCAGAGCACCTCCCCACCTATTTCAACCCCAACACCACCCCAGCACCTACCCCCCATGAAGGCACCACCACTACTGCCACCTACACCTGTGCAGCCTCCACCGACAGTCCAGAGTCCCTCACCCCCACAGTCATAATTAGAAGCACGCATTGCTGAACTATCCGCCAACCAGAGGGGGCAGGTGCGGATAATGGTAAGCCTCCTCACAGGCATGTCATCACAAATCTAGAGAGAGACAAGTAGGCAAAATTCCCAAGATCAGACCTACCTGGTCAGGAAATTACAATTAATAAACAATCTGACTGTGTTGATTCAGATCAACATAAATCTACAAGAAAGGAATCTGACGAGCACGGTATCATCAATGCCAAAACAATCCTCAAGCCACCAACAGCCTGGCCAGTTCCCTCTTCCTCAATGCTTCCACCTCCATCAGCAAGACCTCCACTACCATCAGTGCCTCCACACGTATATCCCCTGAGATCCTTACATAGGAGAGGGTGTGGGGCACAGGAGGAGGGGGGGGGGATTGACTAGATAAAGGAGGAAATAGATGCTGCATCTCATTTATTCCTTCCCAAATACTAAAAATATTTTGATCAAAATGTTAACATACTCATGCCTGATCCCAGAGTTGGTCAGAATAGTGCATTATCATCAACTTTGTGCACACTTATGGTGACTTTAGGATATTAAGTGTTTTTACTGATAACCAAAAAACAAAGTTAGAGGTTATCAATCAGAGAACAAACTAAACTTAATAGGTTAGTTCTATGGACATGATAACCCACTCTGAGAGCAACCTCCTTTATCGCACTTGTGCCCTTCACAGGGATAAATAGTGAGCTAAAAGAGGTTGCTCTCTGAGTAGGTAACTAAACCTATAGAAAAAACCCACTGGGGTATTTTTCGTTCTCAGTTGAGCACCTCTCCTTTTTTTGTTTAGATTTTCTCACTTTATGGGTGATGGGGGAACCAGACGTGGACTCCTTGCTCAATGTGCCTTAGCGAGTACAGCTGCACCTTACTGACAAGGCCCAAAGAAGCCTAAACGCGTTTGCTGTTTCTCCTGCTCAGGGAGAATTGCCTGGTATTTCGCAACTGGATCACTCTTCTGAGTGAGACCAGACTGATATGCTACAGGATATTACTCCCTGTAAAGGGCTCAAGTGAGCTAAAAGAGGTTGCTCTCTGAGTAGGTAACTAAACCTATAGAAAAAACCCATTGAGATATTTTTTTTCTCAGATGAGCACCTCTACTTTTTTTGTTTAAGTTTCTTACTTATAAACCTAATTTTACTTTTTAAGCAAATTTCACATCCATTAAGACAGTTTGTTCATCTGCAAGCAGTGCTACACAATATTTTACGTAAACTACTGTATATGCAGTGGCAAACTTATAAACACATATATCATGTTTTAAGCACCAAGATTAATGTTACGTTTAATATGTTCCACTGCAAATATGATTGTGGTATTGAATAGCCCAACAATACTTTTAATACTGTCAAACAAACACAGCAGTTATACATGGGTAGGCTAAGCATATCATCGTTCTTAACAATAGAAGACCCTATAGGCTACATATATTAAAGCTGATGACCTCTTAGCAATAATCATGTCTGCATGTTTAGACATCATTATATCATAACAAACCAGTTATCATTTGATAACACATGTGTATCTTTACCATGTGATATCAATGTGACTAAAAATATCATATAGAGATAGCGATAGTACTATTGGCCTTCTAATTCTGGTCACAACTAAGCATTCATTGTGAGATTCCACATCACTGCTAAATATCTGCAATTGGTCATGACAACTGATTTCTCATGACGGATACATCACTGTTTGAGCTGCTTGTATATGAACATCAGGTAAGCAATTTTATTGTTACAGTAACAGTATAAAGCACTTGACTGTATGATCTTGCTAGATGTTTCTCCTCCTCAGTTTTTTTAACATGACCATACACTGATCATTTCAGAATTGTGTCATACTATTTCACGGTTTTGATATTACACAATATGTGTGTTATTGATTTGAATTGTATAATCTAGGAGTTATTGCAAATATTTTATTAAGAAGATGAAGACACAATGTAAGTTCTAGGTGCATTACTGTTTACTTCTACTATATGAAGTGATGAATGATGAGATTTATATTAGTCTAAGTATTGTTATTGTGGTGTAATATTCACATGTGACTCTAGTAGATGGTAAGCATCATTATTATTATACCGAATTACCTTTAAGCCAACAGATGATCACTTTTTACTCTTCTTGGGAATAATTTGCTCCACACCAATGATATTAATACATGCAGCCCTATTAAATTGGTCTGAAAAAAGGGAGGGAGAACAAGATTCCTAACAACATCCACCAAAACCTCCTAATAAGTCACTACTTATTAATATTTGCAATACCCTAAAAATAGGGAATAATGAAGTATACACAGGTATACAAGTGTGACAGGAGATAAGAGGGGACAACTAGTGGTGTAAAGTACAAAACTAGTCAAAAGAAAGATTGCACACCTGAAATAGACTAGTGTCCCAAGCTGATAATTTCTGAGTAAGTCAGAGTTAAGGATGCCCGAAAAAATAGCTAAAAATAAAACATAACTTTTAATATACAGGGAGTGCAGAATTATTAGGCAAATGAGTATTTTGACCACATCATCCTCTTTATGCATGTTGTCTTAGTCCAAGCTGTATAGGCTCGAAAGCCTACTACCAATTAAGCATATTAGGTAATGAGAAGGGGTGTGGTCTAATGACATCAACACCCTATATCAGGTGTGCATAATTATTAGGGAACTTCCTTTCCTTTGGCAAAATGGGTCAAAAGAAGGACTTGACAGGCTCAGAAAAGTCAAAAATAGTGAGATATCTTGCAGAGGGATGCAGCACTCTTAAAATTGCAAAGCTTCTGAAGCGTGATCATCGAACAATCAAGCGTTTCATTCAAAATAGTCAACAGGGTCGCAAGAAGCGTGTGGAAAAACCAAGGCGCAAAATAACTGCCCATGAACTGAGAAAAGTCAAGCTTGCAGCTGCCACGATGCCACTTGCCACCAGTTTGGCCATATTTCAGAGCTGCAACATCACTGGAGTGCCCAAAAGCACAAGGTGTGCAATACTCAGAGCCATGGCCAAGGTAAGAAAGGCTGAAAGACGACCACCAGTAAACAAGACACACAAGCTGAAACGTCAAGACTGGGCCAAGAAATATCTCAAGACTGATTTTTCTAAGGTTTTGTGGACTGATGAAATGAGAGTGAGTCTTGATGGGCCAGATGGATGGGCCCGTGGCTGGATTGGTAAAGGGCAGAGAGCTCCAGTCCCACTCAGACGCCAGCAATGTGGAGGTGGAGTACTGGTTTGGGCTGGTATCATCAAAGATGAGCTTGTGGGGCCTTTTCGGGTTGAGGATGGAGTCAAGCTCAACTCCCAGTCCTACTGCCAGTTCCTGGAAGACACCTTCTTCAAGCAGTGGTACAGGAAGAAGTCTGCATCATTCAAGAAAAACATGATTTTCATGCAGGACAATGCTCCATCACACGCGTCCAAGTACTCCACAGCGTGGCTGGCAAGAAAGGGTATAAAAGAAGAAAATCTAATGACATGGCCTCCTTGTTCACCTGATCTGAACCCCATTGAGAACCTGTGGTCCATCATCAAATGTGAGATTTACCAGGAGGGAAAACAGTACACCTCTCTGAACAGTGTCTGGGAGGCTGTGGTTGCTGCTGCACGCAATGTTGATGGTGAACAGATCAAAACACTGACAGAATCCATGGATGGCAGGCTTTTGAGTGTCCTTGCAAAGAAAGGTGGCTATATTGGTCACTGATTTGTTTTGGTTTTGTTTTTGAATGTCAGAAATGTATATTTGTAAATGTTGAGATGTTATATTGGTTTCACTGGTAAAAATAAATAATTGAAATGGGTATATATTTGTTTTTTGTTAAGTTGCCTAATAATTATGCACAGTAATAGTCACCTGCACACACAGATATCCCCCTAAAATAGCTAAAACTAAAAACAAACTAAAAACTACTTCCAAAAATATTCAGCTTTGATATTAATGAGTTTTTTGGGTTCATTGAGAACATGGTTGTTGTTCAATAATAAAATTAATCCAATTTGTACCTGAGACCAATAAAGACATTACAAAAGCTTTTAGTGAATTGATGAAAAATGCTAAAAAACAAGTAAAAATTATATGGGAAATTAGTAGTTTACAGAACTACTTAAAAAATCACTTAATCCCTAGAGGACTAAGAGTAAATGTGATTCCAGCTACAAATCTGGCCAATGATAAATTTATGGAGAGATGGAAAAAAATCTTGTTAAAATGTTCACAAGATCTAATGAAATTGATTGTTGAAACAGAACAATCTAACCTTGAAACTTTAAAACCCAAAGTGGCCTTATATCAACAAGATTTTAACAAGTTTAATGAAACACCTGAATATGATAGTTACTGCACTAGATTAAATGAAAATATAGAAAAGTTCAAAAACGATCTTAAAGAAAGGAAAAAAAGAAAGTTCCTTAGAGATCAGGAGGAATTTAAGTCAGGAAATATTTTTAGGAAATTTCCTTCAAGTGCCCCTATTTACAGCCACTCAGATAGGAGCTCCTCTGAATATGATAACTCAGACTTAGACGATGGAACTCCATTAAAATTCAGGAATAGACGTTCCAACACTTGGTTGAAGAAAGATGATACTAGACCCTACTCCCAAACAAGAACAGGGAGAAGATTCAACAACAATGAGAATTTTTAGAGAGAGGCAGGACTGTCCAAAAAGACCCAGAAAAGAAATTCAGAAATGTAAGCAACAGGGACCCACAATAGAGAATTCCACTCTTTCTCTAGAAAAAGACAAAATGATAGTTAATCTCTCCAATTTCCAACTAAAATAGAGTCATATATCTGTTTTACAGAAAGGTTTATCCTTTGTACCCACATCTAGGCCAGACCCTTTTCTACATATAAATGACTTGAATTTATTTGCAAGGAAATTAGCTCTACATAAATTTCACAAACTCAAATAAGAAAGAGAACTGACCCAATTGGGACTTGGAAAAGAAGACATGGAAGCTTTCCAGATTATGTTGTCTCTCTTGGAAGAAAATAATGGAAAACAAAAGGATAAATTTATAATATGGAAAAATAAAAGCCGTTTTACTCCAGCCTTAAAAGACTATGCTAACATCTGGTTGTTCTTACAACAAGCCACCCTAGAAATCGAAAATATTGATTATAAGAATATACCGAAAAGTTATAATTAAACCAAAAGTGAAAATCAGGCTTTACTTGATTTAAAAAAATGTAAAGATATTCAAATTAAATCAGCGGATAAAGGTGGTAACATAGTCATTATGGGCAACACAGAATATAATCTAATGTGCAAAAAAATCTTAAATGACACCAACACCTATGAAACTCTTGAGAGTAATCCTACATTGAAATATAAAAGACTCCTTAAAAACATCTTGGACCAAGCTAAAATTGATGGTCTTATTGATGAACAAACTTTTCAATACCTTTTTCCAAAATATCCTACTGTTTCCATTTTTTACACCCTGCCCAAAATCCATAAAAAAATAACTACAATCCCTGGCAGGCCCATCGTGTCAGGAACTGATAATTTATCCTACAAATCAAGTGTATTTCTAGATCACCATCTAAAAGATATGGTTGAAACACTACCTTCATTTGTGAAAGACACAAATGACATCTTAAAACAACTTGAGGACCTTACAATACCTATGGATGCCTATCTAGCCACTATAGATGTAGAGGCTCTGTATAGTAGCATTCCTCACAAGGAAGGTATTGAAGAAACTAATTTCTTTTTACAGAGTAAAGGTACCAAATTACAAAAATTCAATAAATTCCTTATAGACTTACTAGACTATGTTCATAAACATAACTATTTTATCTACGATGGGAACTGGTACCACCAAACCAAAGGAACAGCTATGGGTACCCCATGCGCCCCAAGTTACGCCAACCTATTATTAGGTTGGTGGGAAGAGAAACCAATTTTCAATGAAGTTCTCTTAGAATGTACTGAATCAATACTCATGTGGAGGCGCTATATAGACGACATTGTACTAATATGGTCAGGTACAAAAAATAAATTTGAAGAATTTATGGAAAAAATAAATGTTAATCCATTAGGCCTCAAATTTACCCACGAGATTAATGACTCAAGAATTACCTTTCTTGACTTAATAATAAAGAAAGATCTAGATGGCAAAATATTTTCAACTACTTTTAGAAAAGACACTGCTACAAACACCCTATTGAGATGGGAAAGCCAACACTTTGAACCTCTCAAGAGAGGAATACCCAAGGGCCAATATCTTCGTATTAGAAGAAACTGCAGCACAGATGAAGAGTTCAAAATAGAAGCAGAAAAATTAAGAAAAAGATTTAAGGAAAGAGGTTTTTCAAAAAACTGCCTTAAAGCAGCCTTCAAATATGCCTGGAACTGTAATAGAACTTCGCTTCTTCACGGAAGTAACTCTTCAAGAAATGTTTCGAATGGTCTAAATCCCATCCGCTGCATAATGACCTTTGGGTATGACTCTCAAGTGGTAAAAGAGTCAATTGCCAAATATTGGTATTTGTTGAAAAGTGATGAAGATCTCACTGGAGTATTAACACCCAACATCTCAGTTACCTACCGGAGAGGAAGAAATCTCAAAGATTTTTTGGTACATAGTGCCTTCAAAGAGAAAGGAACAAACACTAATTGGCTAAAACCTCCATTAGGTTGTTTTAGATGTGGCAGATGCAAATACTGCAGTTACATCACACCTACTAAAATATTTGAACACCCAACAACAAAGATAAAATACAAAATTAAGGAGTTTTATAACTGCTGCTCTACAGGTGTAATTTATGTAGCAGTTTGCGTTTGCCATAAGATCTATGTTGGAAAAACTAGCCGCCAACTAAGACGCAGAATAGGGGAATATGTCTTAAGCATTAAACATATGTTGGATACCCCTATTGCACGACATGTCAAACTTTACCATAAGAACCAAAGTAAAGTTTTGACTTTTTTTGCCATTGATAAAGTCACTATGAGTCAGAGACAGGGGGACATTGATCGTAAACTCCTCCAATGTGAGGCCAAATGGATATACAAACTTAAGGCCCTCTCCCCTTTTGGCCTATATGAAGGCTTTAATTATACGGCCTTCATCTAAGAATTAAGTTCTGTTTTAATAAACGTTGAAAGATTATAAACAATGAGGTCTCTTTTCTAATACCACCTTTCAGAGATGATATTGACACTATTCCATTCATCTTTTTCTCTTTTTTTTGGATTGTAGATATAGTTGTGTTAAACTATCCACTATATTACTTTTCAATTTGCATCACTGCAATCACCATTCTTATATTGGAAGCCTTTAAATGCTCCCCTGCAATACTTATATGTCTATCACTGCAATCATTATACTTATATTGGAAGCCTTAGATGCTCCCCTTTTGTATTTGTATGTTCATCACTGCAATCACTATTTTTATATTGGAAGCCTTTTAGATGCTCCCCTTTAATGTTTACTTCACAGCCCATCTTTATGGTAGTACTTTTTCACATATATTTTCACATTTCTATGGATGTATATTTTCACATTGATTTCACATATATATTTTACGATTATATATATTGTTTATTTAGCCAATTGTATATTGACCCTTTTTTTCACTTTATAGGGTTTCATTCTGAGTTAATTTTAGACATTTTTTGCCACCATTATTATTAATGTATCAGCTTTTTTCTTGCTAGTTCATCTCTCATTCTTATTCTCAAGACCTCTTTTTTATGTTTGTTCTTTCATGTTTTGATTTATTTTATTTATTTTGTCCTTCCTCTTCATTTTTCTCTCATACTTACCTTTGCTATATTATTTGTATTTTGCTGCTTTTTTTGCAAATATGTATTCTTTATTATTACGCACGGTTGCTGTAGCAACCGCTATGCATAAATACCTCACTCAGACATCACTTCCGTGTTTGCCCTTTGAGAAAGACAGACATCACTTCCGTGTTTGCCCTTTGAGAAAGACGTCAGTTGTGCGTCGAAACGCGTCAGGCGGGAGCGTCCAATGCAGTCCACCGTGACACGCATATAGACGCCGTTAGTTCTAGCTGTGCTAGTTCTCCATGCGCTCGTCTTTGATATATTGTTACAGTACTCTAATATCCCATCTTCTCTCTTCCATTCCCCTATTCCCAATCAAGAACTCCTGTTACAGTGTGGGGGTTTGTGGCACATTTAGGCCCTTATTTAACCCCTATATCAGTCCTTTTTCTAATGTTCAACGGATCACATTATCCCAAACACATTGTATCCAGTAGTCCCAGACTCAATGTAACAGGAAAGGGATTTGTTCAAAGGAAGTTTCTTTTAGTGTTTTGAAATACATTATAGTACATATATAAGACCTTATTGAGCGTATAGAACTCAAATTAAAGCCAGCTCCAACTTTACATTTATATATTACCTATACTAGCTACTTTAGCTTTTTGAGATATTGATTATCCTACAAATTTGGGCCATCTTGGCCTCATGGAAGGCTCTGTTTTTATTATACCCTTTCTATCCTTGTTTTTAAATTTTTAATCGCCGTTGTGAGGTACAAGTACCTAATAAATAATTCAATTCAATACATATACTTTATTATTATTCCCAATTATACTATATGTAATCTATGGTTTAATAAAATTAATCCTCAAAAATACAACTTGCCTAATAATTCTGCACTCCCTGTATATATATACAATAATAACAATAGTGAAGATAAGATTATAAACAATACAGTAAATGTGTGTAGCAATGATAGCTCATTTTAGATGGCTTGTCTATGAGTATTCAGTCTCCATTCCTTTATTTTGAGACCCCTCCCTCCCTCTTAGCATTTAAAAAGCCAGTGAGGCTTTCTGTTCCTTACCAGCCCAAGTAGAAGCTAGCCAAATTTGCGAAACATGCATGTTTGGCTGTTAGGAGTTTGCTGAACCTGTGCCTGGAGCTGCAGCTGTGACTGGAGATGTGATATTCCTCACTGTCATGCAGTATAAGTATGCTATTTAAGATTTATTGAGATTTTTATGTTTTAGGCATTGAGGATTTATATTTGAAGGTATGGTCTGTACAATCACCATATTGCAAGCGTGAGACAATATCTTCTTATTGCTTTCCTGCCTGTGTGTGGATTGTACTTTTTGGCTTAACAATTGCTGTTGATCTGGTGACTTGGGAATTGTGATATACCTCTGCCTGGCTAGACAGACTGAAGACCAGTATCCTAATTTATGATATACCTATCTACTATGCTACATACAATTTAAAGAGACCATTCCTATATTTTCCCTCTCTCATATATGCTATTTTTTATCTGTCTTACTTTGTCACTTATTTCATAGTGACTATTGATCCTGACTCTATGTGTACTTGTGTTTTTTAGGAACATGTGGCACTTTCTACTGCTATGTTATCCTTTTAATCTCATGTATTGAGTTTTGTATCATATGTACCCAGTATATAGCATAGGGAGAGAGGTGATTTCCAATATACCTGTATATAATTCCCTTTTATAGATTGTAAATAGCGGGCTCTCCAAGCATACTGTGCACATATAGGGCATTCTGCTATACAAGCTATAGATATATCTAGTGTCTACAGCCATTTGTGGTGGTGTCACTGGATTTTCTGCCAAGACAGTTAGTTATCCCTAGTTTTAAAAATCCCTTCATTACTATTTAAAGGGTAAATAGCGGGCCCTCATAGTTGCGCACATAGCCAATCGGGAACTCCGCTATATTATTATGTGACAGGAGTACCGGGTCTTCTCTTGATCTTTTGATTGTGTATATGAGATTTAACATTGGGTAGGATACTCTATTTTTCTCTATACCCATTGCAGCTCCAGTTTTTTTGTTCATATGTATATAATAGTTTTATTTTCAGTTTGTTTATAATTCTATCTTCACTAATGTTATCATTGTATATATATTAAAAGTTATATTTGATTTTTAGCTATTTTTTCAGCATCATTAACTCTGTCTTACACTGAAATTATCAGCTTGGGACAATAGTCTATTTCAGGTGTGCTATCTTTCTTTTGACTAGCCCTATTAAATTCCCTCAACCTGTAAAAACGTAGCCCGCAACGTAGCCCGCAAGACTTACGGCTATAAAATTTGCCCCGTAAAGCAACTCGCTAACGACTTGTGGGTTAAGCGCAAAAAAACCCTACAGGATGTCAAAATCTGAACTCCACAGCCGCAGATCCTTTGATCTCTCAAGCCGTAACTGTTACGTTCGAAAACTGCTATTAAATTGCTAGGAATCTACTGGCGTTCAACCCCGTAACCCACAAATGGAGCCAAAAAGCAAACGGGTGCTAGAAAGGACCCGCAAGGGGGTTCAAGACCTATCCGTAGCACTGTAAATGCAAATATACACACACTACTGTACTTATAATTAAAGGGAATGTGATGTTAGGTATTAAAATTAATAGCACAAAATTCTCAAGCTCGTAAATCTGCAATATAAAATACATTATTTTATGTTTAATATCCGTTATATCGATCTTGGCAATCAATGTATTAATACATATAATGGAACTCGCATGGACTTGAATATCATATTTAGTGATTTATCAATATTGCATTATTTCTGGAATGCGGGTCCGATCGAAACTCATAATTGAGACCTGTAAGGCCTTGAAATCTAACCTCCAATTTTCAGTGACATAATGATGATGATCTCATTTGCCATTGGCTCCATCTAATAACAACAGGTTTGACTAATTGATCATGTTCACGGCCGCCCATCCAAAGTGCACAAGAATGGTTTACAGGTTTGCATCTCTTGCCCGTAACTTGCAGCATGGTGGAATTTGATACTGTGCTCTGTGGATATAATAAAGTTATATTCCTATTATACTGTAATACATGTGTTTCTGTGTTATCAAATTGATATGTGACATTAACATACATTACATTAATTTAATTATCTAATATGTGTATCATTTCATATTTTAGTATATCCATCCTTTGTTAAGTTATAGTAGATGTGTATAAATCACATGTTATGATATCATCTGCATGAAGTGATTGATAAAATATGGATAACAATATAATATATAATATATAATGTATAATCATATTTATATATCAGTTATGGGTGATGGTAAATATGTCTGGAAAAATCTATGTCTTCATGCATTTGATTACTGTAACTTATGTTTCCATATCAATGTTTTTTCCTTCATTAGTAAATAATGCTGTTATGGCCAAGTACTTACACTTTTTAAGTTAAATATTATGTTAACATCAACATAATTTAACATCGAATCACATATCGGAGTAAACAACAAGGTAAATATGCATAAGTGTGGCATCATGATCAAGTATTTAGTCTTATTTTCTCTGACGAACATGTTCATGTAAACACTACAGACCATAACAATAACACAGGCATGGTTGTTGAGATGTCACCTGAATTGTGAATTGAAATGTGACATACATGTGTTCATACAGAATTGTTAGCAGAGATTTCTACATTAGGTGTGAACACCAATGATATTTATATGTGGAGGTAGTACTAATAAATCATAACTTAACACTGTTCTTTATCAGTATTCGGCTGATGTGTTTTGAAAAAATCAATTGCTATCATCAGATATGAATACACAAATATTAGACTGAATTCATGTATACATATTCTCACATGCACAGCAGCAATGGTGCGGACTTAACAAGACAGGTGTAAACAGACTTCCTATTGAATCTCTCCAAAGCTTCATTGGACTCTTGCTCGTCTTCCCCAACAGCTACATTCACATGAATGTAATCCTCCTGATCAGCATATGGCCCTATATCCCCATGTACCTGCACCTCTATAACTCTTTTTACCCGCTTAGCTAAACAAAAGCTGTGCATGGCCTTTGCTATATAGTAATTAGACTTCTGATGTTATACTCCAGTATGGATTAGAGGCCCCCACAATCCTTGCCAATCACGCCTCTCTTCAAGGCCTCAAGCTGTCCATTGTGACATTTATCACACCCTTGTGTCTAAAACACAACGGTATTGTGTAAATGACTTCTCTTCCTATGTATGTGACATACATTAATAGACAATACATTAAAGCACCTGTTGTTGGCCATGTGGATTTCCTACTGATTTGTATTAATCTCTTGAGTACTGGAGTCTGTGTTACCATTGAATTTGATATATATTATGTTGATGTGCATTATTAACAATAGTTGATGTTCACAGATGCATGCAGACTCAAACATCATATGTTTTTTTCTTAAATCCCCACACTTATGCATCAATTGGTCGCGGAAGGGAGACAAATTCAGCAGTATTAGGGGATGGGAACCACCACTTAGTTTTAATAACTAGTAAGCTCAGCAGAGGGGTCTCTATTATAACAAGCAATGGGTGTGTCTTGGGGGATTCAAAGATCCACATTTATTTGCTCAATGGGGAAAGCTATATGGAAAAGTAGGAATGTTAATAGGTGGCAGAGATTTACAGAGTTTATCCTCAACAGGTAGCCTCATGTGAAATGTAGCAAAATACCAGATTTCTTTGAGACACAACTATTTTTCTTTCCTGTTTTCCTGTTTTCTTCCTTATTTAAAAATATTTTTTGTTAGTTTCGTCATGCCACTTTTTAGGATTGTTACTAAAATGCATAAACTGTAATGTTAGAGTGAGGCATTTGTGTTTAGAGAAATTCCCGTAGAGTCTATTGTAGAGTCTTTTGAACCTGCTTTAGGATATAATAAGGGCTAGTAAGATGCAGACATAATAAAATACAGGACATTTTAGAGCTGATACAGTGGAAATGACCTGATACATTAGGATAATAGTTAGTTAATTGATAATTAGACTAAAATGATTAAACAATGCTTAGAACTTCCAATTAGATTGCATATCTTGTTTTTTCCATTGCTTGGCATTTTACCATAATTCATTTCTTTTTGTTGCATTGTTCACATATTGTTACATAACATTAAGCAGAACAAATTGCAAAATCTGTTCAATTATAGACAGCCTCCAATTAGCTAGGGAGAAGCAATAATATATACTTCAGCAATCGAATCTTCAAGTACGCTATTAGCAAAGATTGCTGTAAATATTTTTGTAAAGGTAACATATAAAATGCTATTTTCATTCATTAATCTAAATAGATTTTTTTTTTTTAATATAATTATATATATTCATATATATATATATATATATTTTTTTTTTTTTGCTAGACATAATAATACACATTTATTGTAAATACTATAAGCTATGTAGTACAATTGTTCACTGTAGGGTATTTCAACTATTCTAGTGTAAAACAAATACTGTATATGAACAAAAAGAGTCAGAGGTGCCTGTCATGATCCCCCTGACCACCAGTCCTATGGACTCAAATGATCCGCACAGGATGATTACGATTTTGAAGCTGCCCATTACACTGGCTGCATAAAGACTCCTATCAGGTCTGTCTCCTGGGAATATGTGATTGTGGGACTAGGCTCAATAGTTTTACAGTATGTTTTACAGTTATTTAATATGTTATTGTAAGTTGATTACCCTATGTATGTTACTGTATGTTATCTTGCTTCTCTGTGTGTTTGACTTATCACCTATTATAATTGTCAAACTGTGAGTTGTCGTCACGCTTGCGAGCCTTGCGAAGCAAGGCGAGCCGTTGAGGCATGGAAGCCTTCCGAGCTCGCACTTAGGCCCGCAGTTGCGTGAGGACAACTGGCAGTTTGACAACTTCCTTCCTTCTTCCCCTCATCCTCCCTCCTGCCCCTCATTCTCCCTCTGACCCTCATTCTCCATCCTTCTTCTCATCCTCCCTCCTCCCCCCTCATCTTCCCTCCTGCCCCTCATCCTTCCCCCTCCTCCTCCCGTTCCCCCTCTCCACTAACCTCCAGTGTCGGATGACCGCCTGCTGTTCCCTCCCCAGCAGGCCTCTTCTTGCTGTGTCTGGCATATTCTCTCCCTCAGTACGCTACCTCCTCCCACCACTAGGGGGCGCTGTCACAGAGCAGGAACATACCAGGGACTGAGCATGGAGGCCACAAGCACCATCTAGCAGCACAATGGCGACATATACAAGAGTGCACACACTACTACGAGAGAGTGACAGCAGGGAAGAGTGGGGAGATAGTGACAGCAGGGGAAGAGGGGGGATGAAAGAGAGAGACAGCAGGGGAAGAGGGGGGAGAGAGTGACAGCAGGGAAGAGGGGGGAGATAGTGACAAGAGGGGAAGAGGGGAGATGAAAGAGAGAGATAGCAGGGGAAGAGGGGGGAGAGAGTGACAGCAGGGGAAGAGGGGGGGAGAGTGACAGCAGGGGAAGAGGGGGGAGGGAGACAGCAGAGGGAAGAAAGAGAGAGACAGCAGGAGAAGAGGGGGAGAGTGACCGCAGGGGAAGAGGGGAGAGAGAGACAGCAGGGGAAGGGGGAAGAAAGAGAGAGACAGCAGAGGGAAGAAAGAGAGAGAGAGAGTAGGGAAAGAGGGGGGAGAGAGTGACAGCAGGGGAAGAGGGGGAGAGAGAGACAGCAAGGGAAGGGTGGAAGAAAGAGAGACAGCAGAGGGAAGAAAGAGAGAGACAGCATGAGAAGAGGGGGGAGAGAGTGACAGCAGGGGAAGGGGGGAAGAAAGAGAGAGACAGCAGGAGAACAGGGAGGAGAGAGTGAAAGCAGGGGAAGAGGGGGAGAGAGAGACAGCAGGGAAAGAAGGGGGAGAGAGTAACAGCAGGGGAAGGGGGGGAGAAAGAGAGAGACAGCAGAGGGAAGAAAGAGAGAGCCAGCAGGAGAAGAGGGAGGAGAGAGTGGAAGCAGGGAAAGATGGGGGAGAGAGAGAAAGCAGGGAAAGAAGGGGAGAGAGTGACAGCAGGGGAAGGAGGGGGGAAGAAAGAGAGAGACAGCAGGGAAAGAGGGGGAGAGAGTGACAGCAGGGAAGAGGGGGAGAAAGAGAGTGACAGCAGGGAAAGAGGGGGAGAGAGTGACAGCAGGAGAAGAGGGGGAGAGAGTGACAGCAGGGGAAGAGGGGGGAAGAAAGAGAGACAGCAGGGAAAGAGGGGGAGAGAGTGACAGCAGGAGAAGAGGGGGGAGAGAGTGACAGCAGGGAAAGAGGGGGAGAGAGTGACAGCAGGGGAAGAGTGGGGAAGAAAGAGAGTGACAGCAGGGAAAGAGGGGGGGGGAGTGACAGCAAGAGAAGAGGGGGGAGAGAGTGACAGCAGGGGAAGAGGGGGGAGAAAGAGAGAGACAGCAGGGAAAGAGGGGAGAGAGTGACAGCAGGGAAGAGGGGGGAGAGAGTGACAGCAGGGAAGAGGGGGGAGATAGTGACAGCAGGGGAAGAGGGGGGAAGAAAGAGAGAGACAGCAGGGAAAGATGGGGAGAGAGTGACAGCAGGGAAAGAGGGGGAGAGAGTGACAGCAGGGGAAGAGGGGGGAGAGAGTGACAGCAGGGGAAGAGGGGGGAGGGAGGGACAGCAGGGGAAGAAGGGGGAGAGAGTGACAGCAGGGGAAGAGGGGGGAGGGAGACAGCAGAGGGAAGAAAGAGAGAGAGAGCAGGAGAAGAGGGGGAGAGTGACCACAAGGGAAGAGGGGAGAGAGAGACAGCAAGGGAAGGGGGAAGAAAGAGAGAGAGAGAGCGACAGTAGGGAAAGAGGGGGGAGAGAGTGACAGCAGGGGAAGAGGGGGAGAGAGAGACAGCAAGGGAAGGGTGGAAGAAAGAGAGACAGCAGAGGGAAGAAAGAGAGAGACAGCATGAGAAGAGGGGGGAGAGAGTGACAGCAGGGGAAGGGGGGAAGAAAGGGAGAGACAGCAGAGGGCAGAAAGAGAGAGCCAGCAGAAGAACAGGGAGGAGAGAGTGAAAGCAGGGGAAGAGGGGGGAGAGAGAGACAGCAGGGAAAGAAGGGGGAGAGAGTGACAGCAGGGGAAGAGGGGGAGAAAGAGAGACAGCAGAGGGAAGCAACAGAGAGACAGGGGGAGAGAGAGAGAGCAGGGAAAGAGGGGGAAGAGTGAGGACAGGGGAAGAAGGGGAGAGAGTGACAGCAGGGAAAGAGGGGGGAGAGAGTGAAAGCAGGGAAAGAGTGGGGAGAGAGTGAGAGCAGGTGAAGAGTGGGGAGAGAGTGAGAGCAGGGGAAGAGTGGGGAGAGATTGAGAGCACGGGAAGGGGGGGAGAGTGAGAGCAGGGGAAGAGTGGGGAGAGAGTGAGAGCATGGAAACAGTGGGGAGAGAGTGACAGTAGGGGAAGAGGGGCAGAGAGTGAAAGCAAGGGAAGAGGGGGAGAAAGTCACAGCAGGGGAAGGGGGGGAAGAAAGAGAGAGACAGCAGGGAAAGGGGGGAGGGGTAGAGAGACATCCGGGAAAGGGGGGGGGATAGAGAGACAGCAGGGAAAGAGGGGGGGTAGAGAGACAGCAGGGAAAGAGGGGGAGAGAGAGAGACAGCAGGGAAAGAGGGGGAGAGAGAGAAAGCAGGGAAAGAGGGGGGGATAGAGAGACAGCAGGGAAAGAGGGGGGAGAGAGTGACAGCAGGGAAAAAGGGGGGAGAGAGTGACTGCAGGGAAAAAGGGGGGAGAGAGACACAGAAGGGGAAGAGGGGGGGAGAGAGTGACAGCAGGGGACTAAAGAGAGAGACAGCAGAGGGAAGCAAGAGAGAGACAGCAGGGGAAGAGGGGGGAGAGAGAGACAACAGGGCGATGGTGCTTATCTTGCCGTCATTTTTGACGGGCAAGTTGCTAGTAATGTTAGAATGTGTATGTTCCATGTTTGGTTCATGAATAGTTAACTAATTTAGAATGTTGAGGTAGCCAGTAACTGCCATGGATAGAGTCAGTTATGTAACCTGTCAGTAATGTTATTCTGCTCTGAGGTAAAGTCTGGTCTGAGGAAAAGATGGCTTTGTCTAAAGTGTGTATGCTTCTGCCATGGAAGAGAGTTCGATAACAATTCTCACTGTCTGACTGGATCAATATATACAGTGCCTTGCAAAAGTATTCACCAAAACTCATGGACCGGGCCAGGAGGGCATTAATCAGAGGCAGCACAGAGACCTAAGGTAACCCTGGAGGAGCTACAGAGTTCCACAGCAGAGACTGGAGTATCTGTACATACGACGACAATAAGCCGTACGCTCCATAGAGTTGGGCTTTATGGCACAGTGGTCATAAGAAAGCCATTACTTTCAGCAAAAAACTAAATGGCACGTTTTGAGTTTGCGAAAAGGCATGTGGGAGACTCCCAAAATGTATGGAGGAAGGTGCTCTGGTCTGATGAGACTAAAATTGAACTTTTTGGCCATCAAAGAAAATGCTATGTCTGGTGCAAACCCAACACATCACATGACCCAAAGAACACCATACCCACAGTGAAACATGTTGGTCGCAGCATCATGCTGTGGGAATGTTTTTCAGCAGCCGGGACTGGAAAACTGGCCAGAGTTGAGGGAAAGATGGATGGTGCTAAATACAGGGATATTCTTGAGCAAAACCTGTACCACTCTGTGCGCGATTTGAGGCTAGGATGGAGGTTCACCTTCCAGCAGGACAATGGCCCAAAACACACTGCTAAAGCAAGACTTGAGTGGTTTAAGGGGAAACATGTAAATGTGTTGAAATGGCCTAGTCAAAGCCCAGACCTCAATTCAATACAAAATCTGTGGTCAGACTTAAATATTGCTGTTCACAAGCGCAAGCCATCCTACTTGAAGGAGCTGGAGCAGTTTTGCAAGGAGGAATGGGCAAACATCCCAGTGGTAAGATGGATGTGGCAAGCTCATAGAGACTTATCCAAAGTGACTTGGAGCTAAAAGGTGGCTCTACAAAGTATTGACTTTAGGAGGGTGAATAGTTATGCACACTGACT
This sequence comes from Discoglossus pictus, assembly GCA_027410445.1. Classification (NCBI taxonomy): domain Eukaryota; kingdom Metazoa; phylum Chordata; class Amphibia; order Anura; family Alytidae; genus Discoglossus; species Discoglossus pictus. The sequence goes on along the minus strand of CM050166.1, from coordinate 243,365,969 downwards.
TTTTCTGTTATTTTGTCCTATTTGTTGTTTGCTTCACAATAAAAAAAAAAAACATCTTCAAAGTTGTGGCATATTCTGTAAATTAAACGATGCAAATCCTCAAACAATCCATGTTAATTCCAGAATGTAAGGCAACAAAACACGAAAAATGCCAAGGGGGGCGGAAATTGCTATGGACAGGACTTGCAGGTCCTCTCTAGTATCAGTAGTATTTTTGGCTCCATTTACGGTTTGATCACCAGTGAGTCTTTGGGAATTTGTAGTTGTAACATTTACGACCTCGACAGATCAAAGGCTTAGCTGAGACGGAGTTTAGATTTTGAAGGCCCGTAGGTTTTTTACGCCTGTGACCTGCAGATTGTTTGCAGGTAGCTTAAAGAGGCCAATTTAATAGCAGTAACTTTTGCGGGCTCCTTTACAGGCTATGATTTCTAAAATCGTAGGAATGTAATGGGGCACTAAGTGGTCTTTATATATTAGTGTGGTGACTTGATATATATATCAGTAGGATTGCAAAAACTATCCCAAAATAGAGCTTCTTTATAGGAAACACTTTTTGTGATAGCTTTTACAATTGTCCCCGTGCAAACATGAGCCCGATTCCATTGAGCAATCGTAAGTTACTGGAGCCCGTAAGTAAGGCCGTAAGTTAATTTGCTATTCAATTGGGCTCCAAACGGATTACAGGTTACGGGCTTGAAAACATTGCAGTGGTTAAACCCGGAAATTACAGCCACCCAAAGCATTTGATCTTTCCCGTCTTTAAGAGTTATGATTGCTAAAATCGCAAATAGGTATTCAATTGCTACAATTTCCCAAGCCCGCAAAGGGTTTCACACCTGTAAACGGCAAATGTAGGAGAGAATCTTACGAGTGCTAGAAAGGACCTGCAAGGGGGTTTAATCCCTGTCCACAGCACTGTAAATACAAATAAAAAATCAATATTGCACTGTAAATGATGGGGAAAGCATTGAAAGACAATATATATAATTGCACAACAAGCTCCCAAATTGGCAGTTAAAAATCATATTTTTTTATGTGTCATTTAGTGGTTATATCGATCTTGGGAATCAATGAGTTAATACATATCAGGCCACCCATATGGACTAGAACAGTATTGGTATTTTTTTTTTATTATTTTGTATTTTGAGGGTTTGCGAGTCCCATCGCATATCGGACCCCGGATCCTAATTGTTTGACATGTAACCTACATGTTTTTCTGCCTGAATGATGACGGTCTCATTCTCTATTGGCTGTTTTTAAATGGATAGTTATGGCCTTGGTTAATTGATCATGTTTCCGCCCCCGGACTGCTACGCATGAGTGCATGGTTTACGGCTTCGGTGTTTGGCCTGTAACTTGCAGGATTCTTCAATTGAATAGCACCGGAATCGGAGACTAACGGGAGCCCACAGCACACCAGCAGACATTCGGCCTGTATCCCGCGAGATGCAACCTTGCATTTGAATCAGGCTCCATGTCTGCTGTTCTGCTGAGGGATAATATGCATTTTCATCAAAAATAACCATGTATGATATTATTTATTTTAACTAATTAGTAATTTTCCTATCCTTGGTAGCCAGCTATAAATTAAAAATAGTAATTACTTTACTGTTATTTTTATGGAGCTTTCTATGTTTCTTTAAAACCTTACAGGACCTTAAAAAGTCATTGGCTAATATGTGTAACTATGTAATTTGATTTGTCAGTTGTTTTAGGAAGGTAAAAGTTGTTGTTCTTTTTACTTCAATACTTTAATATGTTGATAAAATCTAGTTGTGTATTTATGTTACAAATAAAGAAAATAAAGTTAGTTCACTGGAAATACTTTCAATTTAATGAAATTCCGAAAAACACTGTAAATTTATTGGCAAAACTGCATTGAAGTGTAATTAAGGTTGCAGGACAGGATGGGGCAATTTAAGGTTGAAAAAATGCAGGAATTTGGGAAGTTAAGGTAGCATGCAACCTTAACAACAAAAGTTTTTTTTCTGATTACATCTTTCTTGATACCATCTATGGCATTCGGTGATATAAATCATGACATCACATATGATATAAATAACATCACAATATGAAAAATTACATCAACCATGATATTACTTATGACATTATAGTAGACACCCTATGATGTAGGAGAGGTAGGTTCCTTATCCCTGGTGTATAGTGGTAGGAGAGAGATCACAACGTGCACAGTTGCTCTGAAATCTCTCCTACTCTTCCATCCCTGCAAATCTCACTCACCTCCAATCACTAAATGCCGGGTCTCACAAAATCATGCAAGACTGTGCGAGATCTCAAATGATCTTGTGAGACCCGGCATTTAGGAGGTGAGGAGGATCAGCAGGGGTAGAAAGAGAGAATCTCTCTCCTACCACTATACACCAGGGATAAGGTACCTACCTCTCCTACAATGTACTATTATAAATATATAAATAGAAAAAAATATATAAAAAATATAGATGTGAATATATATATATATATATATATATATATATATATATATATATATATATATATATATATATATATCAAATAAACATATGGGTTCATTTGCTACCTTTTAATTGCTAATTGATATATCTATATATTTATACATCCACTAATTTAACCATCCTTTAAAATATCTTTATATCCTTTCAAAAAGCTATCAAACCATCTATATATCTATATATTCATCCATGTATCCATCTGTATATCCATCCATATATTTATCCATCCATCCATCCATCTATATATGTGTCCATCTATATATCATAGTTACATAGTTACATAGTTACATAGTAATTAAGGTTGAAAAAAGACTTTCAGTCCATCAAGTTCAACCTGTTAAGATCTCCTCTGATCTGCAATATGCGGATTAGTTATTAATTAAATTATTGATTAAATAATTATTAATAGTATAGTATTGGAGAATGAATAAAGAGTTAGTCCATCAAGTTCAACCTTTTTAGATCTCTATTGATCTTTTTAATTTGGACTATTTATTATTATTGTTAATTGTTAATTATTGTTAATTGATCCAGAGGAAGGCAAACATAAAAAAAAAAAACATTGAAACTTTGCCAATTGTCTCATAAGGGGAAAAAAAAGCAAAATTCCTTCCTGACCCCAGAAACTGGCGATCAAATTTCTCCCTGGATCAATATTCCTTGCTAGTTATCTAGGATAGCCTTGAATGCCCTCTTTATTCAGAAATATATCTAACCCCTTTTTGAAGTTGTCTATCGAATTCGCTGTCACCACCTCCTTTGGTAGAGAATTCCACAGTTTAACCACCCTAACTGTGAAGAACCCTTTTCTTTGTTTAAGGTGAAATCTTTTTTCCTCTAACCTCAACGGATGTCCTCTTGTCAGTTGAAAATCTCTTGCTACAAAAAGTTCACTTGACAAAGCCTTATATTGACCCTGGATGTATTTAAATAACGTAATCATATCTCCTCTTAGACGCCTTTTTTCTAGCGAAAATAAGTTTAATTTTGCTAGTCTTTCTTCATAACTTAGCCCCTCCATTCCCCTTATTAGTTTTGTAGCCCTTCTCTGTACTTTTTCCAGCTCTAAAATGTCTTTTTTGTGAGGTGGTGCCCAAAATTGTACTCCATATTCCAAATGAGGGCGTACTAGAGATTTGTATAGTGGCAGAATTATATCTTCTTCCCTGGCTTCTATACCCTTCCTAATACATGCTAATATTTTATTTGCCTTTGCAGCCGCTGCTTGGCTTTGAGCGCTGTTACCTAGGTGGTTGTCCACTAGTACTCCCAAATCCCTTTCAATATCTGATACCCCTAGATTTGCTCCATTAAGATTATAGATTGCTTGGCTATTGTTCCTTCCCAAATGCATAACCTTACATTTATTTGTATTAAATCTCATCTGCCATTTAGCCACCCATTTCTCTAATTTATGCAAATCCTTTTGTAGGGAAAGTACATCATTATCTGATTTTATTACCTTGCACAACTTAGTGTCATCAGCAAAAATGGAGACACTACATTTGAGTCCTACTTCAATGTCATTAATAAATATGTTAAAAAGGAGAGGACCCAATACTGAGCCCTGAGGAACCCCACTTATCACATTAGACCAATCGGAGTATGTTCCATTTACAACAACTCTTTGCTTCCTGTCTTTTAGCCAGCTCTCGATCCATGAGCAGATATTTACTGCAATTCCTGTATCCCTTAGTTTGCTCACTAGTCTTCCATGTGGCACTGTATCAAATGCCTTTGAAAAATCTAAAAAGACTACATCCACTGAGTTGCCCTGATCCAAGTTCCTACTAACCTCCTCATAAAAACTAATTAGATTGGTCTGACACGACCTTTCCTTCATAAATCCATGTTGACTGCTACCTATGATCCTGTTCAAATAGACATATTCTTGTATTCTGTCCCTTATTAACCCTTCTAAAAGCTTCCCAACTACAGAAGTGAGGCTCACTGGTCTATAATTCCCCGGATTTGCTCTAGATCCCTTCTTAAACATAGGTATCACCACTGCTTTTCTCCAGTCATCTGGTAGAGACCCTGTAGTGAGCGAGTCTTTAAAGATTAGATATAATGGTTTGGCTATTACAGAACCCAGCTCCCTCAGTACCCTTGGATGTATTCCATCAGGACCTGGGGCTTTATTAACATTTATTTTCTCCAACCTCTTTTGTATTTCTTCCTGCGTTAACCAATTATTTAGTGAAGGTAGTGTAGCCCCATTATGTTGCAGTGTCCCAACCACTGGTACCTCCCTTGTGTAAACCGACGAAAAGAACCTATTTAGCTCATCTGCCTTTTCCTGGTCACTAATTATCAGATGGCCTGTGTCACATTGTAATGGTCCTATCGATTCCTTCCTGGCCTTCTTCCCATTAATATATTTATAAAATATTTTAGGGTTAGTCTTACTTTCCATTGCAACTGACTTCTCATTTTCTATTTTAGCCAGTCTAATAGCCCTTTTGCAAGCCTTGTTGATTTCTTTATAGTCACATAAAGATGCCTCTGTTCCCTCCTTCTTGTATAATTTAAATGCATATTTCTTTTTCCTCATCATGATCTTTAAGTCATTGTTAAGCCACATGGGGTGTGATTTACTCCTATTTATTTTATTTCCACATGGTACATGCTGATGAGTATGTTTATTTAGTAAGGATTTGAATGTTGTCCATTTATTTTCAGTATTCTTCCCTGTAAGTTCTTTGTCCCAGTCTATATGTTGTATTGCTGCCCGTAGCCCATTAAAGTTAGCCCTTTTAAAATTTAGAGTTTTTGTTGGCCCCTTACAACTCTGTTTTTTGTATTCAATCTCAAATGAGACTGTGTTGTGATCACTGTTCCCCAAGGGTTCCCCTATTTTTACATTTGATATTATATCAATATTACTTGTGATGACTAAATCCAAGATGGCCCCATTTCTAGTAGGTTCTAGTATTACCTGGGCTAGATAATGATCCCTGAGTGTACTCAAGAACCTGCTCCCCTTAGCTGAGCTGCTGGTCTCGTTTATCCAGTTTATATCAGGGTAATTAAAGTCTCCCATTATTAGAACTTGCCCATGCTTAGCTGCATTTCCAATCTGTAACAATAATTGTATTTCCTTACTTTCAGCTATATTTGGGGGTTTATAGCATACTCCCACCAATATGCATTTAGAATTAGCTCCTCCACTATTTAGCTCAACCCACAAGGATTTAATGATGCCGTTAGTGCCAGCATTAATATCTTCTCTAACTATAGGCTTAAATTCAGGCTTAACATATCAATCCATCCATATATCCATCCATACATCCATCCATCTATGTATCCGTCAATCCATTTATACTAGTGAATTGCCCGTCAAAAAATGACGGCAATGAAATTGTAAGTGAGCTAATGGTGTTTGGTGTATATAATGTGGCTGATGTAGCGTCGTTCGTTTTCTATGTCGTGCGACTTTTTCGAGGAATATCCGTAGCTGTTTGGTGGTGTTTTGCGTGTTTATGGTAGTGTTTTGCGTGTTTAGGGACCTTTTGCCTCGTTTTCGTTTTGTTCGGCTGCCATTTTTTCTCTCGATTAGGTGTTTTTCGGGTCTCTAAACTCTGAAATTTGTGCTTAATTGGAGGTGTAACTTCACTTGCAGAGGTCCTCGGTGCCCCCCCTTGCTGTGAGTAACCTTTTTATGTGTTTGTTGTTTGCATTTATTGTGTTTGTAATGTTTTTGGGGTTGCGCGGGTTGCGTCCTTGTTTTTAATCTCGTAGGTGTTTTTCGGCAGATACGTAGGTGTTTGGTGGTGTTTTGCGTCTTTAGACTGCTGTAGCCTCGTGAGGGCCGCGGGCTCGCACAGCAATGGCTCATATGCTTACAACTATATATGTGATATTCATCCATCCAAATATATCTATATACATATTTACACAAAAGTGTACCCCGTTTAGCGTTCCATATGGGTTCTTCATGCCATTTTAATGCCATAGTGCTCAGACAGTGCTATAATGAATCAGAGAGAGCTGAACAGGGATTTAAAGGGCTACACAGGTTTAGCGGGAAATTACAGGAAAAAGGTCGCCGTAGCAAATTAGCGCTACAGTCATATCCAAAGCCAAACACCAAATTTAACTGATAGCTTTTCAGAAAGCAGAGGTTTGTTCAAATGCATCAAGAAATTAAACAACCTGTATAACATCAAAATCCCTGGAGAAATGGTGAGCGCTGACTCAAAGCTGCTGCAGCCTTTCCACCCACATTAACAGAGATCTTAGAAATAGGCAATTATCCTCCAGATCTGGTATTCAACGTTGATGAGACTGGACTGTTCTGGAAGTGAATCCCAAGGCATACCTTCACATCGTGTGATCAAATCATTGCTCATGTATCATTCCAAAACACCTAGAGCCATGAAGGGGATTCCAAAATCCACTTTTTTGGTCATTTGGCAACTCAACCATCAAGCTTTAATCACCATGGACATCTTCAGAAACTGGTTCACCAAACATTTCTGTCCATCCATGCAACTCTACTGAGGGGTAAATAAAGTGAGGTCAAAGCGCTCCTGTTGATTGACAACACCCTACCAACGTGTCTGAGGTTGATTGCTGCATCCCAGTAGAAGTAGTTTTACTGCCACTCAACACTACTTCAGTAATCCATCTAATGCATCCATCAGGGGTTCATTGCAACCTTCAAGGCTTTTTTCATCACACATTCCACCAGCTCATTGGCAAAACAGACATCAAGGACAAAGAGCCCATGATGGATTTTTGGAAAAAGTATACCATCATGTATGCCATAACTAACATCGATTCTTCCTGAAAGGAAATGACACAGCAATGTCTAAACGGAGGGAGGAGAAAGATATGGCCAGAGCTGAGTGCAGATGTGGAACCAGAACAACCAATCATTCTTGAGATTGCAGATCTGGTCAGTTCGGCTAAACCGGAAGATGCCAACACCCAGGACATTGAGGAGTTGCTGCAAGCTTGGACGAGTTTGTGTCCATTAAACCCAGAAAGCATGGTAAGCCTGAAGCTTCCACATCTGCCATTTAAAGTGGACTGTTTAGTTAATGTTTGCTGTTTCTTTAAAGTGTATTTTTAAAAAAAGGTTTAGTTTGTGTTGTTGTTATGTTTGCTGATTCTTAAAAGTGTATATAAAGCCAAACATTTTGAAATTTCAGTTGCTTTTGTGTATTTTTTCCCCTATCTCTATCTACCCTATGTTACATAGTTACATAGGGCCTCATTCTATTACCGGCCGTAAATCGGCCGTAAGGCTGCGATTCCTTGCGGGGGTTCAGTTAACTCGCGATTCTATTATACGGCCCCGCAAGGATCTCCTTTTACGGCCAGCCGCATATCTTGGAACCGGCCGTAATCTCAGAAATCTAAAAAAGCAAAAAAGCCTGCACTGTACAGCTCTGTAAATGCTAGGGATCATATTGGGGGACATGAGGATTAAAAGAAACCCACTCTCAAGCTTGCACATCAGCCCAAACCCGAGTTCAAATTAACTGTTTATTTTCCGGCTGCGGCGTGGGCGGGTCTGAGGTGCTCCAAGCACTCTGGACTTTTTACATGGATATTTTACGGATATTAAAAATAAAATATTTTACGGATTTGAGTATAGGATAATTATGTGCTATTTTTTCTAACACCTAAAATCCCTTTATAGTCTTCTCAAAGTGCAGGATGGCTTTATTTGAGCTATTTTATGTGCTTAATTGGTGCTAGCGGGACCTTTTTCCTGCAAGTAAGCAGCGGCTCGCTTTTAGCCTTGCAGAGAGGTTTCCCGGAGCAATTGAATTGCAAAACTCTTGCGGCCGTTTTAGATCAAAGGCTTTCCTCTGGCGCGAGCGGCCGCAAGAGATAGCAAGGCACCGGCCGCAAGCCTGCTGGAGCCTCCGGCCGTAAGGGAATAGAATAGCAGAATAGCTTGCGGCCGGTCCTTGCGGCCCCGCAATGGCTGCGGCCGCTAATAGAATGAGGCCCATAGTAATTAAGGTTGAAAAAGGACTTTCAGTCCATCAAGTTCAATCTTTTAAGATCTCCTCTGATCTGCAATATGAGGATTAAATATTAATTAATTAGTTGTAATTAATTATTAATCAATTATTTTTTTTATTATTATTTTTTTTTATTATTAATTAATCCAGAGGAAGGCAAACAGAATAATAAAACCAACTGAGACTTTTCCTCAAAAGGAAAAAAAAAATCCTTCCTGACCCCAGATACTGGCGATTGGATTTCTCCCTGGATCAATACTGTCTCTCTAATTAGCCATGAAAACCCTGAATTCCCTTTTTAATTAGAAATAAATCCAGTCCCCTTTTAAAGTTATCTATCGAATCCGCTGTCACCACCTCCTCTGGTAGATAATTCCACAGGTTAACCACCCTTACTGTGAAGAACCCTTTTCTTTCTTTAAGGTGCAATCTTTTTACTTCGAACCTCAAGGGATGTCCTCTTGTCAGTTGAAAACCTCTTGGCACAAAAAGCTCCCTTGACAAATCTTAATACTGACCCTGGATGTATTTCATATCTCCTCTTAGACGCCTGTTTTCTAAAGAAAATACGTTTAATTTGGTTAGTCTTTCTTCATAACTCCATTACCCTTATTAGTTTTGTTTCACTCCTCTGTACCTTTTTGTACCCAGCTATAAAATGTCCTTTTTATGAAGTGGTGCCCACAATTTTACTCCATATTCCAAATGAGGGTGTACTAGAGATTTGTATAGTGTCAGAATTATATTTGCTTCCCTTGCTTCTAACCCTTCTTAATACATGCTAATATTTTATTTACCTTTGCAGCTGATGCTTGGCTTTGAGCACTGTTACCTCGGTGGTTGTCCACAAGCACTCCCAAATCCCTTTCAATATCTGATAAACCTAGATTTGCTCCATTAAGATTATAAATTGCATGGCTATTTTTCCTTCCCAGATGCGTAACTTGACATTTATTCGTTTAAATCTCATCTGCCATTTAGATGCCCATTCCTCAATTTTATGTAAATCACTTTGTAGGGAACGCACATCATTATCCGATTTAATTACCTTGCACAACTTCATGTCATCAGTGAAAATGGAGACACCACAATCCAATCCCACCTCTAAGTCATTAATAAATATGTTAAAAAGTAGAGGACCTAATCATCAACCCTAAGGAACCCCACTTACCACATTAGTCCAATTGGAGTATGTTCAATTTCCAACAACTCTTCGCTTCCTGTCTTTTAGCTAGCTCTCAATCCCTGAGCAGATACTTACTGCAATTCCTGTATCTCTTAGTTTGCACAAAAGTCTCCCATGTGGCACTGTATCAAAAGCCTTTGCAAAATCCAAAAAGACTACATCCTCTGAGTTGCCTTGATCCAGGTTCCTACTAACCTCCTCATAGAAACTAATTTGATTTGTTTGACATGACCTATCCCTCATAAATCCATAAACTCCTACTTATAATTCTGTTCAAATAGACATATTTTTGTATATTATCACTTATTAACCCTTCTAAAAGCTTTCCCACTACAGAAGTCAGGCTCACTGGTCTATAACTCCCCGGATTTGCTCTTGCTCCCTTATTAAATATAGGTATCACATCTGCTTTTCTCCAGTCATCTGGAGACCCTGTGTTGAGTGAATCTTGAAAAATTAAATATAATGGTTTGGCTATTACAGAGCCCAGTTCCCTCAGTACACTTGGATGTATTCCATCAGGACCCGGGGCTTTATTAACATTTATTTTTTCCAACCTCTTTTGGATTACTTCCTGTGTTAATCAATTATTTGTCAAAGGTAGTGTAGCCCCATTATGTTGCAGTGTCCCAACCACTGGTACCTCCCTTGTGTATACCGAGGAAAAGAACCTATTTAGCTCATCTGCCTTGTCCAGGTCACTAACTTTCAGATGGCCTGTGTCACATTGTAATGTTCCTATAGCTTCCTTCCTCCCATTCTTCCCATTAATATACTTAAAACATATATTTTAGGGTTAGTCTTACTCTCTTTTGCAATAGATTTTTAATTTTCTATTTTAGCCTGTCTAATAGCGCTTTTGCAAGCCTTGTTGATTTCCTTGTACTCCCATAAAGCAGTCTCTGTCCCCTCTTGTTTCTATAATTTAAATGCCTGTTTTGTACTCCGTATCTTGATCTTTAAATTATTGTTAAGCCACATTGGATGGTATTTACTTCTTTTACTTTTTTTCCCACATGGTATAAGGATTTAAATGTTGTCCATTTATGTTCAGTGTTTTTACCTATCAGTTCTCTGTCCCAGTCTATACTTTGTATTGCTGCCCTTAGACTGTTAAAATCTGCCCTTTTAAAATTAAGAGATTTTGTTGGCCCATTAAAAAAAAAGTTTTTATTCAAAATTAGACTGTGTTGTGATCACTGTTTCCCAAAGGTTGCCCTATTCCAACATTTGATACTATATCAATATTATTTGTGATGACTAAATCTAAGATAGCTTCATTTCTAGTAGGCTCTTTAATAACCGCTGCCAGATAATGATCCCTGAGTGTACTTAAGAACCTGAACTGCTGATCTCATTTATCCAGTTTATTTCAGGGTAGTTAAAATCTACCATTATTAGAACTTGCCCATGCTTAGCTGCATTTCCAATCTGTAACAGTAATTGTATTTCCTTACTTTCAGCTATATTTGGGGGTTTATAGCATACTCCTTCTAATATTATTTTGGAATTTGCTGCTTCGCTATTTAACTCTACCCACAAACTTCAACTTTATCACTAGGTCCACCATAAATATCTTCTCTGACTATAGGCTTAAATTCAGGCTTAACATACAGACAAATCCCTCCTCCTCTTTTACAATTGCCTCCATCCTTCCTAAATTGGTTATAACCATCCAGATTAACAGTCCAGTCATGAGATTCATCCTATCACATTTTTGTAATGCCTAATAAATCCCATTTTTCATTAATTGCTAATAATTCTAACTCTCCCATTTTTCCTGCCAAGCTTCTGGCATTAGCAAGCATACACCTTATGTTATGAGTCTGTAGTTCTAAAGTGCCTACCACTGTACTTGAGTACTTAGTACTACCTCCCTATTGACTATACTTCCCCTCACCCCATCTCCTCCCCTATGAGTTGTTAATTCATCCCTTATACCCTCTACACTTTCTACCCTATTACTTATATCTAGTCCCTCCCCCCACCTACTAGTTTAAAAACTCCTCCAGCATTTCTAAATAATGTGGTTGTATTAGTCTGCACACCCTCTTACTACCTTGGAGGTCCTTGCCTTCAGCTTATTACCTAGTTCTCTAAAATCCTTTTTTAGGACACTCCATCTTCCACTAACTTTGTCGTTGGTACCAATATGTGCCAAGACCGCCGGTTCATTTCCAGCCCCTCCCAATAATTTGTATACCCGATCCACAACATGACGAACCCCTAGCACCCGGAAAACTTGAGTAGGTACACAACAATAATTTATAATATGGTGGGCAAAAGAGCGATAGAAGCCCTCCACCGTACAGTAGTACAGTAAATAAAAAGTACATCTGTGTTCACATTTATATATATACAGTGGATATAAAAAGTCTACACACCCCTGTTAAAATGTCAGGTTTCTGTGCTGTAAAAAAATGAGACTAAAATAAATAATTTCAGAACTTTTTCCACCTTTTAATGTGACCTATAAACTGTACAACTCAATTGAAAAACAAACTGAAATCTTTTAGGTGAAGGGAAGAAATAATAATAATAAATAAATAATGTGGTTGTATTAGTCTGCACACCCTCTTATAACTGGGGATGTAGCTGTGTTCAGAATTAAGCAATCACATTACAAATCATGTTAAATAGGAGTCAGTATACACCTGCCATCATTTAAAGTGCCTCTGATTAACCCCAAATAAAGTTCAGCTGCTCTAGTTTGGCTTTCCTGCAATTTTCTTAGTCGCATTCCCACAGCAAAAGCCATGGTCCACAGAGAGCTTCCAAAGCATCAGAGGGATCTTATTGTTAAAAGGTATCAGTCAGGAGAAGGGTACAAAAGAATTTCCAAGGCATTAGATATACCATGGAACACAGTGAAGACAGTCATCATCCAGAGGAGAAAATATGGCACAACAGTGACATTACCAAGAACTGGAGCTCCCTCCAAAATTGATGAAAAGACGAGAAGAAAACTGGTCTGGGAGGCTACCAAGAGACCTACAGCAACATTAAAGGAATATTTTGGAAAGTACTGGCTGTGTGGTACATGTGACAACAATCTCCTGTATTCTTTATATGTCTGGGCTATGGGGTAGAGTGTCAAGACAAAAGCCTTTTCTTACGAAGAAAAAAATCCAAGCCAGGCTACATTTTGCAAAAACACATCGTAAGTCTCCCAAAAGCATGTGGGAAAAGGAGTTATGGTCTGATGAAACCAAGGTTGAACTTTTTGGCCATAATTCAAAAAGATATGTTTGGCGCAAAAACAACAGTGCATATCACCAAAAGAACACCATACCCATAGTGAAGCATGGTGGTTCTTTGGGGCTGTTTTTCTTCAGCTTGAACTGGGGCCTTAGTTAAGATAGAGGGAATTATGAACAGTTCCAAATACCAGTCAATATTGGCACAAAACCTTCAGGCTACTGCTAGAAAGCTGAACATGAAGAGGAACTTCATCTTTCAGCATGACAACGACCCAAAGCATACATCCAAATCAACAAAGGAATGGCTTCACCGGAAAAAGATTAAAGTTTTGGAATGGCCCAGCCAGAGCCCAGACCTGAATCCGATTGAAAATCTGTGGGGTGATCTGAAGAGGGCTGTGCACAGGAGATGCCCTCGCAATCTGACAGATTTGGAGTGTTTTTACAAAGAAGAGTGGGCACATCTTGCAAAGTCAAAATGTGCCATGCTGATAGACTCTTCCCTATACCTAAAAGATTTCAGTTTGTTTTTTAATTGAGTTGTACAGTTTATAGATCACATTAAAGGTGGAAAAAGTTCTGAAATTATTTATCTTTGTCTCACTTTTTTACAGCACAGAAACCTGACATTTTAACAGGGGTGTGTAGACTTTTTATATCCACTGTATATGTGTGTTGCTATGTATGTACCGTATATGTTAGAAGGTATTTTATTGTGTGCATATTTTATTTATATGCCTTAGTATGGAGGAAGTATTTTATATCTTTAGAGTGAGGGAGCAAGAGCTGTATATTTTATCATTATACTGTCAACATATTTATTTTTATCAATATATTTATCAACTTGTAGGGGGGCTGTATATCTATAGTATTGGGGAATTGTTTATGGGGAAGCAATTTTTACATTTATAATGTTTGAAACATGTATTTTAAAAGAACATTGTAGAAACAGGGTGTATATATATATATATATATATATATATATATATATATATGTATATATGTATTTATATATATATATATATATATATGTTTTGGCTATTACAGAACCCAGTTCCCTCAGTACACTTGGATGTATTCCATCAGGACCCGGGGCTTTACTAAAATATTTTTTTTCCATCCTCTTTTGGATTTCTTCCTGCGTTAACCAATTATTTGGTGAATGTAGTGTAGCCCCATTATGTTGCAATGTCCCAACCACTGTTACCTCTCTTGTGTATACAGAAAAAAAAGAACCTATTTAGCTTATCTGCCTTTTCCTGGTCACTAATTAATTCTCCTATAGCGTTCGTCCTGGTGTTCTTTCCATTAATATACTTAACAAATATTTTAGGGTTTTACTCTTCTTTGCAACTATTTTTTTATTTTCTATTTTAGCCAGTCTGCAAGCCTTGTTAGTTTCCTTGTACTTACGTAAAGCAGTCTCTGTCCCCTCTTGTTTGTATCAATATAAGGCTTTGTCAAGTGAACTTTTTGCGGCAAGATATTTTCAACTGACAAGAGGATATCCCTTGAGGTTCTAGGAAAAAAGATTTCACCTTAAAGAAAGAAAAGGGTTCTTCACAGTTAGGGTGGTCAAAATGTGGAATTCTCTACCAAGGGAGGTGGTGACAGCAAATTTGATAGATAAAAAGGGGTTAGATATATTTTTAAATAAAGAGGGCATTCAAGGTTATCCTAGATAATTAGCAAAGGAATATTGATCCGGGGAGAAATTTGATTGCCAGTTTCTGGGGTCAGGAAGGAATTTTGCTTTTTTTCCCCTTATGAGACAATTGGCCACGTTTCAATGGTTTTTGTTTTCTGTTTGCCTTCCTCTGGATCAATTAATAATTAATAACAAATAGTCCACATATTGAAAAGTTCAAAAGAGAGCTAAAAAGGTTGAACTTGATGGACTAACAGTCTTTTTTCAACCTCAAATACTATACTATTAATAATTAATTAACAACTAATTAATTAATAACTAATCTGCATAATGCAGATCAGAGGAGATCTTAAAAGGTTGAACTTGATGGACTGAAAGTATTTTTTCAACCTTAATTACTATGTAACTATGTAACTAATATTAACACTAATTTCAGCATAAACATCTTCCCTGACTATAGGCTTAAATTCAGACTATACACACAGACAAATCCCTCCCCCCTTTTACCATTGCCCCAATCTTTCCTAAATAGGTTATAAACATCCAGATTAACAGTCCAGTTCTGAGAGTCATCCCACCATGTCTCAGTAATAAAATCCCATTTCTCATTAACTGCTAATAATTCTAACTCTCCCATTTTTCCTAGCAAGCTTCTGGCATTAGTAAGCATATACATTATATTGTTATATGTTTGTAGTTTTAAAAGGGCCTGCCACTATATTTGAGTTACTTGGCAATACCTCCCTAATGAAAACAAATGAGTGTATGTTTTATGAATAATATTTAATGTAAGGGTGTAGGGTAATGGTCGGGGATTGTATGGGTTCTGTGGTCTAACTTTATATAAGTATCTGTGTGTAGTTGTATAACTCTTTGTGTAAATAATTAATATGAAGTCAGTAAAATATGTGTTCATTAAATTATGTGTATAGTAATATACAGTATATACACTATAGCAAAATATAGCAGAACTACTCTCACTCTCACCAATTTAACACATTTCTAAAGCACTTGAACCAACCCATAAACAACTAAGTATGTTAACCAGAAAAAGCTACAACACAACATTGTATTTGCCAATATGTCCCATAATCCAGCCCCTACGCATACTGCACATGGCTTTGTACATTACGGACAGTACATGGCCTTATGACTTGGGAGTGTACAATGTAAAATATGGACACCACGGATTCTGTTGCCATGTAAATTGCACACAAAAAACTCCCACAGTTGTGAGAAGCTTTTTTCGCATCTATGTATGTGGATTTGCATAAGAATGTTTTTAATGATAATGCATTATCAAACTTTTAACACTTCTTGTCAAGACCCTTATAGAGGTCTTTTAAGTTAACATACACATATATTATATACTACATTACAATTGTGTAATATTCAAATATATTTCCTGTCATTAGAGATAAACCTAGATTAATTTCTTATTTTGTCTTTAATAGACTTTATTCTATGTATGGTTTATTTTGAAGTAGTACTTTTGATCTTCCAGATAAATGCTGAAAAAAAAACTTTCCTTCAAAATCACCCATTAGATATTTTATAGTGCAAAGGGAAACATTTATATACATCCTGAAGTTAACAACCTTGAGCATGATAAAATGCTTTGCATGGATCAGGCCTCAATAAAATGTAAGTAATACAAAGTTTGCACTGAACTAAAACACACACAAGGCTGTTTATTTTCATCCATAATATTATGGATTACACACCAAAGTCACTACTGGACTTTTTCTGTACACTTGCAAAATACGTATTTACAACATTATTACCATTATAGAAATGTTATGTATGTTGATGTCTCAAATCAGTAACCATTCGAAACACACAGACACACTGATTATGGTATAACAATCAAATAGATTATCATATATACATAGCACAGTCAAAAATGTAACCAACTGCGCATTAATATCATGGGTCTGTTGTGCGTGATTCCCCAGAGGACAAAAGACTGATTTAAAAATGGGACACATCTAAACGGTTAAAGGTCATACTGTATACTAATAATAATGATGATGCATATGATCTACTAGAGTTACATGTGGTCATTACACCACATGATAATCAGATGAATAGAAACCTCATCATTCAAAAATTATAATACAAGTAACCAGTGATGTGAATAGCACTTGCATCATGTCTTCATTGTCTCAATTACACATATGCATTTACTCCTGGATTATGTAATCCATTCAATTCCACACACATAGTTTAATAAAAAAAATAAAAAAGATGGTATAATCTAAAAAGGCAAACGAGAAAAATGTATCTATATCTGTTTGTTCAGTACAGTGCTCTATACTATAAATGTAACAATAAACCAACTTACCTGATCTTCATCTACAAGCAAAGCTGTCACAACCTACTATGATGATGGGATCTAGAGTATCCTAGTACTCTTATTCCCAGTAGGTTTAGACCTACGTTTGGCTGTCTTTGTCGGTACAAAGGCATAAGTCCCAGCTGCTGTGGTAGTGTACCTGGGAGCACCTTAGTAGGGAGTCAGAACGAGCTCCTCTACAAGCATATGCCTCTGGGTCAATAATACATGCTTAGTCAAAGTATGAAAATTAAGAACAACTTTATTTGGAAAACACACGTATATAAACTCTTTACAACATAGCAGAGGGAGGGGCTACCTGAGTTCAGCCCCTAATGGCCTCTGGCCAATCACGTAGCGTTACACTGTGGGAAACATGAGACTCCTCCCAGGTCCGCCCACTAGGTGTGGCTACCTAATTCACTTGGCTTCTAGCTCTCTGGAGAGACACATGTCCTTTTGCTCTGCTCCCTGCTCTGATAGTTGGGAGGGGATAAGCTGTAGACCCCCTGGAGTTATGGTGCCTCTGTGTCTGTGGAGATCCCATTATGTATGGCTCATATCCCTTAAGTGAGTGTACACAAGGGATTAGCCTTTGTGGTCAACAGACTTCTATGACAAGAGTATATGTATATGTACAATAGGGCTACTCTCTACTATAATATACATTTATATATTTACAAATATAACACACAATGTTGCCCCCACGTATAGCCAATATGTCCCATTAGCTCTCTCACAGGACACTCATTACACTGAGCCTAAACATGGGAGTTATGGTATTTAGGGTTGGGACAGGGCTTTCTCCATCAATCCATTTTATGCATTATGATGACTTTATTAATGGTGATGAGAAAACTCTGCTCCTCCCCCTAGCCCATAGCATAACAATATACAGTATAACAGTGGGTCTGTGAGCCCCAACCCCCCCAGTTATCATATACAATATAACAAATGGCTCTTAAATGTGACCATTGCTGCTAGTCACAACCTGGCTGTGCCAGTCACAACATGGCCACCGGCTATTCAGGCCAAATCCAATATGGCCACTGGCTGATTCATGACACTAACCATGCTGTATCTGTCATGAGAAATTAACTTGCCATAACCATTAGTAATGATGAGTGATCTCACAAGGAATGTTTAGCTGTGACCACATTCAGTGGGCCAAGAGAACTACGGTTAAACAGTAAGGGAAATGGGAACCATAACCATACATATCCATAGAGAAGAGTATTATTGAACATGTGATGGTAGGTTGCCACATGGTTACAAAATATCACCATAACATAGGTAAGGATCATCTACTTTATAAACAGGCATGATTATGTTAACATTTTGACCTACAGATTTTCCCAGAGGTATGCTTTTAAGAATATGAAATCATAGATAAAGCCCATATATTTTCCTCTGCCTGAACACAGGGCCCCAACCCCCCATGCCACAATGCCTTATCCCCTGTTGAGGGGGTGTTGTAAGGGAGGCGAGAAGGGGCCAGGCTGTGCATGCAAAGGGAGAGGCCTCCAGGGTGGATTAGGTGGTGCTTGCAACCGGAGCACACTGATGAGTCAATCTGGAAAAGGATGGAGATAGTGGGTTCAAATGCCATGGTGCCAGAGACAGGCCAGTAAGTCCCCCCCCCCTGACCACATAAACTGAAAATCCTTCTCCTTATATCCTATGCCCTTGGTTCCTCTCCTATTCTCCTCCTGACACAGATCCTGGGGGACATTGGCATGGTCCCCTACATCTAGCTGTGGATCCATGGAGGAACCAGATATCCTGGCAGCTGAAATAAGAAAACAATAGTATAAGAGTTTATAACATTGTATGATCATTTGATCTCTGTCTTATCACTGTGTTTTATCATTTGCTAGATATGATCATTGCTTTGTATTATAAGCTTGGTTGTTAATGGCTCATAAAAATATACTGATTTGTGCTGCTGTCTGCCCTCTGCAGCACATGCATACACCTTATCTGTTGAACTTGCTGCCCAATGTGTCCTACTAACCAACCTGTGACCATCTCTTAGCAATATCCATTAACATGCTGCTGAGAATTGGTCAACAGACAAGGTGTATTTATAGGCTAATATACTAAACTGCACATCCATCCCTACAGAGACTGTATCTGCACATGTTGCAGTGTGCCCACCCATATATGGTCTAAATTTTGGATGTTTACCCACTTTATATATATTTTGTAATCAATGCTCATTGTAAAGTGTTATCTCTAAGTATTTGACACATATTTGATGCTGCCCACCAATGAAAGTTATATGTAAGCTTCCTTAAAGGCATGAATGCAAACTAGTGTAGATTGGCCACATGCTATGGGCTCCATTTTGTTTGGCTACTGATGACTCAATATTATATAGCAGTACAACACACAGTATCCTTTAAACATTACACATGAAAGCAATATGTAATACTCCCCAAAAAATCAGTCATGACATACATGTGTGGGTATGTGAGAGGATGATGATGTATACAATATTTACCCGGCATTGTGGCTGGATCCTGTGTGGCCCCAGGCCTGGAGCTCCAACAAAGGTCGTTTGGGTTATCGAGTTCCTCAGCAGTCTGTCCTGCTCATTAAACCAGACTGTCACTGGGGATCCACCACTTGTAGCTCATGCTGCTCTTGCCTCCTCTTCAATCTCTCTCTTCACCTGGGCCTGGCTGTCATTATAGTGATGCCTAACAGACTTTGCATCCCTGTTTGCAAAACCTGGGGCCCTGACCCACCTGCTACCTCATACAAATCATACGTCCTGAGGCCAGTCCTAATTTCCCTATCCCCTAGTAGGACTAGGACAGGATGGTACTGAGGAGGATCATAGTCTCCTTGTGCCTGTCGGTACTTCCTAGAGTGCATCCCTCCTTCCCTCTACTTAACCTGCAGACCTCCACCTCCCAGAAGCTACCACTATTCCCATTCCTTGACCTCCCACCTCCTCTACTCCCCTCCATTCCCTCTCCTGCTCTCCCTCTCTCCCTTTCTCTCCCTCCCTACGATCCTCTCCTCCATCAATAATAATCAAAAAATGTAAATTACGATAAATAAAATAAATATGTATTTGTTTATGTATATAATGGAAAAAGTGTATGTATTATGTGTTCTTACCTTATATAGAGGATGGGGTGTATGTGGTTAACTACTATATATGTATATCTATGTGTAGTATTAATCTATGTGTGTATGTACGTTATGTACTATCAGTGATTAGCTGTTTGGTAAAAAATAGATGTACATAAATTTTTAGGTAATATAAACCTTAACCACTCTCTAACTTTCTTCTCTTTACTTCTAATTGGATTCCACCATGTATGATTTCTCTTCTAAATTGTACTTCAATGCTGAAAAACAGAAGAAAACAGATGTCTTGTTTAAAGTTTCCATAATCATCAATGATCGTTTTCGACAACAATATATAGGACTACAGCTTACTTTGGAAATAAACATTATATAATCAATTTTGTTTTATTTTTATTAGTTTACAATGTGGAAACAGGTTGCTTCTGAATTTTTGGTTTGTTTATGTGGGAAAGAAATGCATATTTTAATGGCAGACTTTTCTGTGTCAGGAAATTACCCTTAAAATATTTTTAGTAATTAATGTAACGTTGATGATTGACGTGGAATAATAAGGTAATAAACATACATACATTTGTACTATTTAATACAATTAGTAGACTGTATGTTTTGAAAAGCTTATGAAGCATTCACTGACATTCTTTAAAGATTTAGTTGGTTCTATATATTGGCTTGGGGTAGAGACATTAGAGGTTAGACTGGTGTGCCCATTTTTTCATTGGAAGGTACATTTCTAGAATTAGAGTTTCAGATTTGAAAAGATTATCCAATTTCTTGGTAAGGATTTGTTTTGAGCTTTATACAAACATCTTTTTTTCTATCTCAGATGAAGCTAGTATTAATAGTCTTATATCTTGAATATTGCATAAGTACTAAAAAAAAATTCACTTCCATTGCTAGTGGACACTCTACTGTAGAAGTTGCGTAATACATACAGCAAACCAAATATATGAATATGTTATCATATTAAGTATTCACCCTCCTCATGATATTGCACTTATAATCAATGAAACAGAAACATACAATTATATACAAGTGGATCAGTGTGAGCACCAGGTAAAGAGCTGTGAGCATTTAGTGTACCACTTGTTATTTCAAGAAAAATGTCTTTATAAAGACAACATTAAAGTCACCTTTAAGTAAAATGGTTTAAAAATGCACGTTAATCTGATGTAAGCATCCCTTTAATCTGATAATAAATTAGCCCTTGCTTGGATAGTCAAGGAAACAATTGAATATAATTTATCATTTTAATGGAGTCAATGTAGGGATGTTTCAAGTGCTTGGATACAACCATCTACATAACATTGCTTATTGCCAAGCAGCATCTGCCAGAGCAAGTAAATTATTAGAATGCATTAATAAGGGTATAGAAACAAGAGAAGCAAATATAATTCTGCTGCTATATAAATCCCTAGTATGCCCTCATTTGGAATATGAAGTACGATTTTGGGCACCATTTTATAAAAAAGGACATTTTAGAGTTGGAAAAAAGTTCTAAGATCGGCAACAAAACTAATAAGGGAAAAAGAGGGTGTCTAAACTATGAAGAAAAACTAACCAAATAAATATATTTCTCTAGAAAAAAGGCGTGATATGATTACCTTATACAAATACACGGTCGAGTCACATTATTATGATAACCCGAATGACAGCTAATATCCAGAATAACCACTGCATGCAGCACAGACAGCAGCATGGTTGTGAGTCAATAAGATACTGAGGAATTTTGGATATTGTGTCTAATGTATAAATCAAAAATAATTAATTTCCATCTAGAAATAACCCGAGATTGTATTATTTCATAGTTTTCCAAGTAAAATTAATTATAGACAAAGTAATGTGATAATAAATATTTTAATGGCGGCCAAGTGGCTTATAGTCAGAGGATGGAAAAAACAATCTTTACCAACTTGGACTGAACTTGTGACCATTGTAGAGAGAAATAAACAAATAGAATTAGTGTACTCAACACTTTCACACTGTCTGTAAAAAAAAACAGTTTAAAATGGTCTCTTTGGAAGACACAGTAAGCTATTTAAGAAAGATAGAGGTAAATAATCCCATGGATTTTTAAAAATCTCTTGCTCCTCTCCTCCCTAAACTGAATTTTAACATGTATTGATAGTCTGAAAATTTTTATTTCTTATGACGTATCCTGAATTATTTAAGCTCAGTTACGGTTCCACTTTTGTGGAGTTTTTTTCTTTTTTTTCTTGTCTGATTGTTTGTAACTTTGATGTTTTGATGTTTGGATTTTAATGTTTGTAAATTTTGTAATCTTATGAAATTTGGAAATGAAAATAAAATGTATAAAAAAATAAAAAAATAAGATATTGAAAGGTTCGCAAGGGTATCTGGAGCAATGCAGACTGCAGTGCATCCAACAGCTGCTGAAGAGTGAGTGGGGGAGGATCCATATACAGCAAACATGGGATCGAGATGATCCTACAGGTGCTCGATGTGGTTCAAGTACGGGGAATTTGGAGGCCAGGTAAGTGCTCCTCCAACCACTCTGAGATAATTCTGGCTATATGACATGCTGCATTGCCCTGGAAAAATAATCAACATGTATCGATGTACTTGATCTGCAAGGATGGATAGATAACCCAATCAGTTGAGAGTACCTTCCAGAGGTAGGAGTGGACCCAGACAATGCCAAGAAAACATTGCATAGACCATAACGCTGCCGCCACCAGCTCTGTTTCAGAAATACTGTCACAACTGCCTCCTATTTTCAAATGCATTGCATGTTTTACACATTGAAGCGATGGTTGATATATTTACAAAATGCCTACATGTCACCTTATACACCCACCAAGCCAACTCGCGACACGTGCCATATTTCATTGGCTACGCACTGCTGACCTCAAAAGTAGGCAGTGGTCATAATAATGTGACTCGACCCTGTACATCCAGGGTTAATATAAGGCTTTGACAAGTAAACGTTTTGTGTCAGGCTGTTTCCATCTGATAAGAGTACATCCATTGCTGTTAAAAGAAAAACAATTCCACCTTAAAGAAAGAAAAGGCTTCTTTACAGTATTGGGGGGGGGGGATTGGAATTCTCTAACAAAGGAGATTGTGACAGCGGATTACATAGATAACTTCAAAAAGGGGTTGTGTATATTATTGAATAAACAGGGCATTTAGGGTTATCTTGGAGAGTATTGATCCAGGAAGGAATCTGATTTCCAGTATCTGGGGTCAATTTCCTGTTTGCCTTCCTCTGGATCAATTAGCAATTATTACAAGGGTCAGAGCGATCTAAAAAGATTGAACTAGATGGAATAAAAGTTGTTTTTCAACCTCAATTGTGATGTAAGTATGGGCTACATTCAATTTTGTAAAGTTACACAGGCAAAAAGTGCTCAGTATATTTACCTAACTACTCTACTCACCCTGTTTCTCAAAATTGCGAGTGACCCATAATTAAGGCAAGCTTTCCCATGCGTTAAATAAGTATAAATCTGAACTCCTAAGTTTAAATTCTCAATTCTCCCGCGCTCTCTCTTTTTCTCATAAAACCTCCAGCCCCAGTACCTGCATGCTAATTTGGAGAAAAACACAGTCAACGCTGGGATGGGATGCTCACAAATGTATAATCTTTACCATTCAATTACTTTTCCAATGCCGTTTTCTTTTGGCAGCAAGAAATTCCATATTATTGAGATTATTGTAACTTTGCGAGCATCATCCCCTACAATATTACTGACAGGAGCTTGGTTTACGGATGCGCAATATTGTGAGTGAAATTCATTGAATACATTTGTAAATAAAAAGTTACTGCAGCCAAAATTACATAGCAATGTAATTTGCGTAGGTCGAATTGATTGGAGCCTCGTGTAACTATGTGACTATGGCTACTTTCAGGAAATCCTGTTTACCCTTGAAGTATGTATGTCTTATTCTCTCAGTTCACTGGTACCCAATCAACTAACCCTGTTATGAATAGTTGTCATTTGTCACAGATCTAGACCATGAGCCTCATTCAATTAGGAGGCCGTAACTTCTGGGATGTAGGCCGTATGTCTGTGGGCTTCCTCAGGGCCTGCAGGAGGCCTGAGTTACAGTGCTACTCAATTCAGCAAGACCACAAGTTATGCGTCGGAAATAATGCCATCGTGTGTAGCATTTGCGAGCTTGAACAGATCAATTAACCAAGGCGGTAACTCCCAAGACAGAAATAGCCAATGAAAACAGAGATCGTCATCATTAGATCAATGAAAAATGGACTTTGGATTTTATCGATAAAACCGTAAATATGATATTCTATTACATGCGAGTTCCATTATATGTATTAACACATTGATTGCCAAGATCGATATAACACGGAAATGAAACATGAAATAGAGTATTTTATTTGGCCGATTTGAGAGCTTGAGAATGTTGTGCTATTAATTCTAAGACCTAAAATCGCTTTCACTTTTACTAAAAGTACAGTAGTTTGTGGATATGTGCATTTAAAGTGCTCCGTACATGTCATTAAGCCCTTTGCGAGTTCTACTTGTGGTTCGACTTTTACAATTTGCGGGCTTGACGGCTTGCTTAGCGAGGGGAGCAATTGAATAGCAATTTGCGATTTTAGCGGTCGCAGCTCTGGCGGCCGTGAAAGATCAACGGCTTGGAGGGCATTAACTTGCGATGTGAACCATCGCAGTGAATCGGAGGCCAGAGCCTGTAACCTGATTGGAGCCCGCATTAAGACGCCAATTGAATAGCAAATTAACTTGCGGGCTACATTTCCGAAGCATGGATCTCCCGAAAGCTCAATTGAATGAGGCTCCAATGCAAGATTTGTATTGTGCTCAATGCATGTATTTGTTGGCATGGCACGCTTTTTCATTGTATACTTTATTAGTCTAGTCTAACAGCAGAGCATCAGCATACATTCATAAAACAAATAGTTATAACCAGTTTTCCTGTCCTGAATGCTCCTTTACACTGTATACCAGCACTGGCAATGTGTGTGTTTTACAGAAGTTTTTAAAGGGAAGAGGCAATTAAACATAATTTAATTAAGACCCATTTATTTTATTGCACATTACTATATAATAGTGTAGGATAATAAAGAGAATTTTGTAAAAAAAACGCTAAAACATGAATTACTTACTGTATACTTTCAAATGCTTCTTTCAGACACACGTTTTTCTTAATTTTTACTGCACAAATGTTAGAAAGGGAACATGATATATATACAACATTAAAGCTTCTCTTACTAAAGGACAGGCTTCAGGCCCTTATCCTCCTAAACATCTAAATGCCAGGAGCTGCTTCTGATGTCAGATTTAATGATGATAAATATAATTATATTGAAAGTGCTCTGTGGTTTTGATGGTTAACTGTGACAAGCATCATTTCTCAATAATAGCCTCAAGAAAACGATTTCTCTGAAATGCTTGGCATGTTTATCTTAAACTTACAAACTGACTTTGTTGTAAAACCTTTTTTAGGAGAAAAGGTGTTATAACTGTCTCCTTAAAATTAACTGATGAGTGTAATAAATAAGGGTCATTTATGCCATGTTACAGATACTTTATTATATTGCATAGGTAAACAGCTCTGCAATCTGTATTGTTGTATACTAATAATCTGTAATTATTTGGTATACTATCTGCTATCATTGTCACTGAGTTCTAGATTGTCTTTGCTGAAGATGATATGCATACTGTATCTGTAAACTATGAAACAATGATGCAGAACTTTGCATACAAAACAAATGTATAAGAGCAAGGATGGGCATTTATCGTGCATTTTTACATTATATGCATAAGAATATATGTGTTCTTACAAAAACAATAGAAATAGCCATGGTTATTGAATCATGGCAGCTCTCTTTCACACTCATCACAGAACAGTACAGATATTGATTATATTCAGTGGCAGCCAAACATGTATAGGATGAGCAAGTTAAATGTCTGCAGAAGTGTGGAAATTCACAAAATTCCAGCAAATACTAGATAATTTTGAATAGGCTAGTTATAGAGGACAGGAGTTAGTCCTAATTTTCAACATATTCATCTGTCGGTAGAGGTAAAAAAAATTACATTGATTCAGTGACTCATTAATCCAACTGTTCTCAAAAGAGACACTCCTTCATGAAACAGTCCTAGACTGTAGACTGTAGATGGGAACCTTCCTTGAGAATGTTGACTGATAAACAAATTTGTTTCAGAAAACACACAAGTTAAAACATTTGCTTTAGAATGCATCTCAAAATCATACAAGGATCATACAAGAAATAAAGGATAGCATTTGATAAATTGTTTGTGACTTTAAAGAGATGAATTATACTATATTGTTAAATTCCATCATGATTTTCGTATTACCACTAACATTCAGCAAAAATGATAATACATGTATGGATAATTTATGCTAGATTTTATGGTTTTCTTTTTAGTACAAAACAATACAGTATTTTAAAAAGCTGTCTTGAAAGTTGAACACACTGTTCGGTTTTAATTACATGACTGCATTAATCATCTACCCTACAAAGTAAAAAATACATACAGAAATAACTCTTTAAATGATGACTGAATAGTATGAATTATTTACATGCAGTACATTAAATTTTATATATTTTTAAATTAACAATTTGTTAAGAGGTTTAAAATGTCTGGAAGCAAGATCTTAAGTGAATTTGAAGTATCCTGCTGCTTCTTGCATAGTGTAGACACTGCACCTGCAATGTATAATTTTTTAGTGCAGTTAATTAATATTTACTCTCCAAAGATACTTAGATACTCTATTTCATACGTTTTAATGCTTATTTAAGATATTTTGCTATTAAATGTGCCATTAATGTAAATGCAGGCTATGGAAGGTTGGAAATATGGATATTTGTAGGGTTGATGGCTAATACATTTGTATTGGCCCAAGAATTTTGATGGGGACACTGATTGCAACACAGGACTGTCTTTATCATATTTGCAAAGTGGGCAGCCACATAGGGTACCAACTTATGAAAGTGCCATAAAAGTTTTACATATAACTTCAGGTCAAAAATATCCTACCCCAACCAGTAATGTGTTGCATTTGTGACTCAAGAGAGACATATTGGACTCTGTATGATCTCGGTTGAGCTGAAAATCACAGCTAAACATGAAAGAGTTAGTATGTGAGATTGCAAATAAGGAGATGTGAAAGTAAATGTTTTAGCATAATGAAGAAAGTCCTATTCTACCTTTATATTACTGCTTCTGTTTCTTTATGTTACTGATGTAGGGCATTATTCCATTGTTCCCGTAAGAAAAAAAACAAAGCGAAGTTCACTCGTAAAGCACTGTCGAGCTATCACATCACACAGTTAACAAAAGTAGTCCATGTATTTAAATTAAAAACAAATGTATTCATTAAATTATTTAATTGTATTAATAAAATAAATAAGTGATTTTCTTTGAATATGGGTATACTACAACTTGGAGATAACAGCACATGATGAAAAAAAATTTAATTTCTCAAGATAACACTTAAGCAAAATTTTGTTATATTTGTAATGAAATTGAAAGATTATAAAAAAAGCATATACCAAATTGTACATACTGAATATCCTTGGCACTTCATAAGAGAAATAAATGCAACTGTAATGTTAATGCAATCTTGGCATCAAGGAGCTTGTAATGCAGAACATTTATAATAAATCAAAAACTTATACACAGCTTACACAATATTTATCAAGTTCTGTACATGCCATAATTTTCTGTGTTTAAACAGATAGAAACAGGCACTTAGAATTTTAGGAGTATTATAAGGATATTCTTTTTCTGAATGATAGTAGAGGATTTAGTGCATTTATCAGTATATCAAAAACATTAATGTATCATATTTGATGTAGCTCTCTTTCTCTTGGAAATAACTTTATAGAAAATTGAAGGTCAGACGATTGTATGGTGTCTCTTGAACTATCAAAAAGTAGTAAATTGTCCAAAAGCTTTTGACCACAGGGTAAAACAGGACACTTTGGTGAACAGAAATCTATTAATATTCATATATCTTTAAATAATAAAGTTAGAAGACCAATGTCATAAAAATAGGCATTTAATAGCAAAACATTCTATTGTTACTTTGGAAATAAATTACAGTATGCAGTTATAAATTCATGAAAAATATAGGGGAAGTAGTCCATTCCAGAACTTAGTTAATTGTAAATACATTTAACTGAGATATTGGGGACTTAGGAAGTGTCTAAGTCCCCAACAGGAGACAGGTACTTAGACAACGCTATTATAAAAGCAACCTTTTCACTGGCGGAGATTTCTTTTTGACAGAGGACGAAGGGCATAAAAATCCAGTACACAATCTCTTTTTTTAGACCTGCATGTGAGAGTACAGCACTATCAGGATCACAACCCGTGTAACAGGACAGAAGAGATCAAGGTCCCACTACAAACCTCAGAGACAGGCAATATGGGGATCATATCAAACAATCCATAACAGAGCAAGGGGAGATGGATAAGGAACATGAGATGGTAGAGGAAGGAGGACTTCAGATAATTAACCTTACACACCGATAAATTGCATCAAATCAAACAAAAATCTTATGTAAAGTCCTGTTCGAGACAATTAAAGATCTCCAATTATTTCCCCATGAACTTCTACTAACAAAGCACTTTAATAAAAATAATTTAAATTAATTTCCTGTAATTGAGGCACAAGCACATGATGATTTCCTTGAGTTATTAAATGAAGTGAACCAGATAAAGAAAACCGAGGTGAGTGGCTTAGTGAACTCAAACTTACAGTATGTTTAACCCTCCTATGAGCATTTGTCCTCCTGTGGAGGTCTTCTGCAAACTGGTCATAGATGATCTTTTGAAACTTAATTCCATGAAAGAGCCCAATATCTCTAGCCAGGAACGTAAAGAATTCATGGAGATTATCCAGTGGCAGGATACTATAATTGACCATCAGATAAAGATGGAAAAATGGTTATCATGTTCAATGGGAAATACTTCAAAGCAAAGAATGCTATAGGGGCAACATACACTTAGGATGGTGGTAGAGGGAGGAGCTGTTCTCTATAAACTTGAACCGATATCAGGAAAAGATAGAGCGCTGGCTGAGATATTTTGACAACCTCCTGATTTTATGAGATGACACTTGGGGTGAATGTATTAAATTCTTTGAAATTCTAAATCACATTGACCCTAATTTGAGACTATAGACTTCCTGGATATCTCCATACATAAAGATAACAAAGGAAATATTACAACAGACCTTTATAGGAAGCCTACTGCTACAAAAAGCATTCACACTTTCCTGTAACTAAGAGGGTGATCCCTATAGGATAATTTCTCCAAATTATGAGGTATTGCTCAAATTTATCGACATTTAAGATCTGCTCCAAATAATTGACAAAGACTGAAGGGCAGTGCACTCAGCAATAGTGTGATTAAAAGAACCGATTGCAGATCACTCCACACATAAAGGGGAAGTCTTTAGACCCTTAAAGCAATGAGCAAATCTGATGGTGGGAACAGATATGTAGGTCGCTTTGATCAACAGTGGAAGGAAATTGGCTCGATTTTAAACAGTCATGTATTGAAAACAGATGAGAACTTGAAAGACTGGGCACATGGATAAAAAACAGCTGGAGACACTCATGTACGATAAGAGACAATATTGTAAGAAGACATTTCTAAAGATCTAAGACCATACAAGACTCCTTATTAAATGGCACTTATGGCTGTGGATATTGTAAGTTCTGTCCATATATCATGAACACATGTGAAATAGTTGACACGACAGGCAGAATTCACAAAATAAAGGGATTAAATAAGTGCAGTACCCAGCGAGTAAAAAAAGAAGTATGTTCGGATGACTACCCGTGAGCTCAAAAAGGAGGCTTGGGGAACATCTGCTCAACCTAAGAAACAGCTTAAAAGATGACCAAGAAGGTGGCACACTCACATGTGTAGCAAGAAATGTTCCTGTCTATCACCAATCTGAAGCGAATATCGATTGCTGGATATAACAGAAGCTAACATTGGGTATTAAAATAGGATGTTTTAAGAAAGACCTCCTGAGGGCAGAAAGTAAATTGACCATACTGTTGGATATGATCATGCCCAAAGGCCTCAATGAAAATGTGAATTTCACAGTATTTCTTTAAAGTTATGAGAGGCCAACAGGAGTAAGATACCATATTTCCAGCCATACTATTTGGTATGAGTATTTTAAGATAGACTGATGCCACTGATGTAATGTCATTAAACTTTCATTACGGATTTAGCCGCGCATGTGCGTTGCTCATTAGTGATGTCACAGGCTCGCTGATACCCTAACGAATGATTCAGGGAAATTGAACTGTAAAGTAAGAAACATAGATAGACCAGCAAATGTACCTTAAAGTGTATCCAGGCCTTGATTTTGTGGCTAGGCTAGCTTACACAAATTTAATTGAAATTTATGGTATTCATTAATTATTTTTTCTTAGAATATAATGCACTAAAAATGACGTATTTCCTAATAGGAAACAAGCATTCTCTAATTTGCATATATCCCATACGTTCTAAATAATACCTTTGATGTAATGTATATACTTGAGTATAAGCCGTGTTTTTCAGCCCTTTTTTTAAGGCTGAAAAGGGCCCCCTCGGCTTATACTCGAATCACTCCTCCCCCCTCCCTGTGTCTCTTTTTCCCCCTGTGTCTCTCTAACCCCCTGTGTCTCTCTACCCCCCCCGTGTCTCTCTAACCCCCATGTGGCTCTTTCCCTCTCCGTCCCTTATTATCATCAAACCCCCCATCCTCATCATCAAACCCCCTACTCAACCTCAACCCCCCTCCTCATCCTCAACCCCCCCTCCTCATCCTCAACCCTTCTCCTCATACTCAACCCCCCCTCCTTAGCCTAAACCCCCTCTCCTCATCCTAAACTCCCCTCCACATCCTAAACCCCCCTCCTCACTTTACCCCTCTAAATACCTGAGGAAGGGGGTTGAGGATGGGCGATGAGGATGGGGGGTTGAGGAGGGGTGTTGAGGAAAGGGGCTGAGGAGGGGGTTGAGGAGGGTGTTGAGGATGAGGAGGGGGTGTTGAGGTTGAGGAGGGGGGTTGATGTTGAGGATGGGGGCTGAGGAGAGAAGTTGAGGAAGGGGGTTGAGGATGTGGGATGAGGTTGAGGATGGGGTGTTGAGGTTGAGGAGGGGGCTGAGGAGAGAGTTTGAGGAGGGCGGTTGAGGTTGAGGGGCGGTTAAGGTTGAGTAGGGGGACTGGGGAGAGAGGTTGAGGAGGGGGGTTGAGGTTGAGGAGGGGGGCTGAGGAGAGAGGTTGATGAGGGGGGTTGAGGTTGAGGAGGCGGATTGAGGTTGAGTAGGGGGACTGAGGAGAGAGGTTGAGGAGGGGGGTTGAGGTTGATAAGGTGGGCTGAGGAGAGAGGTTGAGGAGGGGGTTGAGGTTCAGTAGGGGGACTGAGGAGGGGAGGTTGAGGAGGGGGGTTGAGGTTGAGGAGGGGGGTTGAGGAATGGGGTTGAGGAGAGGGGTTGAGGAGGGATGTTGAGGAGGGGGTTGAGGAGGAGGTTGAGGATGAGGAGGGGGGTTGAGGAGGGAGGTTGAGGATGGGGGTTTAGGATGAGGAAGGGGGTTGAGGATGGGGTGTTGAGGATGAGGATGGGGGGTTGAGGATGGGGGTTGAGGATGAGGAGCGGAGTTGAGGGAGGTTGAGGAGGGGGGTTGAGGAGGGAGGTTGAGGAGGGAGGTTGAGGAGGGGGTTGAGGATGAGGAGGGGGGTTGAGGAGGGTGGTTGAGGATGAGGAGGGGGGTTGAGGAGGGGGTTGAGGATGAGGAGGAGGGTTGAGGAGGGAGGTTGAGGAGGAAGGTTGAGGAGGGGTGTTGAGGAGGGAGGTTGAGGAGGGAGGATGAGTAGGGGGTTGAGGAGGGTGATAAGGGAGGGGGAGGGAAAGAGATACAGGGAAGGGAGAGGGGGAAGAAACACAGGGAAGGGAGAGGGAGAAGAGACACAGGGAAGGGAGACGGGGGAAGAAATACAGGGAAGGAAGAGAAGGGGAAGATTCACAGGGGAGGGAGAGTGGGGGAGGGACACAGAGGATGGAGAGGGCAGGAGAGACACAGGGGAGAGAGAGGGGGGACACAAGGGGCACAGAGGGCACACAAGAGGGGGACACAGAGGGCACAAGAGGGACACAGGGGGCAGCACATTTCCCACCCTCGGCTTATACTCGAGTCACTACGTTTTTCCAGTATTTTGTGAAAAAATAGGTGCCTCTGCCTTTTACTCGGGTTGGCTTATACTCGAGTATATACGGTAATTCCGTTTTTTTTTTTTTTTCTTTGCTTTATTATTTCAATCAGGGCTATTGCAAACTAGAGATTCACAGTGCAGCTGTTTCCTGTAACATGTCAAGGCAGAAGAGGCCAAATCAACCTTTTACTAATTTAACACGAGTTTCTACACTTTTTCCTTACAAAATGTTTAACACATAATATTTCAACTGCATGACTGGAAGTTGTAGGCATTTGAGTTACAGCTAAACTTCTTATCTCGTTTCTATTCAAGTAAATTGAGCTGGATATCACATTGAGAAATGTCAGTAAGTTTTAACATATCAGTGCTGCACAGTATATGTTTCAATATTGGAAAACATAAGATTATTGTATTTTGTTAATGCATTAATGTGTGGATCTTCATTGATAGCTTTACTATAATTTATTTTGTTTATACTATAATTTTGGTTATCTGCATTACTAGAATTTATTTTGCTATCATTATCTATCGGTTTGAAATATTATACTACCAATGTCTGAATTTATCATTTAGTGTTGCCCTGAATAAACACAACCAATGAGTACCATGCTTTTATTTCCATAATCCATGTATAGATTACAATTGTCATTTTCCATTTTCACTATTAACATGTTTTTGTTGCTCTCTAGGAATGGAAGTGTTGGCATGGAAATTGGTTTATAATTATGTAAACACATGTCCTGTCATCTGCACTTATATCTTTTTAAAGTCTTCTAGCCTAATTTATAGAAGCGTTTTAAAGTTTTTAAACTTATAAAAATACATATGTATGTGTGTACAGCAGGGGAGGAAGGTATATCAAATGATTATTTGCCTAGATATACACTTGTCCCTGTTGCTATAGCAGCCTTCCCTGAGGATTTATTCTAAGAATGCGAGATAGATGGGAAAATAGAAAGACTATGAAGAGAATTTACTAAAGGAAAGAGGCAGTGATAGCCCACGGTGACCCACGATCCTGCATCTTATTTTGATCCTGCATATCATTATGAGATTTACTAAAGTTTTTTTCTGAAGTAACAGCAAGCCATACAAGATCATTGTCAGTTTCAGCGAATGTGGTGTTTAATAGGAGCATTAATTCCCTGTTATAGGAGTGATAGGGGAGTCATATCATGAAAAAAATAAAAGCTCTTTGAATTTACTAGACACACATTATGCTGTTATCTGCAATTTTCAGCCATTAATTAATAAATATAAGCAGCCAAATACAACTGGAAAATGTTGTTAACACAACTCACTCTTTCAGTAGCAGAAATTCATTCTGGTTTACGGAAATATTAATAGATATTATGATATGATATCATGGAATCTATATGGGATCTAAACATTTCTGTATTCAGCATTGTGTTTTTTTTTTACATGCAATTGTGTCTGCACGGGCGGAAACAGCTTTTAAATTGTGCACTCTTGACTCTGTTCACGTTGTGTAAAAAGGTAAATGGGGGTGGATACTAATACTGCATTGGGTATTACCGCTCTGCATTGCGGACCTATCAACTATAATAGTTGTCAAATATGAGTTTGTCGGTAACACAATGTTAAAAATTGCTGAAGGTGCTCATCGTGAGGCCTGTAGGACTTAGGCTGCAATGAGCGCCCAAGGTGCTCATTGGAGGCGCTCATCGCAAGCCATATAGGACTTTGCAACTGCGGGCGTCACAAACCGGGGCACGCAGTTGCAGGGCTGCAATAAATTACAAATTTAACAGCCGAACCATGGAACTGAAAGACCAGCAAAAAAGCCCAAATATGCATCAAATTAATCTACACACTCACACACAGCATAGGGGGAGAGCCAGGGAGCCTGTGAGTGAGGTGGCAAGATAACCGAGGCCAAAGGCAATAAAAAAGAGCCTGCAGCAGTAACACTTAACGCAAGCCAGTAACACTTAACACAATCCAGTAACATTTAACCCAAGACATTAACACTTAACCCAAGGCAGTAACACTTAACCCAAGTCAGTAACACTCATCGCGAGGCCCCCAAAATACACAGGGGGTGGGGGAGTGGCTCGCCATGAGCACCGAAGTTGATCATTGCAAAGCGCTCGTGATGAGTGCCAAAGGTGCTCAGAGGGGGCAGAGCCTTGCATTGTGTGACAAACAGCATTAGTACATGGGGGGAGAGGGGGGAGAGGCTCACAATGAGCGCCGAAGGCGCTCATCGCCAGGCCTGTAAAGTACACGGGGAAGAGGCTTGCAATGATTGCCGAAGGTGCTCATATGGGGCAGAGCCTCGCATTGTGTGGCAAACAGCATAGCCAGCCTTAAAATTTGCATTTGTCATTTTTGACGGGCAAGTCGCTAATTTATCATAAAAGTAAATTGCATGTACATCTGAATAACGCTAATGTGCAGAGGTAGATTGTGGCTTAACAAGCATCCTGTTTGTAATTCCCCCCTGTTTCTATTTATTTGTAACTGCCATCAGAGATATGAAATATTTATATCTAGTATAATAATGTCAATCAGCAGTAAATGAAAGCATAAAAGAAAGGTTTTATTAATTCATATTAATAGACAAAATAATGTGCGAAAAAGTGACAAATTACATAATTTGGAGAATAATATTTTATCTTTATAAATGTGGATAGCTAGCACTTCTAAAAATAACATTAAAAATAAATTGTAGTCCCTTAAAAAGAAATGGTCTGCTCTTATTGCTATTAATTGATTTCCTTGAATTGCTAATGCACTAAAAGAATTAACAAAGTTCTCTATTTCCCTACTTGGGAGAATAGTGATCCTAAAGATTCATCTCTTGTCACTTTTACTATATTTATTTAGAATGATACCATTAAAAGTTCCTCCACAAATTCTGTAAAAAAAAACAAAAGCTTTTCACAAAATTCCCGAAATTTTAATGTAGTCAGAATCAATCAAAATGCACTTTAAAGACAAAAAACTCAAGGTGGATTATTGCCTCCAAATTTATAACACTATTATTTAGAAACAATATATATAGTAGCAAGATTTATACAACTGATTTTATGGCACTACTCTAAACCAGCATTACCATTTAAAAAATAGAACAAGATTTATGATTTTAAATGGAAGTTAAGAACATTAAATGGTAGATGCATCCAAAATACCAAACAACATAAACAATATGTCACAATCAATCATATCATAAACTTACAGGAGACAGCTAAAAATACATATAAACTAGCACAACCACAATTTCCCTTAATACCCATAACTCAAAATAAAGATTTAGGGGATTGGAATAAACCCCATTTTTAAAATGGCAAGAAAAGGGGTGTTGCATGCTTATTTCATATAATAAGAAATGGTGAAATAATGACTTTTACAGAAGTTAAAACACATTGTGGTTTATATGACTCTGCTAGATAACAATATCTTCAAGTAAAACATTAAATATAAACATATCTAAAAATAAAGCTTCTTACAATCTTACTATTTTTTAAAGCCAATTGCAGAAATTATCCTGCACCATATCACAGCTATATAACATACTTAACCACCTAAATGCAAATAGTGCATGTAAACACATATGGAACTATATTCTAAATAGAGTAGATATCAGGAATTGGACACATCCATTCATATATGGTGGAAATGACCTAAAATTCTAATATTCTGTAGAACAGTTTAGGAAATTATGCAAATGTATTGGTTTATGAACTGCAGTTAGATCCAGTAATAATGCTACTAAATGGGCATTTAGAAGATATAGTGAGAAATGTACAAAACTAATTATACAAATATTAACTGTTGCTAGAACTGTCATAGCCTCTCAGTTGCTACCAAACACTTTTAGAAATAAAAGTTTGGCAAATATTTTGAATACAGAACACGTCTTATGGTATGCTGGAGCAGAAAGACCAACATTACAGTATTTAGAAACCATGGCCAGAATGTAAAAATGTAGATTTAATCACATTTTGGTAATTACCTTTCCCTTTTGTATAGGACTAAAATAAGGTATAGAGATTGAAGAATGATTTTATAAATTAATAAAATGTTGTCATGTAACTATGTTGTACTGTTATCTTTATGTGTTATTATTTGTTTACGTCTATGGTCTGTATGCATAAAAAAATAGTAAAATATGTTTTTAAAAAATGGCCAAATAAGTAATACGTTATAATTATCCACTTCATTTTTTCAACACATTAGTTTGTAAATACAAGCACAGCAGTGATCCACAGTACATATCAAACTGTAATGAACTAGTAAAATTCAAGATAATAATATTTTTGTAACTAGTATAGTTTTACCAATTGCCTCCTCAAACAGATTTGATCACTTGCTACCTTTCAAACTTTCTTCCATCTTGGTTGTTTTTAGTTATAGGAATGATTTGATCAATACATATTGATGGTCTATTGTGTGCACACATATGAGAGAACTGCAGTCCAAGAGCACAATTCAATTGCCAGGCCGCAACTCGTTTAGAGTAGGCTGTATGTCTGCGGGCCTGCTGCGAGCCCACAGCTGCAGGAACTTATGATGCTATTCAATTGGCCGGGCCTGCACATCGCAAACCATACTACCGAAAGTAGCATTTGGGAGCTTGAACATGATCGATGACGCAAGGCTGTAACTCCGGGTTAGAAATGTGGGTCCGTGACTCCTGGTTTAAGCACGACTTTGAAATCCAGACTCCATTTTTCATTAAAGTCTTGAATTACGAGTTACGATCAGACCAACATTCCAGATATAATGCAATATTGATAAAGCCATAAATATGATATTTTATTGCATGCGAGTTCCATTATATGTTACATAGTAGTTACATAGTAATTGAGGTTGAAAAAAGACTTTCAGTCCATCAAGTTCAACCTTTTAAGATCTCCTCTAATCTGTAATATGCAAATTAGTTATTAATTAATTGAATGCAGAGGAAGGCAAACAGAAAAAACCCAAGTAAAACTTAGCCAATCGTCTCAAAGGAAAAAAAAAATCCCTTCCCGACCACATATCTCTAATTATCCAGGATAGCCCTGAATGCCCTTTTTGATTAGAAATAAATCCAGTTCCCTTTTAAAGTTATCTATCAAATCTGCTGTCACCACCTCCTTTGGAAGAGAATTCCACAGATTAATCAGCCTTACTGTGAAGAATCCTTTAATTTCTTTAAGGTGAAATCTTTTGACCTCTAACCTCAAAGGACGTCCTCTTGTCAGTTGGAAATCTCTTGGCACAAAAAGCTCACTTGACAAATCTTTATACTGACCCTGGATGTATTTATATAAGGTAATCATATCTCCTCTTAGACACCTTTTTTTTCTAGAGAAAATAAGCTTAATTGGTTAGTCTTTGTTCATAACTTAGCCCCTCCATTCCCCTCGTTAGTTTTGTTGCCCTTCTCTATACCTTTTCCAGCTCTAAAATGTCCTTCTGATGAAGTGGTGCCCAAAATTGTGCTCCATATTCCAAATGATC
The DNA here is from genome assembly GCA_027410445.1 of Discoglossus pictus. NCBI lineage: Eukaryota > Metazoa > Chordata > Amphibia > Anura > Alytidae > Discoglossus > Discoglossus pictus. The sequence continues at coordinate 243,328,351 of CM050166.1, read as the reverse complement.
GTGTACTAGTGATTTGTATAGTGGCAGAATTATATTTGCTTCCCTTGCTTCTATACCCTTCTTAATACATGTTAATATTTTATTTGCCTTTGCATCTTCTGCTTGGCTTTGAGCACTGTTACCTAAGTGGTTATCCACAAGTACTCCCAAATCCCTTTCAATATCTGATACCCCTATATTTGCTCCATTAAGATTATAAATTGAATGGCTATTTTTCCTTCCCAGATGCATAACTTTACAAGTATTTATATGCAATCTCATCTGCCATTTAGATGCCCATTCCTCTATTTTATGTAAATCCCTTTGAAGGGAAAGTGCATCATTATCTGATTTAATTACCTTGCACATCTTAGTATCATGAGCAAACATGGAGAAACTACTTTAATCCTACTAAGTCATTAAAACATATGTTAAAAAGGGGAGAACCTAATACTAAACCTTGAAGAATCCCACTTACCTCATTAGTCCAATCTGACTATGTTCCATTTACAACAACCCTTTGCTTCCTGTCTTTTAGCCAGCTCTCAATCCATGAGCAGATATTTAATGCAATTCCTGTATCCCTTAGTTTGCACAATAGTCTCCCATGTGGCACTGTATCAAAAGCCTATGCAAAATCCAAAAGGACTACATCCACTGAGTTGCCTTGATCAAGGTTCCAACTCATAGAAACTATTTTTTTTTGTTTTGTTTGACATGACCTATCCCTCATTATTCCATGTTGACTCCTACTTATAATCCTGTTCAAATAGACATATTCTTGCATAAATATTATAATAATTGATTGCCAGGATCGATTTAACACAGAAATTGTATCTGTTTTGGCCGATTTGCAAGCTTGAGAATGGTGTTCTATGAAGACCTAACATCACTTTCCCTTTTAATAAAAGTGTTTATATATGCACTAGCGTATTGCCCGTCAAAAAATAACGGCAATCAGATGTGTATGTTTTAAAAGTTGTTTAGTTATTAATATACATATGGAATTGTAAGGTAGCTAATGTTGTTTTCTGTGTACTACTGAAATATAGAAATCAAATTAATAAATGAATTTACGTATTTTTATGCATTGTGTTGAAGAGCTGGCAATCTGTGTTGATGTTGAAGCAGCATTAGTGGTGTGGAGGTGCTGTGTAAGCGTGATGAACGTGTGCAGTGTAATATTGTGCGTGCGCGAGCCGAAACCGTTAACGTAGCTGTGTACTTCCGCATTATCCTGTGGTATGCGTGTTAGCGGATTATCGGTATGTGTTTTCCGTGGTTATAGTGCTGTAGCCTGGTTTTTGTTTTGTTCGTCCGGCATTTTTTCTGCGGTTTAACGGCTCTCCTCGCTGTGCGAGGCTCGCCAGGCGATGATCGCCTGCGGCGCTCATCGCTAAGCCCGCTAAAGTACTACGGTTTAACAGTTAATATGGTAAAACGGTCAAATGACGGTCAATAAAAATTAAATGTAGTGAAATTTGTTTGCCACACAACATGACGCTACATTTGTCCTTTTTTTTTTTCTTAAAATAAATATAATTTTTTTTTTTTACATTTTTTTTTTGTAACTTGCAACTTATATTTCATCAAATGCGTTGGTTTAGGCGGGAAATCCGATGTTGCGCGAGACAAAGTCGTTAAATCTGTGTTAATGCGTAAATCTGTAATTGTGTTTCATAAAATGTACTCGCTACTGTCTTTTTACTCATTGCGCGGTTAATCCGCATCCTTTATCTCGTTGTTTTTGAAGCACATACGTCTGTGGCTGTGTTTTACGCAGTTCGTAGTAGTATAGCCTCGTTTTATTTTTTTTTGGCGGCCATTTTTTTCTCGCTTAGCCGATTTTCGATCTTTGTAACTCGGCTAAATCGCTGTAAATTGGAGTTCCAACTCACTTCCAGACGTCCTGCCTGGTTCCCCATGCTGTAAGTGACCTTTATTTTTTAGTGTGTATTTAGTGGGTTTTTTTGTGTTTTGGTTCCGCCGCTTATGTCGTATTTTTTGTCATCTCGTATTTTTTTTCTAAGTGCTACGGTGTAATGGCTCGCCTGCAATGAGCGCCTGCGGCGCTCATTGCCAAAGTGCTACGTTTTAAGATAACGGCTCGCCTCGCTATGCGAGGCGAGCCTGAAATGAGCCCTTGCGGCGCTCATTGCCAAAGTGCTATGATTTAACGTCTCGCCTCGTTGCGCGAGGTTCGCCTGCAATGAGCGCCTGCTCATGCAACGCAGCGTGACGACGAATCGTAGTTAGACAATTATAATATGTGATTTACAGAGCTCCGGACATGTCACCACTTGGCACCAGTAACTTGTGGTTCGACTTTTGCCATTTGTGGGCTTGTTGGAGTGGTTAGTGAGGGGGATTCAGAGCAATTGAATAGCGATTTGCGATTTTAGCATTTGCAACTTTTGTGGCCGTGAAAGATCAAAGGCTTGAAGGGGCATTAACTTGTGATTTAAACCATCGCAGTGGATCACAGGCCAGAGCCCGTAACTCGTTCGGAGCCTGCAAAAAGACGCCCAGATCTACTGATAGCCTCAATTGAATGAGGCTCCAAATAGCCAAGTTGATTTTCAGATTACATTAATCTATTTATATATATATATATATATATATATATATATATATATATATATATATATATTTATATATATATATATATATATATATATATATATATATATATTTATATATATATATATATATATATATATAAAAATATATATATATATATATAAATATATATATATATATAAATATATATATATCAATTTATGTAAAGACTTTATTTGAAGCAAATTAAAAATTTAAATTCAGTTGTATAAGAATTAGTAATAAAAATGAAAACATGGAAGATTGTATAAATAATAAAATCATATGTAATACAATAAATCATACACCATGCCTGCTGCTGCACCATAAACATCTACAGAGGGAAACCCATATATATAGCACCTGGTGCAGAATAAAAGTTTCTAATAGTTTTCACATCACAGGATAGTAGCGTCCATCTATTTTTTTGTGTCAGGTAAAGATAGATGCAATTTCCACTTTTCAGCTCACACATTTGACATGAAAGATATCTATATATCTATAGATATACATCCCATTCTGGACCACTACCTTGTCGTGGTGAAGGGGCTTGTGTACTTCAAAGAAGCTGTGAGCTGTAACATGTGGGGTCACCCAAGATTGAGCAGTTCGTGGCAGAGATGTAAGACAAAACACAGTCCACTGGAGAAGGAACCTGCAACCCATTCCCATAATGTTGCTAAGATAACCAGAGACATAACGATATGGCACTGGAAGAAGAGCCCCTCATGTCTGAAGGTGCCTACCATATTACTGAGGAAGAGCAGAGGGCAAGTGCAAGTAGCACCAGATCAAATTAAGTGGTAGGGCCAAAGCCGAAAAGAGACTGATGTAGATGTGTCTCAAAGGGAAAGGAAAGTCAGTTGGTGCAAAGAATAATTCAACATTGAAACCTGGAATGTTAGAACTATGAACCAAGTCAATCACCACAAGTAATATTGATATAATATCAAATGTTAAAATAGGGTAACCCTTGGGGAATAGTGATCACAACACAGTCTCATTTGAGATTGAATACAAAAAACAGAGTTGTAAGGGGCCAACAAAAACTCTAAATAAAACTCTTTTAAAAGAACTAATTTTAATTGGCTAAGTACAGCAATACAAAATATAGACTGAGATAAAAAAAAACAGGGAAAAATACTGAAAATAAATGGACAACATACAAATTCTTAATAAATATACATACACATCGGCATGTACCATGAGGAAATAAAATTAATTGGAGTAAATCACATCCTATGTGGCTTAACAATGACTTAAAGGTCATGATAAGCAAAAAAACATGCATTTAAATTATACAAGAAGGAAGGAACAGAGACAGCTTTATGTGAATATAAGAAAATAAACCAGGCTTGCAAAAGGGCTATTAGACTGGCTAAAATAGAAAATGAGAAGTCAGTTCAAGGGAGAATAAGACTAAGACAAAAATATTTTTAAAATATATTAATGGTAAGAAGACGAGGAAGGAAGCTATAGGAACATTACAATGTGTCTGATAATTAGTGACCAGGAAAAGGCAGATGAGTTAAATAGGTTATTTTCTCCAGTATATACAAGGGAGTTACCAGTGGTTGAGACACTGCAACAAAATGGGGCTAAACTACCTTTACCAAATAATTGGTTAATGCAGGAAGAAATCCAAATGAGATTGGAGAAAATAAATGTTAATAAAGCCCCAGGTCCTGATGGAATACATCCAAGGGTACTGAGGGAACTGAGTTCTGTAAAAGCCAAACCATTATATCTAATTTTTCAAGACTCACTCATCACAGGGTTGCTACCAGATGACAGGGCGAAAAGCAGAAGTGATACCTATATTTAAGAAGCTAGCAGGAGCAAATCCAAGGAACTATAGTCCTGTAAGACTCACATCTGTAGTTGTTAAGCTTTTAGAAGGGTTAATAAGGGACAATATACAAGAATATGTCTATTTAAACAAGATCATAAGTGGGAGTCCATATGGATTTATGAAAGATAGGTCATTTCAGACCAATCTAATTACAGTGCCTTGCAAAAGTATTCACCCCCCTTGACTTTTTACCTATTTTGTTACATTCCAGATTTAAGTTTAATGTTTTGTTAATCTGAATTTTATGTGATGGATCAAATACAATAGTCTAAGTTGGTGAAGTGAAATGAGAAAAATATATACATAAAATTATTTTTTAGAAATAGAAAACAGAAATTTGGCATGTGCGTATGTATTCAGCCCCTTTGTTATGAAGCCCATAAAAAGCTCTGGTGCAACCAATTACCTAGAAGTCACATAATTAGTGAAATGATGTCCACCTGTGTGCAATCTAAGTGTCACATGATCTGGCATTACAATTACACACCTTTTTTGAAAGGCCCAAGAGGCTGCAAAACCTAAGCAAGAGGCACCACTAAACAAACACTGCCATGAAGACCAAGGAACTCTCCAAACATGTAAGGGACAATGTTGATAAGAAGTACAAGTCAGGGTTAGGTTACAAAAAAATATCCAAATCTTTGATGATCCCCAGGAGCACCATCAAATCTATCATAACCAAATGGAATGTACATGGCACAACAGCAAACCTGCCAAGAGACGGCCACCAACCAAAACCCAAGGACTGAGAAAGGAGGGCATTAATCAGAGAAGCAGCACAGAGACATGAGATAACCCTGGAGGAGCTGCAGCGTTCCACAGCAGAGACTGGAGTATCTGTACATAGGAAGACAATACGCCGTATGCTCCATAGAGTTGGGCTTTATGGTCAGAGTGGCCAGAAGAAAGCCATTACTTTCAGCCAAAAACACATTTTGAGTTTGCGAAAAGGCATGTGGGAGACTCCAAAAATGTATGGAGGAAGGTGCTTTGGTCTGATGAGACTAAAATTTTACTTTTCGGCCATCAAAGAAAACGCTATGTCTGTGGCAAACCCATCACATCACCCAAAATACACCATACCCCCAGTGAAACATGGTGGTGGCAGCATCATGATGTGGGAATGTTTTTCAGCAGCCAGGACTGGGAAACTGGTCAGAGTTGAGGAAAAGATGGATTGTGCTAAATACGGGAATATTCTTGTACCACTCTGTTCATGATTTGAGGCTAGGACGGAGGTTCACCTCCCAGCAGGACAATGACCCCAAACACACTGCTAAAGCAACACTTAAGTGGTTTAAGGGGAAACATGTAAATGTGTTGGAATCGCCTAGTCAAGGCCCAGACCTCAATCCAATAGAAAATCTGTGGTCAGACTTAAAGATTGCTGTTCACAAGCGCAAACCATCCAATTTGAAAGAGCTGGAGCAGTTTTGCAAGGAGGAATGGGCAAAAATCCCAGTGGTAAGTGATGGCAAGCTCATAGAGACTTATCCAAAGCGACTTGGAGCTTTGATTGCCGCAAAAGGTGGCTCTACAAAGTATCGACTTTAGGCGGTTGAATAGTTATGCACATTGACTTTTTTCTGTTATTTTGTCCTATTTGTTGTTTGCTTTATTCAACATCAAATACTATGTAACTATGTAACCAAGTGGTCAAGAATGAGATGACAGGGTTAAACATTTATATCCTGGGAATTAGTGAACTTAAATGGACTAGAATGGGACATTTCACATCAGACAACCACCAGATTTTCTACTGTGGTCAAGAATCCTGCAGAAGTCATGGAGTACCCTCATATTCAATAAAAGAGTGGCCAAAACAGTGCTCTGTTAAAACCCAATAAATTACAGAATGATTTCAATTTGAATTCAAGGCAAGCCATTTAACATCACAGTGATCCAAGACTATGCTCCAACCATGGATGCTGAAGAGGCTGAATGTGTCTAGTTCTACTAGGGTATTCAACACTTCATAGATATAACACAAAAAAGATGTTACTATCATGTTAGGAGATTGGAATGCTAAAGTAGGGAACCAAAAGACGCCAGGGAAGTTTGGCCTTCAGATATAAAATGATCAGGTCAGAGATTAGTAGAATTGTGACAAAATAATTATCTGGTGATAGCAAACACCATCTTTCAACAGCCTCAAAGACGACTCTACACATGGACATCACCAGATGGACAATATAGAATTCAGATTGACTATATGCTTTGCAGTCAAAGATGAAGGAGCTCTATACAATCAGCAAAAACAAGACCTGGAGCTGACTGAAATAAAGAGGAGAAATCACCAGAGCAAGGACATATGAATAATATACCTTATGTATATGCAGAGTAAGTAAATAATAGATTGAAGGGACTAGACATGGTAGATAGAATGCCCGAAGAACAACATTATCCAGGAAACAGCAACAAAGAATATTCCTAAAAGAAAAAAAACTAAGAAGAAGGCAAACTGGCTGTCTGATGAGGCTTTGAAAGTAGCCCAAGAAAGAATTAAAGTTAAAGATAGTAGAGATAGGAACATTTTTATCCAACTGAATGTAGAATTCCAGAGGATAGCAAGAAGAGACAAGGTTACATTCTACAATGAGGGATGTAAAGAGATTGAAGAAGAATGAGTAAATCAATAGATCTCTTCAAGAAAATTGGGTATCTCAAAGGCACCTTTCATGTCAAAATGGGCGTAATAAAAGAAAAAAAATGGTAGGGCCTTAACAGAGAAGATTAGATAAAGAAAAGGTGGCAGGAATACATTGCAGATCTATACAAGAAGCATCTTAACAGCGGTGATGACCTCAATAGTTTGTCCAATGAGCTGGAGCCAGACATCTTGGAGAGCGAAATGAGATGGGCCCTAGGATGCCTTGCTGATAACAGGGCTGCAGGAATTGATGGAAACCCTACTGACTTATTCAAAATTCTACAAGATGATGCTGTGAAAGTGTTGCTTGCCTTGAGTCAACAAATTTGTAAAACTCAACAATGGCCAATAGACTGGAAATCACTCTAACCCCCCCAAAAAATGCAAAAGAGTACTCTAGTTATCAAACAATTACACTAATTTCACATGCCAGCAAGGTAATGCTTAAGATCCTACAAGCTCGTCTTATAATAGGTGGACCTGGAACTACCAGATGTGCAAGCTGGGTTCCGCAGAGGAGGAGGCCCAAGATATCAATTTGACAATGTCCACAGGATAATAGAGAAAGCAAACGAGTTCCAGAAAAAAACACATACTACTACTTCATAAACTATTCTAAAGTATCTGACTGTGTGGATCACAACAAAATGTGGCATGTTCTTATGTGCCTCATGAAGAATCTGTATGTGGACCAAGAAGCCAAGGTAAGAAATGGACATGGGACAACAGAATGGTTTTATTCAACTTATATACATATTACATCATGCGTAAGGCCAGGCTGGATCTATCCAAAGCCAGAATCAATATTGCTGGAATAAATGTCACCAACCTCAGATACGTGGATGATACTACTTTGATGGCTGAAAGTGAGGAGGAACTAAAGGACCTATATTATGAGCGTATAAGAACAGAATGCAAAAGATGGCCTACTGCTCAACATTAGAAAGATGAAGATCATGATAAATGGCAATCTCAGTTCCTGGCAAATAGACAGGGAAGAAGTGGAGTGAGTGACAGATTTTATATTCCTCTTCAGATGGTGACTGTAGCCATGAAATTAAAAGATGTTTGCTAATGGGGAGGAAAACTATGGCAACCTTGGACAAGCTAGTAAACAGTAAATATATTACATTATCAACAAAGGTCTACATAGTTACAACTATGGTACTCCCATTAGTAACATATGCATGTGAGAACTGAACCATAAATAAGTCTTAGCGCTATAGAATTGACTCCTTTGAATTGTGGTGTTCGAGAAAAAATACTTTAAGTCCCTTGGACTGCAAGAAAATCCAATAAATCAGTCAATGTAGGAAATGAAGACAAACTGTTCACTAAAAGGTATGATCATGAGGCTGAAGCTCAAATATTTTGGCCATATAATAAGATGTCATGATTCCCTAGAGAAGACTCTGATGCTGGGAAAGATTGAAGGCACAAGAAAAAGGGGATGACAGTGGTGGAGATGGATAGATGAGGTCACTGAAGCAATGAACATGAACTTGATGGAGCTCAGAGGGGCAGTGACTAAGAGACGTACCTGTCATGCTAAGGTCCATAGAGTCATGGAGAATCATATGCGTCTGAATGACTAAACAACAAAAAACAACAATATATATATATATATATATATATATATATATATATATAGTGGCAGTGTGCCCCCTAGTGAAGAAATAGTTAATTCCTGTGGCGGTGATCAGAGTTTAATTGAAGCACAGGTATGGACAGCCTTTAAAACTTTAAGATATAGAGGAGATAGGAGGAGCCACCAATTATACACTGTAGCCTAGCAGAGTGTACAGGCTGTGAGGAGCCTGAAAGTTACAGCTAGCAGAAAAGACTGTTTGATTTTGGACTATTGCAATTTAGAAGGGCCCCTATTCAATTGAGCAATCGTTAGTTACTGAAGCCCTTAAAGTAACATATGCGCCTTCTGATTGGCTAATGTAACTGTCAATCATATTTCAGCCAATCAGAAGGCGCAGATGCTTGGAGCCAATCAGAATGTAATTCACCCTTATGGGATGTATCCCATTCTGATTGGCTTAAAGCAATTACACCTTCTGATTGGATTAAATATGATTGTCAGTTACATCAGTCAATCAGAATGGGATACAGGGGTATATCCCATTTTGATTGTCTCACACCATTTGCGCTTTCTGATTGGCTGAAATCTGACTGACAGTGATTTCACCCAATCAGAGGGCGCAATTTTGTTTTTTTATATCGGAGCATGCGCAAGAACCTCCATATAAGGCAGGGAGCTCCTCAGGGGAGGAGCTCCGTTAATAGTTCATTTTTGTTTTAGAACTTCAGTATTTTTTTTGAGGGGCCGTGCCTGGGCCGGAGGACTGAAGACTGGGGCATCGCTGGACATGGTTGGAGGGGCATTTTGGCCAGGTCACTGGTCTAATGAACCCTTTCCTTTTAACAGGTTGTGAGTTTCTTTTTTATTTTGATAGTGTTTGATAGTCCTGGAGGACCCTCATGGCACTTATAGTGTTTATATAGGGCTTAACAGCATCCTATAGGGGACTTTATAGACCCCTATTGGACTGATGTGGTTAATCAAAGTCTCATGAAGGTCTATATAGACCCCAAGGTTAATTTTAGGTTCCATGGGGGTACTTACAGAACCCCCATGACAGGGGTCAACTATTTGTGTGCCGCAGGCTCTTTAAGGACCCGCGGCTGGAATTTTGAATTTTAAATGCAGCGTGGGTCCCGATCGGGACTCCTGCTGAAAGGGATAATGTAGGGACACTGCGGGGGTCCTGATGGGGACCCCCAGCATAGGGGGGTGTTAATTTTCGGTGCCGGGAAGGTACTTTGAATACCCCCCGTGGCAGGTGTTCACTGTTTAACTGTCGCGGGGGTCCCAATCGGGCCCCCCGCAGCAAGGGGTAATGTCGGTAGCCTGCGGGGGTTCTCACAGGCTTTCCTCAGTCAAGCTAAGGATTTATTTTGCCATTGGCTACATCTAAACCCGTTACCACAGGTTTGACTAATTGATAAAGTTCACGGCCGCATTTCCAAAGTGCACCAAAATGTTTTACTGGCTTGTATCTCAAGCCCTTAGCTTGCAGCCCCTTCTAATTTAACAGCACTGCAATTTCAATTGTGGGGCTCATGTTGCAGGGCTCAAGTTGCACTTACTGGGCTACAGTTTAATTGCTCTGTTACTTCAAATTTCAAGCCTGCAGACTTCCGGCTGGTATGAAGTAAACTATAGGTTTGCAATTGAATGGAGGCCAAGGTGTATGCTGTTTTTGGAAAGCTGTTTGGCTACATAAGGAATTGCTGATAACTGAAGCTGCAAGATTTGCAGCTTGAAAACAAGACAAAGAAAGGTGTTTAAACCTGCTGGATGCAGGAAACTAAGAGGAAAACTGCAGAGATAAAGACACTTTAAAACGATTTTATGTTTATGTCTAAAGCTTGACAGAGTTGAAAAAGCAACTACAGACTCATCAGATGTAAGCTGGTTTCAAAAGGGATGCCAGAGAGAAAGTTTGTCTGCATGGACTTTAGCCTTTGAAATGAAAGGCACATTTTTGCTGCAAGAATTGCTGCATCTGAGCTTGGAGTCAAATTGAAGCGAAACAGCCTGGAGATTGTTTTCAAGCAATAAAAGGAACCATTTCAAGAAACTGTAAATAGACCCCAGTGAGAATACAGAATATAGGGTCCCTGGGGTGGGGCATTTGGAGTGTAGGGTGGGCCAGTGCCCCACACGTCTGTGTGAACAGGAAAGAGAGCTGTCTGAGGAGAAAAGAGTCTTGGAAAATAGCAGTGTTAAAAATGTACTATACAAAGAATGGACTGTAAAAGGCTAACTAGGGTCCCTGTCTTGCAGTGAGTTAGTTTGTGTATGTATATTTATCATATATATAGTTGTGGTAGGTACAATTTGTCGGTCACGCTATGTTAAAAATGACGGGCTTGCGCATGTGCAAGGAGCGCTCATCACAAGGCCCGAAAGTTACATGTTTGGCCGGGGCTGCAAAGAGCGACCGAAGGCGCTCATCGTCAGACGCCCACCCCTTTGAAAAAGGCTGGCAATGAGCACCAAAGGCGTTCATTGCCAGGCCCACGATGAGCACTGAAGGAGCACATCTCAAGGCCCGCAAAACTTTGAACAAATTACGGCTTTAACCGCCACCATTTTTTGCAATTCCGTAACTCTGAAGCAGTTTGGGGGTCACCAAAAGACCCCAATTGACTACCAAATGACCTTACAACCTCACACACCACAAGGGGAGAGGCGGGGAGCCTATATGTGAGGTTGAAAGCTAATTTGCTATTCAATTGGCGTGTTATGAGAAGCCAGAAAACAGCTATGCGAGAATAAAAATTCAAGCCAGTAAATCCCAAACACATTTCGGCCTTGGGGAAATTTATCAATTTCCCAAGACCACAAATGGTTTCAGACACATAGAGCACAGAGGAGGGAGAAGGAGGAGAAAGACACAATGAGCAGCGAAGCCTCTTATTGAGGGTGTTGCAATGAGCGCCAAAGGCGCTCATCACGAGGCCTGTAAATTAGAGGGGGGAGAGGCTCACAATGAATGCCGAAGGCGCTCATCAAGAAGCCTGCAAGTTAGAGGGGGAGAGCCTCGCATTGTGTGGCAAACAGCATTGCCAGGCTTCATCATTTTTGACCGGCAAATCACAAATATATATATAGTAGCGACATGCCCGTCAAAAAATGGCGGTCAATAAAAGAAAGTGTTGAAATGCTGTTTGTCACACAATGTGAGTGTACTGTGTGCCTCAAGTAACTAAATTCATTAAAAAACAGAAATCTACATTACATAAAATAAGAAAAACTAAAATCACCAAAAATATAAAATGTACATTACAGAACAAAAAAAGAAAACTAAGTCACAAAAAATAAAAAAGGAACATTATAGAAAATAAAAAAATACATGACACCCCCCCCACTAAAAATGTTTTTTTTAATTACACACCTGAAAAGGAAATACATATAATACATACAATACAATACAAACATATATTACATACAATCCAATACAATTAAATAAAATACAATACAATACAATACAATTAAATACAATACACCCCTATCTAATATACATGCCACTATCTAATATACATGCCACTATGTAATATACATGCCACTATCTAATATACATGCCACTATCTAATATACATCCCACTATGTAATATACAACCCACTATATAATGTAATATACATCCCACTATCTAATATACAATACTATCTAATAATACATCCCCCTATCTATCTATATTATATACAATACATGCTATCTCTATATATATCTACTCTAATTCTAAGCTACAATAAAATAATTAAGACCACTTACCTTTAAGATGTTTCTTCAGATCAGCAACCTAGGGTAAAAAAGATTTAAAAAATTAATACAACACGTTTACATGAAATAACTAAACATTCTAAATATTCTAAATATTATACTCACCTTTCCAGCATGTCACGTCCCAGCATGTCACGTCCCAGCATGTCCCGTCCCAGCATGTCACGTCCTCCATGTTCCGTCCTCCATGTTTGCGTCTTGTCCGGCGCTGCTCCTGTAAAAAAAAAACATTACATTAGTAAACATAAAACAAAGTGAAATAAACACAATGTACATTATACTTACCTTTCTGCGATGTCTCCGGCCTCCTGGTGTTCTTCTCCGGAAGCATCCGCGCGTTTAAAAAAAAATAAAAAAAAGCAACACACATCCACCGAATAAAATTGGCAATGGCGGCTTCTGATTGGCTGAAAAGGCTGTCTATAAAATTCAGCCAATGAGAAGACCCCAATTGTTAACCAATAAAAAAAGTATACACCCCAAAATACAACGCTGATTAGATAACACACCTGTCAATCTTTATTTGAACCAATCCTAAGGCTTTATTGCCATCAGCCAATCTCAATGGAGTATACCCCCACGTACTGATTGGTGAAGACATCTGCGTCTTCCCATTGGCTGTAATATTGATTGATATTAACAGTAGCCAATGAGAATGCGTGAGGGTGTATTCCATTGTGATTGGCTATTGTCAGTGCAACCAATCAGAATGTGCAGAGGCTCCAACCAATCACCCTGTGGGGGTGTATTCCATTGTGATTGGCTGAAGGCATCTGCGCCTTGTGATTGGTTTAAATAAAGATTGACAGGTGCATTATCCAATCAAAGTGGGATTTTGGGGTGTATCCCTTTGTGATTGGTTCACACATTGGCGCCTCCTGATTGGGTGAATTTGATAGACAGCGTTTTCAACCAATCAGAAGGTGCCATTGCTTATTTTCTTCCGGAAAAGTCTCCAGGAGCCTCATTAGCGTCGGGGATGTCCGGGAGTGCGTATGTAAGTATATATATATCTTTTTTTCTTTATACAGGGCGTGGCAGAAGAGGATCCGGAGGAGGCCGGAGACATCGCGCGGAGGTAAGTAGAATGTAGATTATGTTTATTTTGATGTATGTGTATTAATGTTGTGTTTTTTTTAACAGGTGCCGCATCAGAGAAGGATTAAATGAATAAGGACCGGACATGCCGGAAAGGTGAGTAGAATATTTAGAATGTATAGAATGTTTAATTATGTACAGTAAACGTGTTGCACTAATTTTTTTTTTTTTTTTTTCCGTAGGTGGCTGATCTCAATGGACATCTGCAAAGGTAAGTGGTCTTAATTATTTTATTTTAGCTTAGAATTAGATTAGTTTATATATAGATAGCATTTATTGTATGTTACCTAGGAGTATGTGTTTTATATAGATAGCATAGGATGTATTGTAGATAGATTGTGGTATTTATTTAGATAGATTGGGGATGTATTATTATATAGATAGGATGTATATTAGATTATGGTATTTATTTAGATATATTGTGTGATGTATATTAGATAGGGGTGGGGATGTATTATTATATAGATAGGATGTATATTAGATTATGGTATTTATTTAGATAGATTGTGTGATGTATATTAGATAGGGGTGTATTGTATGTAATTGTATTGTATTTTATTTTGTTTGTATTGTATTGTATGTAATTGTATTGTATTATATGTATTTCCTTTTCATGTGTGTAATTTTTTTTTCTGTAGTGAGGGGGGGTTGTAATGTTTTTTTTTTTTCTGTAATGTTCCTTTTTTTATTTTTTGTGACTTAGGTTTTTTTATTTTCTGTAATGTAGTTTATTTTTTTTGTGAGTTAGGTTTTTTATTTCATGTAATGTAGATTTTTTTTTCTGACTAGGCTTTTTTATTTTCTGTAATTAGAGTGGTAGGGGTTAATAGGGAGTAGGTAGTGTAAGTGTTAATAGGTTAGTGTAGAGGTGTTTAATTGATATTTAATGTTTTATTGGGGGGGGTATAGTGCAGTGTAGTGTTTATAGTTAGTGTCATGATGGTCCTAGAGAAAATCATGGTACTTATGTGGTTAATGTAGTGTTGTAACAGGCCCATAATGGTGTTAATATACCCTTATGGGACTGATGGGGTTAAATAGAGGCTTATGGGGGTCTGTATTGACCCCCATGAGTGACAGGGTTAATGAAGGGCTTATGGGGGTCTATATTGACCCCCATGAGTGACAGAGTTAATGAGGGCTTTATGGGGGTCTCTATTGACCCCCATGAGTGACAGGGTTAATGAAGGGTTTATGGGGGTCTATATTGACCCCATGAGTGACAGAGTTAATGACGGGTTTATCGGGGTCTGTAATGACCCCCATGATTGACAGGATGACAGTGTATATTTTTTTTCTTTTACAACGGGTCCTTTAAAGACCTTTACGGTACTTTAAGGACCTGTAATGCGGGAATTTTGAATTTTTATTGCAGCGGGGGTCCCCGATCGCGTGTAATCGGGACCCCCACTGCGATGGTTAATGTGGGGTTAATTCAGGGCTCCGAGCTTATCTCAGATCCACTGGGGTTAATGCAGGTTTCTGAGCTTATTTCGGATCCCTTCTTGGGTAATTTGTACGTGGCTGCGCTGTGAGCCTAGTTTTCGTTTTTTCGGTGGCCATTTTTTCTTTCGCTTAGGGGAATTTCGTGTGTCTGAACTGGGGACTTAAATGGAGGTGTAACTTCACTTTCAGAGGTCCTGGGTGCCCCCCCCCCCCCCTTGCTATGGGTAAGCACTTTATGTAGTTTGTGTGAGTATTTGGTGTGTATTCACTGTTTTTAGTTGCGCGCGGGTCGGCCGTTATAGTCGTATTTTTAGTGCATGTGGGGGTTTGTTACGTTAAAGTTGGTTCCGAGGTGCGTTTTTTTTCTAAGTCGTGCGTGTGACGTGTTTAACAGCTCACCTCGCTATGCGAGGCTCGGAAGCAATGAGCGCCTTCGGCGCTCATTGCCTCTCATTGCCTAAGTGCTACGATTTAACGCCTGCGGCGCTCATTGCCTAAGTGCTATGGTTTAACGGCTCGCCACTCGCATCGCTAAGTCGTACGCACTACGCAAACAGCGTGACGATGAATCGTAGTTAAACAATTATAATATGTGATATATATATATATATAGACTGCTACCTTGTCGTGGGCAGGTCATAGCAGAGAAGTCAGGAAAATTGCAGTCCACTGGAGAAGGAACTGGCAACCAACTCCAGTAACTTTGCCATGAAAACCTTGTTGATTAGTACACCCAGACACAACATGCCAAAATGTGATGCAGTCCATAAGATCACGGAAAATCCCACAAGACTAATTGACTGAACAACAACAAATATATGTATATATATATATATATATATATATATATGTATACATAAGTGTGTGACATGCTGACAAGGACTCACAGCCTTACACAGTCATACACTCATTTACACACTCTTACAGTTTCACTGCTGTGCTAATACTTTTCTTTAGCTGGAACAGCAGGACGATGAACCAAAGTAAAAGGAAGTGTAGAAAACCATGCGATTCCCACAAAAGGGCAGATCTCAGGTACTGCATTGAGCATGTCAGGAGCCAGGAAATGGGAAATGATACATTGTTTGTACCTGCCTTTGATTGGCTACAACTAATTATGAATTTCATGCTCTTTTAGCTTGACTTTTCAGAGACATTCTTTCTCAAAATCACCTGCCAGAAAACTGAAGAAATCTTTAGGGTAAGTTTATTAATATTTATTTGGGGATTCTTTCATGTAAAAAATGTTTGCATACACTACTGATACTCCTCTATCAGATGCAATGATAATCTATGAAACTTCCATACACCTTTAGTATATGTCATCAGTAATATTATGAATGATGTCTTTTTTCATATTATATGGATTATATTTTTTATTTATATCATATGTGACATCATGAATGATGTCACCTAATGTCATGAATGATATCATCAAAAATACCTTTGCGGGAGGATAGAGGGATTTTAAGGTATATGATATATAGAGGAGTTGGCCTGAAGCCTACAACATTATTATTATCGTTTATTTGTAACGCTCCAACATATTCCGTAGCGCTATACAAAAGTTAATTTCAAGGCAAAGACAAATTTAATATTAACACATTGCAAAGAATGGAGGGCCCTTTCTTTGAGCATAGAATCCGGTGTCCATAGTGTTTTTCCAAAAGCACCAGGCAAGATCGAAAACTTGCAGACTTACAATCTAAAAGGATGACCCAAAGGTGCTTGTGGAGGCGTTAACTCAATCAGTGTGTAGAATGCTCTGTCCAGATTTACTTTTGCTAGAATATTATTATTTTTTATGATTTTTTTTAAAGATATCAGTTCAAAATGAATCCTTCAAATACACTCAGTGAATATCAGCTGTTGCCTAATTATGCTCTTATTCTGAGATCAGTCTGGGCGGGCTGGTAAAATGGTGCGGTGTGTAGTGTCAGAACAGGAATAGCAGGACTCATGTGTGCGTATGTAGGTGTAGTGTCAAGGCGCAGGGTGTAGTGTCAGTACAGAAACAGCAGAGCTCACACTATGGTTATAAAGGTGTAGTGTAAGGGAGCAGTGTGTAGTATCAGTACAGGAAGAGTTGAGCTTACATTGCCTAAATGAATAGCATCAGAATTATTGTGTGTAGTTTCAGAACACATGCAGCATCATGCTGTATGTTGTTAACACAGGAACAGCAAAGCTCCCACTAGCTGTATGAAGGCACATAATCCAGATACTGTGTATAGCCTCAGGAATAGCAGAGGTCACACTGTCTGCATGAAGGTGCAGTATCCATATGCTGTGTGATGTATAAGTACAGGAAAAGCAGATGTTGCGCTGTCTGTATGAAGGTGCAGAATCATAGTGCGTGTGGTGACAGTACAGGAACAGTAGCACACACAGTCTGTATGAAGGTGTAGAAAAAAGATACTGTGTGTAACATCTGTATACTGCACCTTCATACAGCATGTGTGAGCACTGTGTGTATTCTCAGGATTAGAAGAGCTGACAATGAAATTGTATGAAGGTGCTGTATCCAGAAGCTGTCTGTATTGCCAGTAAAGGACATGTAGAGAGAGCTCACACTATCCTTCACTCTGTAACTGCTGCAAACATGGAGGTTACATGTCAATCTTGTAGGGTTTACAAGTCCGATGCGATCGGACTCACATCGCGCAATGTACGAAATAACATAAATAAATTAAGTAAATGTTCTAGACCATGTGGGTGGCATGATATGTATTAACTCTTGATTTCTGAGATGGATATAAAGTGAATAGAAAAAAATAATTTTTTTTACCGATTTGCGAGCTTTGATATTAATTCTAACGTCTTCATTTCTCCATATTTTACAGTGCAGTATTGATTTTTTATTTGCTTTTACAGTGCTACGAACAGGTATTTATCCCCTTGCGAGTCCTCTCTAGTACTTGTAGGATTTGGGGCTACATTTGCCATTTACAGGTGTGACAACAATTGCGGGCTTAAGGAAATGTAGTAATTTAATAGTGATTAGCTTTTGTAACATTTACAGGGTTGAAAGATCAAAGACTTAGCTGGGTCAGAGTTACAATGTTGACAACCACAGTTGTGTATCAGCCTGTAATCCGCAAATTGTTTGCGGATAGATAAAAGAGGCCTTTTTAATAACTGTAACTTTTGCGGGCTCCTTTACAGGCTTCAGGAACTACAATTAGTGGAATTTAATGAGGCACTTGGAGTTGTGGCCGGTCCCACTTTTGAAACAAGAACTGCTTTAAACGTTCCAAACTTTTTTCAGCTTCATCTGAAAATGGTGTAAAGCTACATGGTATGAAGCTAACCATAGGATTAAGGAGTTTTCCTGAAGGAAGGATATACAGGAAATGCTGTAAATATCTGCTCATGGATCGAGAGGTGGTCAAAAGACAGGAAGCAAAGGGTTGTGGTAAATGGATTATACTCCGATTGGACTAATGTGGTAAGTGTGGTTCCTTAGGGTTCAGTATTAGGTTCTCTCCTTTTTAACATATTTAATAGTGACTAAAGTGGGACTGTAAAGTAGTGTCTCCATTTTTTCTGATGACACGAAGTTGTGTAAGGTAATTAAATCAGAAAATGATGTACTTTTCCTCCAAAGTGATTTACTTAAAATAGAGGAATCCGCATCTAAATGGCAGAAGAGATTTAATATGAATAAATGTAAAGTTATGCATCTGGGAAGAAAAAGATAGCCATGCAATTTATAATCTTAATGGAGCAAATCTAAGGTTATCTTATATTGAAAAGATTTTTGGGATTACTTGTGGACAGCCACAAAGGTAACATTGCTCAATACCAAGCAGCAGCTGCAAAGGCAAATAAAATATTAGCATGTATTAAGAAGGGTATAGAAGCATGGAAAGCAAATATAATTCTGGCACTTAACAAATCCCTAGTATGCCCTCATTTAGAATATGGAGTACAATTTTGGGCACCACTTCATAAAAAGGAAATTTTAGAGCTGGAAAAAGTGAGATGGGCAACAAAAGTAATAAGGGGAATGGAGGGTGTAACGGAACCCATCACTGTTTTACCTTGTTTTATGGTTATTTAATTATTATGGTTAAAATATGATCCTACTGTTATACTGTATGTATGTTGGTTTATGCTCTGCAGAATATTAGCCCAGACTATTGCAGACCTTGGCATAATAGATAATCCTATTACAGAGACTCCTCATAAGATAAGGAAGTCTATTGTATAAAGTGTTTTCATTATAAGACATAAGAACAAAGGGAAGGATGATCTAATCAATGTCTGATTGTATCAAAGTAGCCAGATAGCCTCAGGGAGGTGTGACCACACCTATTGTCCCTCTATGTGTATTGTGTGGCCAACTATGGGGGATGTGTATTGCCTGTGGGAAGAGATGTGTATATATATTTCTGCACAACAAAATAAAGACAGTATTATTTGACTCCCAATTGAGTGTCGTCCAATATGGGAGGTTGGGGATGGTGAGACTGTAGTGCTTCTTGGATATTTTACCGTATACCAGCAGAGATATTGGATTCGTGTTCCAACTCCGTTACAGAGGGACTAAGTTATGAAGAAAGACTAACCAAATTAAACTTATTTTCTCTAGAAAAAAAGCCTCTAAAAAGAAGATATGATTACCCTATATAAATACATCCAGGGTCAGTATAAAGCTTTGTCAGGTGAACTTTTTGTGCCAATAGGTTTTCAACTGACAAGAGGACTTCCTTTAAGGTAAGAAGTAAAAAGATTCCACCTTAAAGAAAGAAAAGGGTTCTTCACAGTAAGGATGGTTACTCTGTGGAATTCTCTACCAAAGCAGGTGGTGACAGTGTATTTGATAGATAAGTTTAAAAAGGGACTGGATATATTTTCAATGGCATTCAGTGTTATCCTGGTTAATTAGAAAGAGAGTAATGAACCAGGGAGGAATTCAATTGCCAGTATCTGGGGTCAGGAAGGATTTTTTTTCCCTCTTAAGATGATTGGCTAAGTTTCACTTGGGTTTTTCTGTTTGCCTTCCTCTGGATCAATTAACAACTAATCTGCATATTGCAGATCAGAGGAGATCTTAAAAGGTTGAACTTGATGGACTAAAAGTCTTTTTTCAACCTCAATTACTATGTAACTATATGAGATCAAATGCAATATGTCTCTCATACATATATTATTAATATTATTATTATATTTATTTGTAATGTGCCAACATTTTCCGTAGTGCTGTACAGGGGTTGAGTACATGGCAAAAACAAAATGAACACCTTATAAAGAATGGAGGGCCCTGTTTTTGAGCTTAAATCAAACTTACAATCTAAGGTATTTTATCAGAATGTTATATTTCTAGGATTTGGGATGCTAGCTTTGTTCTTTGTAATTCTGTTGATCTTGAAGTTATTCCTGGTGGAATGTCTTTGTTTTCCTTTTATCTTTCACCTTTGAATTTGTATAACTTGCCTTGAAGCTTAGTCTTTCTAACTTCTCTGTTGTGTTTTGTTTTGATGTCCTACTACAATTTATGAATTTACTGCCATGCTTTCTTTGTTACTTGCTTGAAGTGTTAGATGGTGAACACATTCAATCAGGCTTACAACAATTCAACTAAATAAGGCATATATTATATCAGTATTAGAGGAATTTGGATCCTTGGAGAACTACTGCAGTTTAACATATGGACATTTTAATGCTGGCTCTCTGTGGTTTGCACAGTTTTCTGTATTATTATAAGTCAATCAGCTATGCAATCCCATTGTACTAAGAGAAAAGGAGATAACACCATAACCAAGTAAAATACTGCAGAAACACAAAAATAATGCTTAATCTACATATATCAATATGACATTAACTGTTAAACATTGAATACAAATATCAAAAGAGAGCTACCCATTTGCATTTTTGTATTTTAAGTAAATATATATTGCATAAAATATTTGATATACCATATTGTTAGATAAATCATCTACTCATAGATTTCCAATTTAAAAAGCTACAGGGAAAAAAATGAAACCAATATAATGACTTCAGTTTGTTTAAATGTCCATGCAATTAATATCCCCACTATTATTACCAAGAGGGCATATCTGTAAGGTTGTCAAAAATAAAGCCTCAATATGCACAGGCCAATAAAAGTGGTGTTAAAGGCAAAATTAAATATCATGCTTACATAAACATGTTCGGATCCACAAAATCATATCTGTATATAATAATTAATAAAGTAAGGCTATATTTTTGTTCTCCCAAATGTTATTAAGTATAGTTTTCAAAAGAGAATGGAGTAAATATGAATAATAATACTGATAAACACAAATAGATTTCTTATAGGCAGTAATGAGCTAACTAGCACTTCATAAAAAAAGAGATACAGTAAAAGCAGAGCAGTTTAAAATGACTTTGGTCTTTTAAAGGACCACTGTGGTCACACTGTGGCAAGAACTACATTTGAATTTAAGTAGCAAAGCTTACATTGTTTTAAAATGTAAATAATATATACATATATATATATATATAGCCTCTGATTTATTACTTGCAATTAGGCTGCTGTGGAATATACCATTTTGGTTTGCAGTGATTTACTTCCTGTGGTAGAGTGGTTTGTTTGTGTATGTGAGGTAGCTAGAGAAAAAGTGAAAAAATTGGAAGGTAGGTAATAGAAATGTAAGGATGGACTGATCAGTACATATGGACAGGAAAGTAATGTATGTAGATAGAGAGAAAAAACATAATTGGAAATGACAAATTAGAGACATATATAAATTAGTTGCAGAATTGTAATGCAGCCATCAGTTAAGGTTTGGTCAAAGCGTCAATGCTCAATTTTTTTTTTTAGGTGAGAATAACTTTGCAGTAATTTTGCTGAACTGACAGAATGTCAAGACACATTCACAAGAGGAAAGTTTGAGAAAGATTTATTCAGCCAATTTTAAGCTAAAGAAAGCAAAAAAGTTAATATTTTTGTCTTGTTTATGATAACACTGGAAGTTTTATTGTTAAATAAAGATTGGCTAAATAGTTTAAAAAAAACATATCAAAGAGATATCTTCCATTTAGTGGTGAATTTGATAACATTTAAAAACTAACATTTATATGCTCAAATATCAGTGCTCTATCAGCTAATATAATTCGTTTTTTATCACATATAATAGCTGTCAAACTGCCAATTGTCGTCACGCACCTGCGAACGTCATGTAGAGAGTCAAGCCTTTGAAGCACAGAAGTCTTCCGAGCTCGGAGCACTTAGCCGATGAGCGCCAAAGGCGCTCACCACCTGCAAGCCTCGCGAAGCGAGGTGAGCAGTTGAGGCATTGAAACATGCAGGAGTTAGCCAGAAGTGAGCGCCAAAGATGCTCCTGTGAGCCTCTCAAAGCGAGGCAAACCATTGAGGCATTGAAAAACGCGTGACTTAGGCAGTAATTTGAGGCGAGCAGTTCAAGCATTGAAGTACGCAGGACTTAGCCTCCAAGCAGTTAGAAAATGTGGGATTGCCTTAAGCTGCAAACATTTGAGAAATGCGGGAACTAGAAAAAAATATTACAAGGTCGGAAAAAGTTAACCGCGCAAATCTAAAAATACGGAAACACAAAAAAACAAAAACCTCACACACAGCATGGGGGACAGCCAGGATGTCTGGGAGTGAGGTTGCACGTGAATTTAAGTCAAATTTGACAAGTTTCGGCAGTCAAAAATTCACTAAGCATGAAAAAAAAAAGGTGGCCTAAAAAAAAACGAGACTACACAACCCCGAACCACGCAGAACACAGCCAGGCACGTAAGACTTTTACCGAGGATTACAAAGGCCGAAAAATGCTTGTGAGCCGCGTAACACATGACAATCGCCACCATTTTACAACACTAACTTGCAACTAATAACATTACGAATCTAAAATGGCGCTTTAACCGACTAAACAAATGGTTTGGCCTCGCGCACACAGCCTATTTATACTGCACACTTGGCACATTGCTAACACTTTCTCATCAGGGCAGCAACAGTCCAACTGTACATTGTAAGCTGCAGGAAAATCAAAAGAGATTGTTAGCTCTTCAGGATATTGATTGCTGGATATATTAATTAGAAATAGGTAAAGTATATTAATTTATTATTTAATTGATTAATTATTATAAAATATATATATATATATATATATATATATATATATATATATATATATATATATAAAATAAACGCTAAATAGCATATTTTACACTGCCGTTATTTTATTAATACATTAATGCTTCACACTTCATAATACATTTATTCATTCATAATTAATTATTAACGTACATTATAATTTAATAACTATGAATTAGTATTAGAAAATAAAAATGTATATTTTCCACTGCACAAAAAAAAAAAAAATGTACACTGCACTTATATATCTGGATTACTGCTCATTGGCTGACAGCGATAGGACTCTCAAAGCATTTTCTAATTTACACTGCACTAAAAATAAAAAATAAGTTACACTGCACTTATATATCTGGATTACTGCTCATTGGCTGACAGTGATGGCGCTCTCAAAGCAGTTACATATTTGAATCCCTTTATTACGCTTTGAGACCTGGAAACATTTTCTAATTTACACTGCACTAAAAAAAATGTATATTTAACACTGTACTTATATATCTGTCTTTGTAATGAGCACCAAAAATGATTGTTGCAAAGCACAAAACTTGAAGGACATGAGGGGATAGGCTGGCAATCAGCGTCAAAGGTGCTCAGAGGAGCAAAAGTACACAAGAGGAGAGGCTTGCAATGAGCACCATGGCACCATGGCTTCACATTTTATTGCCACGTCCTTTTTGATGGGCAAGTCGCTAGTAATGTAATATTTGTTGAATATTATCTTAAAACATATTGATGCAAAAATTATGCAAATCTAAGGAAAATAAAATAAACATTTTAATTTGTATAAAATATCACCATGACAGGATAATCCAAGTTAAGTAGCTTTTGCTCTGCTATTTGGCTGCCTTATACAGTTTTTCTGTCATGATTCCTAATGTAATTTTGCTATTATTTCCGAGGACTGAAACCTCAATAAAAGAAGCACTGACAACTCAGCTATATTTCACATTTTAACTTTAAATTGAAAATATAGTAAAACTAATTTGGCTGCTCTGTCTGGCAAGAGTAACATAACTAGAGCTTATGCAGGAAGCCACACTTGTTGTGTAATCAATCTATGTGATATAAGGAATGAAAATAGCAATATAGTAGAGATTGAAGACTGCAGAGCTGAGGACAGCTTCAATACCTACACCGCCCATCTAGCTCAGGCAACCTACTATTTATTGATCAATCCCCCACTTATCTTAAAGTCCACAATTTTAAGCTATTATCCAACAATTATTTTCAGTCTCTAATCAGTATTTCACACTTTTTCTTTGTTTTTCTGATATATTTCAATCACCATTTTAGATAAATATTTTTGAACTATTGTTTATTTAGTATTCGTTTTGTAAACAGGGAATGTGCTGCTGTAAACATGTTCAAACTTTTTCACTTACACTAAATGAAGCAGACTAAGGAATACTTTATGGAAGCTGTTTTATTATTCACTGTTTGGAGAAGACAATGGTCTTTGGAGAAGATAATGGTAATATGTGTCAGTCTCTTCAAAATGTAAACTTCTTTGCAGATATATACTGTAATAGAGATAACTTGAAGGTATGTGGTCATTTCACAACTTGGCCACTTTATTGAACACTGATACATCTGTTTTACTACCTTCAGGAGGCCTACTGACATGGACATCAAACTAACAATGTATCATCATCTGATTATAGCCTGAGAGGTGGATGCATGGAAACACTACAAAGTTACACTAAGCTAAGTAACAAATCCTTTGCAAATAATTATTTTAAGTGTCTATTTTATATTTTTATAATTGATAAATGCCTATCCACAGTTGTTTTTATTTTTCTGCAGAAATGAGAAGGGAACTCTTATTTGATTGATGGAAACTATGCACAGTATTTTGATGTTTTAATTAAAAATAAACTTTTAAAAGATACAAAATGGGAATTTTATAATAAGGAAAATACAGGGAAATAATAACAATCTTTAAAAGAACACTGTAGTTCAAGAAAAAGTCACTTGTTTGTGAATTATTTAACAAACTAACAACATTAACTGTTTTGGGGAAAATAAGAACTGTTGAAGATTCTGTTTATAATTAGAAGAATCAATCTTGTGCTTGTTACATCACTTCCTGAACAACCTGTCCATGATGGTGTGTTTCTATAACTATGAGTGGAGGGAGAGGTGAGATGATAATGTATGATGAAAAAATTACACTATGTCCCTTCCCTTTCATAGGCCAAAAATCAGTCTGCTTGCATCAGGAAATGTAAACTCCTCTCTCACACACCAGTGCAGCATGGATGTCTTTAGAGACCAGTAGAAAAATCAACATTTACAGCCTTATTAAATTGTGATTCGTCACATTTAAAAGGGCTCTATTTAAGCACATAGCATATTTTTTTTACAGAAGTTTTTAGTTAGTGAACTTCTATCCAAAAGCAAGGTCTTCACTAACTAAAAACTTCTGTAAAAAAATATGCTATGTGCTTAAATAGAGCCCTTTTAAATTTGCTGAATCACAATTTAATAAGGCTGTTATTGTTTTGTTATTAAAAACTACATTTATGAATTTCCCATCTTGATTATGCTCTTAGTCAGACTAGATGTTTTATACCTACTACATGTTATATACCTACTACATGTTTTATACCTACAAGATGTTTTATACCTAAAATACTTAGGGCCTCATTCTATTAGCGGCCGCAGCCGTTGCGGGGCCGCAAGGACCGGCCGCAAGCTATTCTGCTATTCTATTCCCCTCCGGCCGGGGATTCCGGCAGGCTTGCGGCCGGCGCCTTGCTATCTCTTGTGGCCGCTCGCGCCGGAGGAAATCCTTTGATCTAAAACGACCGCAAGGAAATCGGCCGTAAGAAAATCCTATTTGCAATTCAATTGCTCCGGGAACCCTCTCTGCCCGGCTAAAAGCGAGCCGCAGCTTACTTGCAGGAAAGAGGTCCCGCTAGCACCAATTAAGCATGAAATATAGCCCAAATAAAGCCATCCTGCACTTTGAGAAGACTATAAAGTGATTTTCGGTGTTAGCAAAAATAGCACAAAATTCCCCTATACTCAAATCCGTAAAATATATATTTTTTAATATACGTCAAATATCCATGTAAAAAGTCCATAGGGCTTGGAGCACCTCAGACCCGACCACGCCGCAGCCGGAAAATAAACAGTTAATTTAAACTCGGGTTTGGGCTGATGTGCAAGCTTGAGAGTGGGTTACTTTTAATCCTCATGTCCCCCAATATGATCCCTAGCATTTACAGAGCTTTACAGTGCTGTCTTGAATTTATTTTTGACTTTTTATATTTCAGAGCTTACGGCCGGTTGCAAGATTTACGGACGGCTGTAAGAGGAGAACCTTGCGGGGCCGTTTAATTGAATTGCGAGGTAACGTGACCCCCACAAGGAATCGCAGCCTTACGGCTGGTTTACGGCCGATAATAGAATGAGGCCCTTAGTATTTTATACCTAATACTAAGTATTACAATATAAAGATTTAAATTAATCATAAATTGAATGACTCACCGTAAATGATGGATATAAATATCATTTATTTCTGATGAATATTATATGACTGTGACTACTCACTGTCTGAAGTGCTCAAATTACCATGGGCAGCTGTAATAAATTACCCTGTTGTTAATTTTGATTGTTTAGATCCTTATGTGAATTTATATTCTAAACATGTTTCTCTTATTAAATAACAAAAATGTGGGGTCAGCTTTGAAATTAAGTAGTTGTTTAAGGTCAAGGTCCTTCAATTTTTCAGCTGCAATCAATATCCGCTGAAAGCTATCAGGATCTGACTGAAAAGCCATAAGTCTGGAGGACACGGAATTGTTTTCTCCTACTTGCAGTAAATGTTCTCTCTTAGAACTTTCTTTCCGCACTTTCTCTTACAGTTTGCCTTGCAGCTAGGACAAAGTAAATAAAGGTATTTATCTGTGTCATTCAATTATTAGTTTTTGTTGCTCCTTTAGTGGGAGAAAAATAAATGGTCTCTGCACTACAAATATAATACTTAGGTAAATAATCATGTAATTTGTTAAAATATTTCATAGCATACAAAACTAAGACAACTGGTAACACTGTAATGTATTGTTATTGTGCCTAGCTATAACTTTAAGTCCCCAAGACTCTTTAATGTACCATCACATATACACTAACTTCTGTACCTAAGCAAAACATTTTTGTTTCTCACAATTTTCTTTTAAAGAGAGGACAAACAAAATCAATTACATATACAGGTCTCAGACAGCCCTGTTTTCCCACAGAAATGTTAAGTGCTACAATTCTGGATAGTGAAAAGAGGCTCAAAATGAATCACCATTTTTGCCTCAACCTACTTAACATGGAATTTTTTTAGAGCTATATATAATACTAAGCAATGATACACAATTAAATATTAAATATCCCCCAAACGTCCCGTCCTTGCATTTAAACAACCAGCAAACCTAAAACAAAAACTTGTTAGCAGAATATTGGACAATGATCAACCCAAAGTACCTGTAAGTCATGTCAACACATTTGTAATGATGATACAGCCATGCATAACAACAAGACCTATAACATCAAATGATTGTATACATGCACATCCCTCAATGTGGTTTATATAAAACAATGTACTCTATGTGACACAGTCTGTTACATTGGAGAAAACAGCCAAAAACTGATCTTAAGGATGAATTTACACAGACATTCAATAAAAAAGCACAAAGAAGACAGTTATTGTACCGCAGTTGGACACCATTTTATCCAGAATGATCACTCCATCCTACACCTAAAAATCTAAATACTAAGAGGCAATTTTAAAAACATCCAGAAGAGAAAAGCATTTGAAATAAAGATAATCACATTCTTCAAAACTAAAAATACAGGACTTAATATGGTCTTAGCTTTTCTAACACGTTATCACAATTTCTTGTGTTTTTTTTATTTTGTTTCTATAACAGACTTGTCACTTTTGAGGTGAGGTGTTTGCCCAACAGGAAGGATATCACTGTGGACTACAGTACTCTTTTTTCATGTATATATTGATGTCTTTGTGTATATAAGAGGGGTATATTTGTTTTCTATACTATGGCCTTGATTCAATTGAGCGAATGTTGTTTATGGGAGCCTGTAATGTAGTCTGTAAACTAACTTGCTATTCAATTAGCGCCATTTTCTGAGCTGTCAAATGTAGACGAAACTCCTACCTGTACCAGATAGGGCTCGCAAGGGAGTTTAACCCCTGTTCGTAGCAGGATTGCGAATCTGATCGCATATCGGACCACTAAACTCTAATTGATTGACATGAAACCTCCATGTTTTAAGAAAGAAGGGGGGAGAAAGCGCAAAAGATACTCCTAGTGCAGATTACTTTGTGCCTCTTCGTAGTATTAGACAATATACTTCTACGGAGTGGTCTCTCACCTTTGGTGACCTCCAGAATGTGAGGTACTTAAAAACTGGATGTGATTCTCTCTCACAGGTAAGTGTCAGAAGGGATATTTCAAGACCGCTTCGTGGTTTTCATAGTGCACCCCAATATACAGTGTGTTTCTATGATCTATGAGGTGTACTTGAAATTACCTCTATGAGGTGTCAGGTATACTGAAAAAACACTTACATTTCTGTATATCTATATATAAGAGTATGCACCAATGATTCTATATATATATATATATATACAGTGGATATAAAAAGTCTACACACTAAAGTCTACACACTTAAAATGTCAGGTTTCTGTGCTGTAAAAAAATTATAAGATAATGATAATGACAAAGATAAATCATTTCAGAACTTTTTCCACCTTTAATGTGACCTATAAACTGTACAACTCAATTGAAAAACAAACTGAAATCTTTTAGGTGGAGGGAAGAAAAAGAAAAATAATGTGGTTGCATAAGTCTGCACACCCTCTTATAGCTGGAGATGTAGCTGTGTTCAGAATTAAGCAATCACATTCCAAATCGTGTTAAATAGGGGTCAGCATACACCTGCCATCATTTAAAGTGCCTCTGATTAACAGCAAATAAAGTTCAGCTGCTCTAGTTGGTCTTTACTGAAATTTTCTTAGTCGCATCTCACAGCAAAAGCTATGCTCCACAGAGAGCTTCCAAAGCATCAGAGGGATCTCATTGTTAAAAGGTATCAGTCAGGAGAAGGGTACAAAATAATTTCCAAGGCATTAGATATACCATGGAACACAGTGAAGACAGTCATCATCAAGTGGACAAATATGGTACAACAGTGACATTACCAAGAACTGCAGCTCCCTCCAAAATTGATGAAAAGACAAGAAGAAAACTGGTCTGGGAGGCTACCAAGAGGCAAACAGCAACATTAAAGGAGCTGCAGGAATATCTGGCAAGTACTGGCTGTGTGGTACATGTGACAAGTATCTCCCGTATTCTTCATATGTCTGGGCCATGGGGTAGAGTGGCAAGATGAAAGCCTTTTCTTACGAAGAAAAACATCCAAGCCAGGCTGCATTTTGCAAAAACACATCTGAAGTCTCCCAAAAGCATGTGGGAAAAGGTGCAAGTTACGGGCTTGAGACACACACACGCACGCACGCAAATCCTTTCTGCGCACGCAAGCTGTAAAAGGGACGGATTAGCCATGATCGGCTATCAATAACCAATTGCGGTATAACTGTGTTGTATTTTCTTTCAAAAGTAGCACACAGGTCATGGAGCTGGTGGGTGCTGAGGGTGAGAGAGAGAGTAGGAGAGTTTGGAGAGAGGT
Source organism: Discoglossus pictus (assembly GCA_027410445.1). Classification (NCBI taxonomy): domain Eukaryota; kingdom Metazoa; phylum Chordata; class Amphibia; order Anura; family Alytidae; genus Discoglossus; species Discoglossus pictus. Next base: position 243,298,565 of record CM050166.1, on the reverse strand, counting down.
AGTTTGTGGTTTTACTCACTTATATTCTATTTCATATGATTTTACACTTAATACTTGCTCACACATATTTACAGATTATACATATTTGCAATACACATAATTTAAAGAACACTCATAGAGACATATAGAGTTAGGCCATTACAGCCCCCCCCCCATCTCACCTCCCACACCACATCCCCCAACAGTTATTATTAACATATAGCACACATATTGTTTTTTCATCAGACAAATACAGATACACTTCTTTTTATTTATCCTTATTTTATTTTTGGGATTTTATGGAGGGAGGAGAGAGGAGTGGAGAGGTAGATAGGAGGAGAAGAGGAGAGGTGAGGAGGAGAGAGAGTTTGCCATAGGGAGTAGAAGTGGGGAGGAGGAGGTGAGGAGTGAGGTGGAGGAGGGATAGGAGGTAGAGGAGGTGGAGGAGGGAGAGGAGGTGGCGGAGGGAGAGGAGGAGGAGGATGGGAGTGCAGATGAGGAGGTGGGTGGTGGCAGGGTGGCCCGAGCATCAGTCACAAATAGGAGAGGGACAGGGGGATGGTAGTTTGGGGAAGGGACAGACCCCAGGGAAAGATCAGGAATGCAAGGGTCTTGTCCACAGTCGAGAGGGCAAGAGGCTAAGGGCAAGCACATGGCCCACAATCATATGCACCGGGAGAATGGGGTCCTCCTCTGTGCTATTCGTAGCCACCCTGTCATTCTTGCATGGGGAGGGAAGTTAAGCCAGGGCCTAGGGCTCAGGCTTGGAAGGAGGTAGTGGCTGAGGTTACTGCGGTAGGCACAGCGCCAAGGGATGTTAGGTCTGTCAAGCACACGTTTGACGAGATCAGGACCAAGGTGAGGAGGATGATGGCAGGACAAGGACCAGAGCGTGACCTATAATGAGTGGGAGCTATAATGAGCCCAGCAGGACCAAGCCTCCATGTCAGGTGAATATCACATACATACCCCCACATGTGTATCCCATACATGTACAGGATAACTAACAAGGACACTGACATGTCAGCTCCGTGGAATTAGCAAGGCGTAGATGGATGCATCATTAAATCCATGAATAGAGATGTCCCGAATAATTCGCTGGCAGACTGTTCCCGGCGAACATAGCATGTTCGCGTTCGCAGCGAACTGCGAACATATGCGATATCCGCCCCTATACTTTATCATTGAGCAAACTTTGACCCTGCATGTCACAGTCAGCAGACACATTCCAGCCAATCAGCAGCATACACTCCCTTCCAGAGCCTTCTAACTCATGGACAGCAGCTATTTTGGTATCATAACTAACTTGCAGTCTTACTGAGAGGAGGCTGAGTGTAGGTGATACTGCATCAATAGGGAAAACCATAGCTAGGCTACTGTACAGAGTGTGCAATACAGTCAGAAGGACTCTTTTTGATCTCTGCTGCAAGGACACCCCTGTGTCTCTTCCCCCCCTTATCATCATCCTCCCATCACCTTAGCACCCAACCCTAACACCCCTGACACTTATCCATAACACCCATCAACCTAACACCTAACCCTACCACCCCTCACACTTATCCCTAACACCCCTCAACCTAACCCTAACACCCCTCACACTTATCCCTAACACCCCTCACCCTAACCCTAACACCCCTCACACTTATCCCTAACACCCCTCACCCTAACCCTAACACCCCTCACACTTATCCCTAACACCCCTCACCCTAACCCTAACACCCCTAACACTTATCCCTAACACCCCTCACTCTAACCCTAACACCTCTCACACTTATCCCTAACACCCCTCACCCTAACCCTAACACCCCTCACACTTATCCCTAACACCCCTCACCCTAACACCTATCCCTAACACCCCTCACCCTAACCATAACACCCCTCACACTTATCCCTAACACCCTTCACCCTAACACCTAACCCCCTCACCCTTATCCCTAACACCCCTTACCCCAACACCCCTCACACTTATCCCTAACACCCCTCACCCTAACCCTAACACCCCTCACACTTATCCCTAACACCTCTCACCCTAACCCTAACACCTCTCACACTTATCCCTAACACCTAACCCTAACACCTAACCCTAACACCCCTTACACTTATCCCTAACACCCCTCACCCTAACCCTAACACCCCTCACACTTATCCCTAACACCCCTCACCCTAACCTAACACCGCTTACACTCATCCCTAACACCCCTCACCCTAACCCTAACACCCCTCAAACTTATCCCTAACACCCCTCACCCTAACCCTAACACCCCTCACACTTATCCCTAAGACCTAACACCCCTCACACTTATTCCTAACATGCCTCACCCTAACACCCCTTACATTTATCCCTAACACCCCTCACCCTAAAACCCCTCACACTTATCCCTAACACCCCTCACCCTAACACCTAACACCCCTTACCCTAACACCCCTTACCCTAACACGCCTCACACGTATCCCTGTGTCTGGGAAGAGACACAGGGCAGGATGATGAGGGGGGGGGAGAGACACAGGGGAAGATGATAAGGAAGGGGGGAAAGAGACACAGGGGAGGATGATGAGGGAGGGGGGAAGAGACACAGGGTAAGATGATGAGGGAGGGGGAAAAGAGACACAGGGGAAGATGATGAGGGAGGGGGAAAAGAGACACAGGGGAGAATGATGATGGAGGGGAGAAAGAGATACAGGGGAGGATGATGCGGGAGGTGGGAGGATGATGAGGGAGGGGGGATGAGACACAGGGGAGGATGATGATGGAGGGGGGAAAAGACACAGGGGAGGATGATGAGGGAGGGGGTAAAGAGATACAGGGGAGGATGATGAGGGAGGGATAAAGAGATACAGTGGAGGGTGATGAGGAAGGTGGAAAGAGACACAGGGGAGGATGATGAGGGAGGGGGGGAAGAGACACAGAGGAAGATGATGAGGGAGGGGAAAAGAGACACAGGGGAAGATTATGAGGGAGGGGGAAAGAGACACAGGGGAGGATAATGAGGGAGGGGGGAAAGAGACACAGGGGAGGATGATGATGGAGGGGGGAAGAGACACAGGGGAGGATGATAAGAGAGGGGGTAAAGAGATACAGGGGAGGATGATGAGGGAGGGGTAAAGAGATACAGGGGAGGGTGATGAGGAAGAGGGAAAGAGACACAGGGGAGGATGATGAGGGAGGGGGGAAAGAGACACAGGGGAGGATGATGATGGAGGGGGGAAGAGACACAGGGGAGGATGATGAGGGAGGGGGTAAAGAGATACAGGGGAGGATGATGAGGGAGGGGTAAAGAGATACAGTGGAAGGTGATGAGGAAGGGGGGAAAGAGACACAGGGAAGGATGATGAGGGAGGGGGGGAAGAGACACAGGGGAAGATGATGAGGGAGGGGGGAAGAGACACAGGGGAAGATGATGAGGGAGGGGAAAAGAGACACAGGGGAGGATGATGAGGGAGGGGGGAAAGAGACACAGTGGAGGATGATGATGGAGGGGGGAAGAGACACAGTGGAGGATGATGAGGGAGGGGGTAAAGAGATACAGGGGAGGATGATGAGGGAGGGGTAAAGAGATACAGGGGATGGTGATGAGGAAGGGGGAAAGAGACACAGGGCAGGATGATGAGGGAGGGGGGGAAGAGACCCAGTGGAAGATAATGAGGAAGGGGGAAAAGAGTTACAGGGGAGGATGATGAGGGAGGTGGGAGGATGATGAGGGAGGGGGGATGAGACACAGGGGAGGATGATGATGGAGGGGGGAAGAGACACAGGGGAGGATGATGAGGGAGGGGGTAAAGAGATACAGGGGAGGATGATGAGGGAGGAGTAAAGAGATACAGGGGATAGTGATGAGGAAGGTGGGAAAGAGACACAGGGGAGGATGATGAGGGAGGGGGGAAGAGACACAGAAGAAGATGATGAGGAAGGGGGAAAAGAGACACAGGGGAGGATGATGAGGGAGGGGGGAAAGACACAGGGGAGGATGATGATAGAGGGGGGAAGAGACACAGGGGAGGATGATGAGGGAGGGGGTAAAGAGATACAAGGGAGGATGATGATGGAGGGGTAAAGAGATACAGGGGAGGGTGATGAGGAAGGGGGGAAAGAGACACAGGGCAGGATGATGAGGGAGGGGGGAAGAGACACAGGGGAAGATGATGAGGGAGCGGTAAAAGAGACACAGGGGAGGATGATGAGGGAGGGGAAAGAGACACAGGGGAGGATGATGAGGGAGGGGGGAAAGAGACACAGGGGGGGATGATGATGGAGGGTGGAAGAGACACAGGGGAGGATGATGAGGGAGGGGGTAAAGAGATACAGGGGAGGATGATGAGGGAGGGGTAAAGAGATACAGGGGAGGGTGATAAGGAAGGGTGCAAAGAGACACAGGGGTGGATGATGAGGGAGGGGGGAAGAGACACAGGGGAAGATGATGAGGGAAGGGGGAAAGAGACACAGGGGAGGATGATGAGGGAGGGGTGAAGAGACACAGGGGAAGATGATGAGGGAGGGGGAAAAGAGACACAGGGGAGGATGATGAGGGAGGGGGGAAAGAGACACAGGGGAGGATGATGATGGAGGGGTAAAGAGACACAGGGGAGGATGATGAGGGAGGGGGTAAAGAGATACAGGGGAGGAAGATGAGGGAGGGGTAAAGAGATACAGGGGAGGGTGATAAGGAAGGGTGGAAAGAGACACAGGGGTGGATGATGAGGGAGGGGGGAAGAGACACAGGGGAAGATGATGAGGGAGGGAGGAAGAGACACAGGAGAAGATGATGAGGGAGGGGAAAAAAGACACAGGGGAGGATGATGAGGGAGGGGGGAAAGAGACACAGGGGAGGATGATGATGGAGGGGGGAAGAGACACAGTGGAGGATGATGAGGGAGGGTGTAAAGAGATACAGGGGAGGATGATGAGGGAGGGGTAAAGAGATACAGGGGAGGGTGATGAGGAAGGGGGAAAGAGACACAGGGCAGGATGATGAGGGAGGGGGGAAGAGACACAGGGGAAGATGATGAGGAAGGGGGAAAAGAGACACAGGGGAGGATGATGAGGGAGGTGGGAGGATGATGAGGGAGGGGGGATGAGACACAGGGGAGGATGATGATGGAGGGGGGAAGAGACACAGGGGAAGATGATGAGGGAGGGGGTAAAGAGATACAAGGGAGGATGATGAGGGAGGGGTAAAGAGATTCAGGGGATGGTGATGAGGAAGGGGGGAAAGAGACACAGGGGAGGATGATGAGGGAGGGGGGAAGAGACACAGGGGAAGATGATGAGGGAGGGGGTAAAGAGACAGGGGAGGATGAAGATGGAGGGGGGAAGAGACACAGGGGAGGATGATGAGGGAGGGGGTAAAGAGATACAGGGGAGGATGATGAGGGAGGGGTAAAGAGATACAGGGGAGGGTGATGAGGAAGGGGGGAAAGAGACACAGGGCAGGATGATTGGAGGGGGGGAAGAGACACAGGGGAAGCTGATGAGCGAGGGGTAAAAGAGACACAGGGGAGGATGATGAGGGAGGGGGGAAAGAGACACAGGGGAGGATGATGAGGGAGGGGGGAAAGAGACACAGGGGAGGATGATGATGGAGGAAGGACGAGACACAGGGGAGGATGATGAGGGAGGGGGTAAAGAGATACAGGGGAGGATGATGAGGAAGGGGGTAAAGAGATACAGGGGAGGATGATGATGGAGGGGGATGTTAGGTTATTTATGCCCTTTTTGGATTAAAACCAGACTCTGCATCAACTATGTAATTTTCAGTGAGAGTTTTGACATGGATCCCCCTCCGGCATGTCACAGTCCAGGTGTTAGTCCCCTTAAAACAACTTTTCCATCACTATTGTGGCCAGAAAGAGTCCCTGTGGGTTTTAAAATCCGCCTGCCCATTGAAGTCTATGGGGGTTCGCCGGTTCGCGAACATTTGCGGCAGTTCGCGTTCGCGACATCACTATCCATGAAGCTGATAAATCACTCCTGGGCACAACAACAGTAATCAAGCAATAGAGAGTACATTTATTGGTGTACCCACTGCAGCCTATACAGTTACAGAACGAAGTTGGAATCAAAATACCGTTAGGAGCCAAGACCAGGAATCAAAGAATAGGTCATATCTAGCAAATGATAGCTAATCTAAGTTGCAATTAGGAGTATCATCAGGTTCAAGCCTAGATGTCAGATAGTTACAAATGAACACATAACAATGTATTACTCATCATACTAATGACATATACCTTTCTTTTCTATCTTTAAGCATCCAGAAGGAGGTCTGAGTCCAATGGCAGGAACCCGCGCAGGGGGAGGAGAAAGGAAGAGGATCTGAGGGCCCTGGCTCGGAGGAGGATGTAATATGGGTGGTGACGACACCATCCCGACCTCCAGCAACCCAACCGGGGATTCAACCCCACTATCCCTCTCCTCCAAAGACTGCAGATCTTGCCAGGGCCCTCCAACTGGATTTATGTGGACCAAACCAGCCAGCCACCATCATGCCTTCACCTCAGCCACTCGTTGTGCCACTGCCAACCGGGGGGCTGCCTTCACCCGCCCCACCACCACCACCTGCAGGGAGACGGCGGCAAGTTTCAGGGGATGTGGGCCCTGTGGCTAGGTGGAGGAGGACAAAGGGGCTGCGCATATGGTTGTGCCTTCTCTACAGCACTCCTCAGTGACAATCTATTGGTCACAATGTTAACCTAATCTAGCCTGGCAACAGAGTCTTGGATCTAGGCCTATGTGATGGTGATATTTTGTATGCAGATGGCTACCTCCCATCACATGGTCCATGATCCTCTTCTCTGTGGACACGTAGGGTCCTGTTTAACATGTTACCAATTGATGGTCACTAAGGAATGCTATTGAGAAGAGATGCTGCATTCCCTATGATTTTTCAGGCCTTAGTTTGTATGTTTAGTTTTTTTTTTCTCTTTTTTTGTTTTAGGTACAATTCAGGTCCATGAAGGCTTATCCTGCATCTGCAAGCATTGTGGAGGAAATGTATGAGGTGTAAGGTTTTCCCAGTGGCTCTCAGGTAGACATTCAATGACAGCCCCGATAACATGTAGCTTCCACAATCTTAAAGCTATCATATAGCATATAGCCAGATATCTAAGACATGCTTGTTGTTAGCTTATATGTAGACTTAAGTCACTCAATGGCATCTTAATGACAGCCAGCATTGGTATATGCACTAGTGAAGTATGTGATCTTGACCTCAATATCGGTCTGATAACAGATCATAGGGTCTGATGTAAGTGATGTTGAATCTGGCTGCTGACCTTTGTATCCTCTTCGTTTAATAGGTATTTTCCAATATTTCTGATTATCCAGAGACCTAGCTAATAGATAGTAATGTTTGCAGATGGGAATCAGGTGAGTTGGTATATTGTTACAGTTACGGTATTTAGCACTGTACTGTACATGCATGTTGATTACTTTTTTTATCCTCCGCCTTTTTTTAGTTGACCACTTTTTAAAAAAATGTGTTTCTGTCACCACACTGTATGTGTGAAACTGGATTGGATTACACAGTCCAGGGGTTGAATCATTCTGTTTCATTGAGCAGATCTAGACCAGTTGTAAGTGATATGCACATTAATGGTTTATTCAATTTAATGGAGTGATTTGTGATGATCCTTTTTTTTCATCAGATTCCGGTTGCAGTGGTGTAGTGACCACATGTGGCCCTGGTAGGTGCTATGCATCATGCTTATTCTAGACTATGATGTTACCCCCTGTAGGTATACACTTTTTCCCCCAAGCCTCTTGCTCTCTCAGGATCTTCTCACACCACACCATGATATTAATTGACCATTTCTAATTGTGGTCTGTGTATAAAATAAAGCTTTGCTATGCCGTTCTAAACGTGTCAGTGTGTTTTCAATGGTCGGGGTTATGGGACATCCACATATATCACTTTAGTGTCACATTCCTATATCTATAAACTAATGAACCCTATTTACCATGCAATAGATCAATTTATATAAAAATAATAATAGTCATAATAACATTATATATCATATTATACTATATATCATATATAATAATAATAAAGGGTTAACATGCCACATGCCAAGTCCAATTAGTGACACTGTGGCATATGAACATTCCCCTGGGGACCTAAAAGGAATATGACAGTTGATACCGTTCCAAGGTTTGGATGCCAAAGATACTGGAGTGGGTTGCCAGTTCCTTCTTTAGTGGACTGGGATTTGTCTTACCTCTCTGCTTTGACCTGCCCACCTAGAATGACCCTACATAGTATAGCTCACAGCTTCATTGCAGTACACAAGACCCTTCATCACCACCACTTAGCAATGCTGAAGAGGACCAGGGGAACATACACTACACTGATCTACTGTAACTCATCAGGAGGGGACGCAAAAACACATGGAGGCTTTGCAGGTGCACAGGGATCAACGGCCAAATAATATCAGGGGTAATCTCCTCTATGCCCATCCTGGAAAGTCCCACACCATTGCTGGTGGCCATGTTTTAAGATGTATAGCCATTCCCATTCTGTGACCTCCGATTATGTTCTGCTATTCATCAATTTACATTAGTGTGGATTACTAAGTGGTGGTGGTGAAAGGTCTTGTGTACTGCAATTAAGCTATACCATGTAGGGCCAGTGTAGGTGGGCAGGTGATAGCAGAGAGGTCAGACAAATACCAGTCCACTAGAGAAGGAACTGGCAACCCACTCCAGTATCTTTGGCATGCAAACCTTGTGGAACAGCACAGACAGGGACCTAGTCAGACATGATTGAACAACAAATATTAAAATGTTCCCAAATGTTGATGTGATTGGAGAGATGTATATGCAATTATATTTATATGTCATGGTCCACATTAGAGTCTCTGTGAGTGAGAAAGGGTTAACATGGCATGAGATTCATGTTTTTGTGTTGCAATTTGATCAGGAATGGTGTTTTTAATTGCTTTTCGCATGTTGCAGCATGGCTTTTTCATATTGTCATGTGAATGACCATTCCAACATATGATTTTTTTTTTTTTGGGAGGGGGGGATTATTGTGCAAGTAATTGTAATGCCTTTCCATATTTTCCCAATATTTTAATGTCCACTGGTGTGTTTCTATTGACTTTTACAGCGTTTAAACATTGTATGTAACCCCTTTGTGGTTCCTATTTGGAGGCTGTAATGTTTTTGCCTCCATTAGGGGGTTACATGCTTGAACGCCATGGTGTCTTTGGAAATTTGTTGCAATTTAATAGCAAAACCGGCATATGCTAATGACGAGACGCGCATGTGACGTCACGTCATTAGCATATGCTGGTTTCTGTCCCAGGCAAAAGACGCACTGCAGGGGGGGGGGGGATCAGAAGCAGCAGCTCATCCAGCTCATCGGACGATAGTAAGAAGAGGATAGGGATGTTATTGGAGGGGGAAGAAGGGAGGATAAGGGCGGAAAGGGAGGGAGAGGATAAGGGGGAAGTGAATAGGAGGATAAGGGGGAAGAGGAAGAGGGAAAAGGAGGAGGAGGATAAGGGGGGAAAGGAGAGGGAGAACGGGGAAAAGGAGGAGAGGGAGGGAAAAGGAGGAGGAGAAAAAGGGGGGAGGAGGAGAAGGGTAAGTGGGGAAAAGGAGAAGGAGGATTAGGGGCAAAAGGAGGAGGATGGGGGAAAGGGAGGAGGAGGCGGATTAGAGAAAAGAGTGAAAAGTGAGGAGGAGGAAAAAGGGGGAAATGGAGGAGGAAGATAAGGGGGAAAGGGAGGAGGAGGATGATAAGGAGGAAAGGGAGGAGGATAGGGGAAGAGGAGGATGAGGGTAAGGGCAAGGTGGGAAAGGGATGAGGATAATGGGGGAAAAGGATGAGGATGAGGGGGAAGGAGGGAAAGGGAGGAGCGGATAAGGGGAAAAGGGAGGAGGAGGAGGATAAGGGGGAAAGGAGGAGGAGGATAAGGGGAAATGGGGGCAAGGGAGGATGATAAGAGGGGAGGGGGGAATGGAGGAGCAGCAGGATAAGGGGGAAAGGGAGGAGGAGGAGGGAAGGGCGGAAAGGAAGGAGGAGGAGGGAGGGGGAAAAGGAAGGAGGGGGATGAGGATAAGAGGAGAAAAGGAAGGAGGAGGAGGATAAGGGGAAGGGGGAAGGGAGGAGGAGGATAAGGGGAAGGCAGGACATGGAGGAGGAAGAGGATAAGGGGGGAAAGGGAGTAGGAGAAAGATAGGGTGAAGGGGGAAATGGAGGAGGATAAGGAGAAAGGTGGGAAAGGTTGGAGGATAAGGGGGAAAGGGAGGAGAGGAGGATAAGGGGGAAGGGGGGAAATGGAGGAGGATGAGGGGAAGGGGGGAAGGGAGGAGGAGTATAAGGGGGAATGGGAAGGGAGGAGGATAAGGGGAAAGGGGGAAGGGAGGAGGATAAGGGGAAAGGGGGAAGGGAGAGGAGGAGGATAGGGGGAAAGGGAGAATGATGATTAGGGGAAGGGGGAAAGGGAGGAGGAAGAGGATATGGGGAAAGTGAGGAGGAGGAAGATAGGGCAGAAGGGGAGAAGGAGTATAAGGGGGAAGGGAAAAAGGGAGAAGGAGAAGGAGGAAGGTGGGAAAGGGAGGAGGATAAGGGGGAAAGGGAGGAGGGGGAGGATAAGGGGGAAGGGATGAAAGGGAGGACGAAAAGGGTGAAAGGGAGTGGGAGGATAAGGGGAAGGGGGAAAAGTGAGGAGGAGGAGGATGATAAGGAGAAGGATTATGGGAAGGGGGAAGGGAGGAGGAGGATAAGGTGGAAGGGGAGAGGGAAGAATATAAGGGGGAAGGGGGAAAGGGAGGAGGATAAGGAGGAAGGGGGAAAGGGAGGAGGAGTAGGATAAGCGGAAGGGGGGAAGGGAAGAGAAGAGGGGTAAGGGGTAATGGTGTCTAAAGGTGGTCTGATTATGTCAGTATTTTTGAATGTACGCTTTAACATTCTAAATACTGACATAATCATACCCCCAGGAGGGTTAAGCCACAGGTCATGAGCGGTTTACTTTAAGGGGGCAATTTAATAGCCGGGGGCCAATTTAATAAGTTTTGTGGGCTACGTCACGGCTGTTAGAGGATTAATTCTGAAGGAAGCTAAATGTTGAATGGAAATGGACCTGTAATGTAATATTTTGAAAGTTCTTTTTTGAGATTTAACAATTGAAGGTTCATCAATGGTAGATCTTAAATTAAGGAAATCCATGGAAATTTAAGATAATGCCATGAGCCTTGTCTGAAAGCTGTGTCGAAAACCACTTAAAAGATGTGATATATAAGTGATATATATAGAGCATAATTTCATAGGAAAAAAAACAGGGAATCAATGTTATGAATTTTAGTCATGTTTTATAATATATATATATATAAAATTTTATATATAAAATAATGACCTTTCTAACATTTTATACAAATATGCAGGAGATGACACCTACTATCAGCCTTATTAAATTGTGATTCTGCAAATTTAAAAGGGCTCTATTTAAGTACATATAATATTTTTTTACAGAAGTTTTTAGTTAGTGAACTTTTATCCAAAAGCGAGGTCTTCACTAACTAAAAACTTCTGTAAAAAAATATGCTGTGTGCGTAAATAGAGCCCTTTTAAATTTGCCAAATCGCAATTTAATAAGGCTGTATATGTGCAACTCTGTGTACAATTTTCTATTTTGCTTAATTGCCTGTCAATATCTGCCAAAAGTTTAAATATTTGGTTAATAATGGAGGTTTTGGATGGTTGCTGGGACATAGACGGAGTAATGGGAGTACCGTAGTAGCAAACAATAATCTGTAAAATTTGCTGCTCATTGCAGCACTCAGCCAACCCGCAACTTTCGTTTCCCGCAATAGGCACCTACGACGTTCATTCAGAACCTCTCCTCGCCTCTGCTTTGCCGCTCTTTGCAAGCGTCTGCCCACAACTTTGAGGCTGAATGCGCTCATTACAAGCCTCTCCCACTTTCTCCCTCCCGTGTCTCTTTGCACCCCTCTCCCTCCCCTGGGGATTTTCCCTCTTTTCTCCCTCTCCTGTGTCTCATTCCCCTCCTGTCTTACCCCTGTGTCTCTTTTCCAACCCACTCCCTCCCCTGTGTGTCTTTCCACCCTCTCCCCCATCTCCCTCCCCTGTGCTCCTGTTTGCATTTACAGGTTTGAAACAATTTGCAGGCTCTGGAAATTGATCAATTTTCCCCAAGCCCAAAATGTGTTTCCGATTTACAGCCTTGAAAAAAAGTTATGGCTTTGCAGACGCCATTTTTTTCCTCGCTTAGCCATTTTCAGACCTTCCAAAAACGCCAATTAATATAAAATTAGCTTGCAACCTCACTTACAGGCTCCCCACCTCTACCCTGTGCTGTGTATGAGGTTGTAAGTACATTTTTTAAGGCGTCTTTTGGCGGTCTTCCAATGGCTTCCGAGGCTTGAAAAAAATGGCGGCCGTTAAAGCAGTAAATTTTTTAAAGCCTGTAACTCGTCAGCCATTTGGAGCCTCTCCCAACCTCAAGCCAGTCATGTACGGGCCTCGCGATGAGCGCATTCTGCCCTCACTGTAAGCACCTTAGACGCTCATTGCAGCCCCCATCAAACCCTTAACTTTCGGGCCCTCATGCGCTCATTGCACATGCGCAAGACCATCATTTTTAACATTGTGTGACCAACACTCGCAATTATGACAACTATATATGTGATTGAAAAAACAAATGATATGAAATAATAGAAAAGCGATGATGTATGAATGAAAAAGACATGACTTACATTTGGTTAAAAATATGCTAGGAAAATGAAATGAAAGTGATGTGACCTGGTAACCCTCTGTACAGAGAATTAATTTCACAAACTTGCCTAGGAGAGGAGAGACTTAAACATTTAGGGCCATATTAAATTGTAGACTCGTAGATACGAGGTTTGTACTTAAACCCTACGTGCTTAAAATTTTGAAAAGTTACAACACTATTAAATTAGCCCTGCTGCAAGCAACGTGTGAGCTACGCAGCAGGGCCGTGCCTGTCAAACATGAAGAAACAGTGCAGGAGGAGTGACAGACTGCAAGATGATCTTGCAGGCTTCACACCTCATCACTTGTCGCGGGGGACCTAAACGGGACCTCTGCAGCAGTTCTACATGCAAGCCCTGCCGTGGAGGGTACTCCAAGTACCCCCCCACAGCACCTAAATTTAACCACCCTCTATGCTGGAGGTCCCCATCAGGACCCCCGAAGTGACCCCACATAAACCCCTTGCAGCGGGGGTCCCTGATCAGCATAGTTCAGGCCCCCGCTGCATTAAAAAAATAAAAATGTTCTCACTGATCCTTAAAAGACCGTAAAGGTCCTAAAAGGACCTGAGCAAAAAATAATATTAACCCCTGTTGCAGGGTTACTATAAGTACCCCCCAGGCAGCTAAAATTAACCCCCATCACTCATTTAATTGACCTTATAACTCATGGTGATCTATTCAGAGCCCCATGAGCCCTTAATTAACTTTATAACTCATGGGGCTCTATACAGAGCCCCATGAGCTCTTAATTAACCCTGTCACTCATGGGGGTCAATACAAACCCCAAAACGCCCTTAATTAAACCTGTCACTCATGGGGGTCAATACAGACCCCCATAAACCCTTAATTAACCCTATAACTGATAGGAGTCAATACTGACTCCCATTAGCCCTTAATTAACCCTGTCACTCATGGGGTCAATACAGACCCCCATAAGCCCTTAATTAACCCTGTCACTCAAGGGGGAACAGAAGAAGATGGGCAGGGACATGCTGGAAAGGTGAGTTCAATGCTCTATTTGTAATGTTTATTTATTATATGTAATGTTTAATTATGTACTAATTTGATGTTTCTTTTTTTCCTAGGGGGTGCAATCTGAAGGGACATCTGCAAAGGTAAGTGGTTTTATTTATTCTATTTTAGCTTAGATTTAGGGGGTATTGTATAGATATTGGGTAATGTATAGATTGGGGCAATGTATACATAGGGGGAAATGTCTAGATAGGGGGTAATGTCTAGATAGGGGGTTATGTATAGATAGGGGTTAATGTATCAATAGGGGGTAATGTATAGATAGGGGGTAATGTATAGATAGGGGTAATGTCTAGATAGGGGGTAATGTATAGTAGTTAGGTATATATTTATAATGTCTTTATTACTGTAGTGTTATGTCTATTTGTGTATGCCTTTTCTTTGCAGGTGTGTAATTATTTTTTTATTTTTGTAGTGGGGGGATTTGTGACGTTCTTTTTTTTGTAGTGAGGGGGTGTTTGTAATGTCCTTTTTAATTTTGTGTACCTTAGCTTTTTTATTTTGTTTAATTAGAAAGGTGGGGGGGGGGGGTTAATAGGGTGTAAGGTAGGAAGTGTTAGGTAGGTAGGGGTTAATAGGTTAGGGTAGAGGGAGGTGTAGTGTAGTGTTGGTACTTAGTGTCACAAGGGTCTTGGAGGACCCTCATGGCACTTATGGGGTTAATAATAGGGTTCTCATTGTCCTATGAGGGTCTTCATAGACCCTTATGGGACTTATTGGGTTAAATAGAGGCTTACGGGGGTCTGTATAGACCCCCATAAGGGATGGAATTAAATTGGGCTAGATGGGGTTAAACAGGCCCAGTTAGGGTTATTAGGTTCAGATAGGTTTAAATAGGCACATTTAGGGTTAGATTGGCCCAGTAAGGGTTAGATAGGCCCAGCAAGGGTTACTAGGTCCAGATAGGGTTAGATAGGGCCAGTTATGGTTAGATAGGGTTTTGTATGGGTTAATTGGGTATAGTTAGGGTTAATGGGGTATAGTTAGTGTTAATAGTGTAGTGCTTAGACTTTGTCATGAGGGCCCTGGAGGACCATTATGGCACTTGTAGGGTTAACCTAGGGGTTAATAGTGTCCTATAGGGGTCTATATAGACCCCTTTTGGACTGAGGGGCTTGATTTTAGTCTATAAATTTTGGCTTATGGGGGTCTGTATTGACCCCCATGAGTGACGGGTTAGTTAAGTGCTTATGTGGGTCTGTATTGACCCCCATAATTTATAGGGCTAATTAAGGGCTAATGGGGGTCTGTATTGACCCCATGAGTTATAAGCTTAATTAAGGGCTTATGGAGGCTTTGTATTGACCACCACGAGTGATGGGTTAATTAAGGGCTTATATGGGAGTCTGTATTGAAAACCATGAGTGACAGGGTTAATTAGGGGCTTATGGGGGGCTGTATTGACCCCCATGAGTGACGGGGTTAATTAAGGGCTTATGGGGGTCTGTATTGACCCCCATGAATTATAGGCTTAATAAAGGGTTAATGGGGCTCTGTATTGACCCCCATGAGTGACGGGGTTAATTAAGGGCTTATGGGGCTCTGTATAGAGCCCCATGAGTTATAGAGTTAATTAAGTGCTGATTGGGCTCTGTATAGAGCCCCATGAGTGATAGGGTTAATTGTAGGTGCATGGGGGGGGTACTTATAGTACCCCCATGGCAGGGGTTAATATTTTTGTAGCGTGGGTCCTTTCAGGACCTTTACAGTCCTTTAAAGACCCACAAGGCGGGAAATTAAATTTTTTAAAATTCAACGTGGGGCTAATCAATGCTGATTGGTGACCCCCACTGCAAGGGGTTAATGTGTGGGGGGGACCCCAAGCATAGAGGAGGGTTGATGTTAGGTGCCACAGGAATACTTACTGTACCCCCCGCATCCGGGATTGGCTAATGGTGTGTTGCCGGCCCTTTACAGACCAGCGTCAGGAAATGTAACAATTTTTATGCAGCGGGGTCCTGATCGATGAAGATCTGGGCCCCCCACTGCAAGGGGTTAATGTGGGGAGGAGTTAGGATTAGATTGGCCCAGTAAGGGTTAGATAGGCCCAGCAAGGGTTATTAGGTCCAAATAGGGTTAGAAAGGCCCAGTTACGGGTAGATAGGGCTTTGTATGGGTTAATGGGGTATAGTTAGGGTTAATTGGGTATAGTTAGGGTTAAAATTGTAGTGCTTAGACTTTGTCATGAGGGCCCTGGAGGACTCTTATGGCACTTGTAGGGTTAACCTAGAGGTTAATACTGTCCTATAGGGGGTCTATATAGACCCCTTTTAGACTGAGGGCGTTAATTTTAGTCTCATGGGGCTCTGTATAGAGCCCCATGAGTTATAGGGTTAATTAAGGGCTTATGGGGGTCTGCATTGACCCCCATGAGTGATGGGTTAGTTAAGTGCTTATTGGGGTCTGTATTGACCCCCATGAGTTATAGGGTTAATTAAGGGCTTATGGGGTTCTGTACTGAACCCATGAAATATAGGGTTAATTAAGGGCTTATGGGGGGTCTCCATTGAACCCCACGAGGGATGGTTTAATTAAGAGCTTATGGGAATCTTTATTGACCCTCATGAGTGACAGGGTTAATTAAGGGCTTATGGAGGTCTGCATTGACCCCCCATGAGTTATCGGGTTAATTAAGGGCTTATGGGGTTCTGTATTGACCCCCATGAGTGACATGGTTAATTAAGGGCTTATGGGGGTCTGTATTGACCCCCATGATTGATGGGGTTAATTAAGGGCTTATGGGTCTGTATTGACCCCCATGAGTGACAGGGTTAACTAAGGGCTCATGGGGCTCTGTATAGAGCCCCGTGAGTTATAGAGTTAATTAAGGGCTGATGGGGCTCTGTATAAAGCCCCATGAGTGATGGGGTTAATTTTAGGTGCATGGGGGGGTGGTACTTATAGAACCCCTGTGGCAGGGGTTGATATTTTTTTTAGGCAGGAAATTTAGAAATTTTATATGCAGCGGAGGCTGAATCTATGCCGATTAGGGACCTCCGCTGCAAGGGGTTAATGTGGGGCGGACCCCCAGCATAGAGGAGGGTTAATGTTAGATGCGGCAGGGGTACTTACTGTACACCCGCGTCCAGGATTGGCTAATGGTGTGCCACGGGCCCTTTAAGGACCAGAGGTAGGAAATTTTACATTTCTAATGCAGTGGGGTCCTGATTGATGCCGATCCGGGACCCCCGCTGCATGGGGGGGAGGCTGCAGGGGTCTCGATAGGGACCCCTGCATCATGGGGATGTGTTTAGGGAGCAGGGGTAGAATCAGACAGCGGTGTCTGGCTGCTCCGATGCAGCACGTATAGGCTTTAGGATCCCTTGCAGGCACTTTTTTTGTGCCTGTAGGGAATCTTCTGAGGTGCGAGGTTCACCTCATAGATTTATGGCTGCGTGTTACTACGTAGCTCTCCTGGAGCCTATTCCCGGACGTTTTTGGGTGTCATCTCTCAAAGGAGGCTGCGAGGGACATATTGTGGAATCGGTCCTCACAAACGCCAATTAAAATGTCTTTTGCCAGGACCGAGGGAACTAGGAGGGCTAATTTAATGAGGTTGTTATCCCTTCCGACAAATACAGGCCAAAAGGCCTTACTACATATGAATTAAAGTAATTTAGAAGAGCACAAATACCCTTCCCTAGTGTAATATTGTTTTAATAAAATAGTAACAAATAAGAATACAACTAAATATTATTACTTAATATCTATATATATATATATTCATTCATTCAGTGAAGGTTACTAAATCAATATCTCGATTGAAGCCACTTTAGGATGTAACATATAAAGATTAAATAGCCATTTATTTTCTAGTTTTCTCAACACCTTTAATCTTTCTCCATCTCTGATGTATTTTAGTTGTGAGACCAGGGTTCTCAAGATTTCTTCTATCCTCCATAATTCTTGTTTTTAAACATCTTTTCATATGACCTACATATTACTTTTACGTTTTAAAAAATGTTTTATTCAAAAATGATTTACCATTACTGTAAGATACAATATATGCTATATATATATATATATATATATATATATATATATATATATATATATATATACTGTGTACAGTAGTTCACCTCTTCATTTTACCGTTAAGGCACCCCATGTTATTTCGTATTTATTTACAGTAGGGTCTTCCCCCAAAATAGGTTAATGATTATTATTTAGAATATTTATCTTCCTCATAAGTGGTAGTGAATCTAGCATTTTAGAAACGCCAATTATTTATTTATTTGTATTTTCAAAATGTTTTGACTTAATAAATCTTCCCTGTATATGTTTTTGACTCTTTGGTGTGCTTGTAAATTCACATCATCCTCATATTCCTTCTCTTTCCTTTTTTGATCAATTCCAAACTTTCTTTTTCAAAATCTTTCAAGTTTTCTTCTAATCCTCCTAATCCGTCTGAAAGGCATTTTCCTAATCCATGTGGGATTATAACATGTAAATATCAATTTGTATCTGTAAGTTTGACAAATAAACTAAACAAAACATCCCAATATTTTCCAATAAGAGTAACATCAAGAAATGGTATTGATGTCACCCTTCATTAGAGGCCCCATTAGAACTTATACAGTATATGGAAGGTGGATTTGACCCCTCTCTTTTTAAAAGAAAGGGTATAACTAAAATAGGACATCTATTTAAGAATGGTATCTTATTAGTTAGGATAAGCCTGAGTATTAAATACCGTCTTGAGGGGTTCTCACCGCTGGACTATTACACGTTAAAAACAATATTGATAAAAATGGATTATGTATTTAATAATTTAGTGGAATCAACTCCTTTTGAAAAGATACTAGATACTGGGAATTTGTCTCATATAGTAGCCAAATGTGGAAAAGCCTTGGAGAGTCTGGAAACGGCAGTAAAATCTAGTAGATTGATAATATGGGGAAAAGAACTGAAGACGTCATGGTCAATTAATACCTGGCATAGTCCCTTTAGTATGGTGAAAATATCAGTTACAGTATATCATCTTCATATAGGGAATTGTTTTTTAAAGTTATACAGAGATGCCACTTGTCTCCAGTAGAGCTAAGTAGATACAACCCTATTAACCTGTCTACATGCTGGAAGAGATGGGGAAAAATAAGGTTCTCTATTACATTTATGGTGGTCTTGTAACAAAATTAGACCCTTTTGGAGAAACTGCAAAATATTGGTCTCAGGTATGCTGAATAGAGAATTAATTCTTATTTCCCAAACAGCTATTTTACACTTACAAATAGATACAAACTTTCCCCACAATAAATATCTAATACATCATATACTATTATTGGTGAAGGGGTATTTGGCTGAATTCTTGAAGTTAGATATGACCTTGTCTTGGACAGAGGCTCTCACACATACAGCTAGAAGTAGAGAAATGAAGAAGGATTAGCCTCGTTTAGCCTTAAAAATGAAAAATCTGTCCGCCAAATGGCTTCCGTGGGACATATATACAAGTAATGTCTTAAGTTGATTACAACGGCCAATATTACATGGGGATAACTTCTATGTTTATTTTTTCAAATCTCCTCTTCTCTTGATAACCCTTGTCACTGAAGAGGTTATGTGCCGATATTCAGCATTGCTACTGATATAAAAGCATAATGACAAATATATGAATGTATGAATTGTAAGATTGTATACTTGGTTCCTCTTATATGTTGTATTTCATCTTCTTTTGTTGTATGTATTTTTTTCTGTCTTTTGTAAACAATAAAAATAAATACAAAAAAAAAAAAAATAATCGTATTGATGTTATTTGTGTATATGTGTTGGAAAACTCACCAACTGTAGTTTCTCCCTTCTCATTGGTTTCTTTAAAATACATTTTCTATTTTGTGTCTTGATACAATGAGCAGGCATGGTATATGTTTGCCATTTTGTTTTAAGCTTTGATGCCTAACTGGCACATTCTGCTTTGCAGTAATGCTGGTCATAGATCTAAGACAGATCTGCAAAGCAGAATGTGCCAGTTAAGTATCAAAAAGGTAATAATTATCTTATTACTAGATGAAAAAAGAGAACCACCATTGGGGGGTGTAGACAGAAAGGTTTCTTGTGATGGACTAAAT